>VIBL01000241.1:0-591022 GCA_008271625.1 Lutraria rhynchaena
TTGTTGTTAGAATAGCTGTAAATGGTGCAAGATACATTCCATATCTATAATACAATTCACAACATGTGCCGGTCAAAGCATGATTGATAAATGGATCTTCTTCCAAATCTTGCATTAGTTTTGGTGGATTAACAATATTGAAATATTTTGATACACCCATAACGTATAAATTGATAAAAGAGTTTCCTAATGTCTTGGTCATACTAGCTCCTAATCTAGCTTCGTATCTGCGGTACAATTTGTTCATTTGTTCTGGTGACATTGTATCAATATCTGACATTTGTAAGTCTTTACCAAGATATTGTTTACTTCCTCCACCTGCAACAATAGCTGACAATCTTTCACGTTTTGTTTCAGTATTTTGATCATTACCTTTTTGTTCTTCTACGCATTCCTTAAGCAATTCTTCAGCATCCATTTTTATAGGTATATTTTTAAGTATCAAGCGAGCGAAGCTTAAGCATTACTAAAGCATTACTAAAGCATTACTTAGGCATTACTAAAGTATTACTTAAGCATCCATTTTGAAAAAAGTAAATACCAGCTAATGACGGTGTTTGATATAATTATTACTTAATCAACTACCCAATAATTGGTAGGTTGATCAGTTTTTAAAATTAATTTAATATGTTTCTTTTTTTCAATTCTTCTTTTATTCTTTGTCGTTCTTCCAATGTAGGAATAACATCATTCTCTCTTAAACAATTTTCAAAACTATCCCTGTCCTTAGTGTAGAACATACATAACCATTTTGTTTGTTCTCTTAAATCTTTCAAAACCGAATTGTATCTTTGTGATATAACCCAAACAGATTGTTCTGCGTGTCTACCAGAAAATGCCAACTCTGACAACATATCTTTTTTCTTTGTTAATTCTTTTGTAGCGCTACAATCATCAATAATATATAGAGTTGGATGACCTGCATATTTATTAAAAAATGTTTTTAGTAGTTCTTGTAATTTTTCTTCACCCTTAATTATTGGATTAACAATTATAATATTCTTTGTTTTTGGGTTTTTAACATCACCAATCCACTCACGATTTTTGTATGCCTTGTTCCATTGAATCGTTGGACAAAGTATAACAATATACATAAAAACATTTCTATATTCACCTTCGAGTAAGTCTAAAACAAATTCAGTTTTACCACAACCAGTTTGACCGCATATAATTGCACAATGTGGATATTTTGGTAGTTCCATTTATTAATAACTAATTTCTTTAAATCTACCATCTTCAAAATTAATTTGTGCATCTTGTATAACAAATAGATAAACATTTATCATCTCATCATCTCCTGCTTCTTTTGCAATTTGTATTGTTATACCTTCTGATGCATTTTCAATTCTTCTTCCAGAACCGTGAAGAGAGTTATCATCCGTTGAACGTAAATCCAACCACAATGCATAATTGTCTGTTAAATATTTTTCTAATGTTGTATCGGTGAAATATAAATCTTTTACAACCATATTTGTTTCTTTATTTTGTTTTGAATTCAAAGCAAAAAATTTATTTATTTCATCCCATTGTTGATATGCTTTCATTCCTTGGCTGTATAGTTGATTTGGTATTCCTTCTATTGTCATTTCTACTTTTGTTATTTCTGGATTGTAATAAGTTTGAGTTGATGTTCTCTCCGGATCTTCAAACAACATTAGAATACCTTTCATACTTTTAGCAGGAACATTTAGATTAATATTCCATAGTGTATCAGATTTGTTTTTAGTTATTTTTCTATGTCTAAGTATTCTATCATATAAAACAACCATTTTACCACCAACTTGTTGACTTATTTGTCTT
Source organism: Lutraria rhynchaena (assembly GCA_008271625.1). Classification (NCBI taxonomy): domain Eukaryota; kingdom Metazoa; phylum Mollusca; class Bivalvia; order Venerida; family Mactridae; genus Lutraria; species Lutraria rhynchaena. The sequence continues at coordinate 1,801 of VIBL01000241.1, forward strand.
GCGAATTCGGTATCAGAAACTGTATCAAATTCCAAGCAAATATTTTTGATCGAATAACTTGAAGCGGGATCTGTTGATTTAATTACTTTGTTGTAATCATTGAATGTAAGTTCATATTCAAGTCTATCACCAAGACCAGCTTGATAAAACGGCATGTGGGTATTCAATAAATCAAAATCTAGTGGAATGCAAAACCTATTTCCATATGCTTTTGCAATAGCTTCATCTTCTCTATCAGCCGAAGCATCTTTGGCTCCAATTCTATGTTTCAACATATTGGTTTTGCCGATACCCTGGTATGCCATATTTACTCTTTCAGTTGGAGATTTCCATAAATCAATATAACAATGGTAAATATCACTATCATCGATAGACATAACTTCACTTCCACTTATTCTAATTGTGGTTTTCTTAATTATTGATCTTCCTATATTTTGAAATATAGTTGCATTTACATCTTTAGAGTTTAGTTCAATTTCAAATGCCAATCTAACTGTACCTGGAACAATAACATCATTACTACTTAGATTGGGAAATCTCACTAACAATTGTTGATTTTGATCAATAGTTGAAGGATTATTTGTTATTACAACACTTTGACGAATACCTCTAACACCACGAGGTTCTCTTATTTTTCTGTATGGATTTAATTTGTTTCCGTAGGCAGACATTTTTTAAGGATAAAAAATGGCTGGAATGGATTTTGATAATCCTATATATGATCCAGACGATTATGATGAATATTATGAGGATGATGATATAGGAACGGATAATGAATTTAATAGAACTATACAAAACCAAAGCGCTCATATTGAGGATTTGGATATTGGCGATGATACAAGAGCACAATTAAGAGTTGATCAGAAAAAATCTATAGTTAAAAGATATTACGAGATGATAAAGAAGAAAAGTATGGATTGGAACCATCAAGTATCGATATTACAAACTTTGAACTTGGACCAGATCATAAAACACTATTTTTGAAGGTTGGAGATAAAGAAATTCAAATCACATCCAAAAGAGGCGGTGGTTTTATAGGCTTGAATACTTTGGCACAAAAAATTGGTCGTGGTGGAACAGATGCAATTAGAGACTTGCTGGATTTACCTGATTATAAAACTAAAACCAAACCATTATCGTCGCAGGCCATTGCAAAATTACAAAATACAGAAAATAACCTACCTGATGTTGATAATATGGAAATGACCGATTTACCCAATGCAGCTGAAACTGCAGTGAAAGAAATAGAAACATCGTATTCGGAAATAGCTGGAACGGAAACATCTTTTGGTGGAACCATTGAAACTACAACTTCTACACAAACCAAAATAGACAAGAGAGACATGGATGGTATCCTCAAAGCTATGACTACTGTAAGAGATGAACTTGCAAATAATTTGGTAAAATTGACCGAATTAGATAAAGAGATAACAAGAGAAAACGAAAAATTAGAACAAGCCAAATCGGATAATGATGAATTTCAAATAGGGAGAATTGAAAATAGAATAATAGATTTAGAGATTGAGAGAAGTTCAAGAGTTGGAGTAATTGAAACTAATAGAGATAGATTACGTACTCAAATTAATAGAATAAAAGAAACTATACGTAAAATATTAAAAGAAGATACAACGTTGGCCGAAAGAATTAAAACATTATTCAGAGAACAAGGAATTACAATTGTTAGTCTTTTAACTGCTTTTGGTATGATTATTGGTGTTATTGTTGAAACTATTATTCCTACTACAGGTGGAACTATTCCTTCTCCAAAACCTCCTCAAAAAGACGGTATAAAAGAATGGATTAAAAAACAATTAGCTAATATAGGTAAACTGTTGGCCAAGCTCGCAGGAAAAGCTGCAGAAGCATTACCTGGTATTATTGGTTCTATTGTATCTTGGTTATTTTCAACAACTGGAAAAGTTGTTAACTGGTTTGGAGAACATTTATGGGCTTTGGTTGTTCTTGTTGTTGGACTGTTGTATGCAGCTGCTAGAGAATATATATCAAAATAATACCCACTACTATACTTCCCACTATTAATGCTGTTTTGTTTTCTTCATGTTGTTTTGCATCTTTCTTAATTTCAATGGATTTAGGTATAGATTTCTTCGTTTCGGGTATAGATTTCTTCGTTTCCGGAAGAGATTTCTTCGTTTTGGTTCCCATAAGTTCTGCATGATGCTTCGGAGGAATGGGTTGATTATTCACACCATTATTTATTCCAAGCACTTCATTATCGGTGGCTACCACAATGAGATTGTTATAATCTTGAATTGTACCAATTCGTAATTCCATATCACTTGGAGACATGTACAATCCAATTCCATAAACATAGTCAACTTTACTTCGAGCATATTTTAATGTGTTTTGATACCTTGAAATTTGACTCGGTAAATCCACAGGACTATTAATAGCATCCTCAACATTTGCAAGGAATTGTTTTTGAGCATCAAAAGCTGTTCCTGTTCCAAGTATAGTTGTTCTTGTTTGGGATTGGGAACTTAGTATAGCCCAACAATAAGTTCTTATAGATTCATTAATCCGTTCAATACCTGCTCTCGTAAAACCGTTTGATGTATCAAGAATAAATGTTGTCCATAAATCTTTAACGGAATCCGATTGTTGAATATAATCAATATGAACTTTTTTAGGTGGTAAATATTCGCATGATGAAATACCACAACGTCTACCACCTGGCACTTCTGGTCCAAATGTCATTTTTGATAAATCTAGATCGGTTGCCGTACTACTAACAATATGTTGGGATGAATGATCATGTCTAAAATCTGTTCGTTTCCAAGCGGAATGACTTGTTGTGTAAATAATTCCAAGACCATCGTTTTGTCTCCAGTCCGAATTAGGATCTACATTAAATTCTGTGCATATTCGTTCATAAGAACTTCGATCATAACTGTTGCTAAATGCATTCCAGCTTTTATTTTGTGGTAGAGCTATAGACATTTCAAATAGTATTCGTCTTGTTTGGTAATAAACATGAAACACGAATAATGAACCAGTTAATCCGTCGGCTTTTAAATGATTATCAAAATCAATTCCACATCCTGTAGTAGAACACCATATTGCAAAATTTAATTGGTTCTGCCAAAATAACATTTGGTTAGAATTCCATCTCTCCACTATTTCATTTGATGCAACGCGTGGTAATGCATATTTTTCAAATACATTTGGGAAATTTACAATGAAACTTTTCCAATCTGATGAAATGACAATGGATTGGTTTACAATATTCATTAGTTTTTCGTTAAATACTCCGGCACCGGGATAAAGAGCTTCGTCATTATATTTAAATTCTTTTGGTGTCATTTTTTTATTTTTAAAAAATGTATCATACAATTTCCGATATTGACAAAACAGTAATCTTACAACAATATATAGATAACAAATCTGGTACTAAGAGAATTGGATTAAAAAGTTTTACTTATACTATATGTTGGTATAATATTTCTCGTGAAACTGTTGTGGTGGAAACTTCGGATAATTCAACCATTGAACATACTTTTAATAGTGGATTTTATAGTATGCAAGATATAATAGATGAATTTGAAAAATTAAAAATTGTTTTAACGGTTGAAATGAAAACTGGTATAGCAACTGTTTCCCATCGTAATAATCGAAAATTTATAATACCTTCTGGTCTTTCACAAATATTAGGTGGTACCGGTGAAAGACCTGTAGATTTTGCACCTTATAAACAACTATATGTTCATCTCGATCAGATAAATAGTGCTTATAATTTCTTTGATGGCGCTCCAAGTAATATTCTTGGTGTTATTCCTATTGAGAATAAATCGTTTGGTGATATTGTTTATACAAGTTTCAGCAATCCGGAATACAAACAATTAACACATGGTGATATTTCAGAATTAAGTATAAGCGTTTGTGATAAGAATGGTCAGAAAATAAACAACAATGGATTACCAATTAGTTGTGTGTTGGAAATTTTATAATTTTCCCTTGAAAATGAGTATATTTGGTGTTAAAAAAATTGAAAATCTAAAATCAACCATTACAATAAGTGCTGAATCAAAAGGTTCTTTATTTGGTGGTAAGGTATTTTCATTCGGAAATGGTGGTAAAGAAAAAGACGTTGGTTATGTTGTAATGAGACGTGGTTATATTACTGGTATTAGCCTATCGAGTAAAGGGTCAAGTGGTGAAGTGCGAGTTGGTGTATTGGTAAATGGTGAAGTTTTGAAAGGATGTGAGATTATTTTGAATACAACAACACCAAGAAAATATAATAATTTTGAACATCCATTTTTAGTTGAGGAGGGAAGTGTTATTAATTTTATTAGTCTGAAGGCTAATGGAAATGCAGTTAATACTATTGCAGCGTTATTATTTGAATTCAAAAAATATCCTTAAAAATGAAGCAACCAACGGCTCCGAATTTATATCCAGAATTATCCAGAGATGCTAGAGATGAAGACGGTGAAGATAGTTCGAACCTCGGACAAAATTATAGATTACGGAAAATATCAGAGATTGAGAAAACTTTAATTAATGAAAGAGATACACGCAAAGCATTATATAAGAAATATAAACGTGGAATTAATATTACTGATGGTGTTGACACCATTCTAATATCAATGTCTGTTATTTTGGCAGGTGTTGGTTTAGCAGTTCCAATTTTTTTTCCATTAGAAATTGCCGCTGTTGTATGTGGAAGTTTAGGTGCTTGTGTTAAAATTATTAGACGTAAATTATTTACAAAAACACAAAAACATTATAAGATTGAAACTATTGCTGAAAGTAAATTGAATAGTATAAAAGATTTGATTTCAAAAGCTTTAACAGATAGTACGATATCTGAAAATGAATTTAAACTTATATTGGACGAATTGGAAAAATATAATAATCTGAAAGATAACATACATTCAAAACAAACAGGATTGAGTGAGATAGATAGAAGAAAACTTATTGAGGAAGGTAAGGCACAGGCTTTAACCGAATTAAAAAAAAAAATAGGGAGTTAATCTCCCGCCGGTCGAAATGCTTAATTTTATTCAATAAAATTAATATAGTGAACGATCCGCCACCGAAATATTAATCCATTGTGCCACTAGTAGTAAGGTATTTGAGCGAGTGTAGGAGGATTTGAGCGAACGAAGTGAGTGAAAATCCGAACACCGCCAGGTGGCCTAGACTCGCTCAAATACCTTACTACTACCCTCAGTCTCTAATGTAGAATACAAAATGGATGAAAGGTCAATACAATCAAATAGTTATACTACTGTAATATGTAACACAATAGAAAAAAATATTACTAGTCAGAAAGATAATAGGTCAAGGTCAGGATACCTCGATACAACATTAAATCATAATGAAAATACACCTGTAATTAAAATATCACCTCCAATAAAGAATAAATGATCTAGTCGTACAGAAAATAATGAAAATGACATTTTTATTCAAAATAAGGTTAAAAATTAGGATAAAACAGTTTCAAATTATGACAATAATATTAAGTCAAACAATGAATTAATATGAAACCTTTCACAATACTGATTACAAAGATCCATTAGAATCAGGTTGTACTTATATATACTTAACACTGTAAAAGGTGGCCTGTTAGTTGATACAGGTAGTGCTGTCACTATATTGTTAGGTCAATGTTATAATAGACTCAAAAGACCTAATTAAAGCATTTAAATATCCCATTATTCACTGTAAATGGTGAAAATTTTACATCAGAGGTCAATGTGAACTCATTATCACAATAGAACATATCTCAATGCAGTATATGTTTATAGATGCTCAGATTTATGAGAGCATAGGAAGTTTAGTTATAGACTTCATGGAGTATTTTGATGTCAGTATAAAAATTCCTTAACACATATTTAAATGTATATTAGGAAAAGTAAACCTTCATAAATATAATACCCTGAATTGTGCTAAAATACAAATAGAGGATAGTGTAACAATACCTCCAAACTCAGAAATGATAAGTCCTGCTTATATCAATGGTAATACAGCAAATCAAAATTGAATATGTAAGAACCTACAAATAAATTCATAGACAAAGGTGTGTTAATAGCAAGTTCATTAGTTGATGTATATGATGATAAGTTAACATTATCAGTCACGAATGTTAGAAATAAACCATTGAAACTCCAGAATGATTTTGTCATGGGAAATACTTGTATATTATACCCAGTTACTGGTACATTCAAGGGAGATAATGATAGTTGCAAAAAGGATACAAATCAGGTTAATGAGTACAAATTTACCCCTCATTTACAATCAACATTAGCTTCTACATTCCAAGAAATAAATGATGACCAAAAATCTAAAATAAGAGATTACTAAATTTTCAATTATATGTGTTAATGGACCCAAATGGAAAATTAGGCCAAACAAATATAGCTGAACATTTTATTAATACAGGTGATGCTGACCCAACACAATGTAAATCTAAGAGAATTCCAATGTAAGTACAAAGTCAAGTTGACCAAGAAATTGATAAGATGTAAGAAGAAAATATCATTGAACCATGCCATTCATCATTGGTGTCTGCTATTTTTTTAGCTCTGTAAAAGGATGGAAACTTAAGATTTTGTGACAAGTTAAGGGCTCATAATTCTGTTAAGGTTTTTTGTAGATTTAACTGCTCTGAATTCTGCAACTGTGTTTGATGCACACCCATTGTTGAGAATTGATGAAACATTTGATAAACTAACTGGTAGTCATTTTTACTCCTGATTACATATGGCTAGTGGTTATATAAGCAAATTTGATGCTCTAAAACCAGTTTTAGAGTTCCTGGTAGAGGACAATAAATGTTCAAAACTATGCTTTTAGGGTTAAAAAATGCACCAGGATCTTTTCAGCGACTGATGGAAGCTGTTTTGAGTGGTGTTGGGTTTGATAGGTGTTTGGTATACTTTGATGATATTTGTGTTCTAGGTAAACATTTGAGGAAGCTCTTAAAAAATCTAGAATTAGTACTGTTAAGGTTTAAGGAAGCTAATCTCAAAACACAAAAAGTGAATTATTCCAAACTAAAGTAGAGTTTTTAGGACATGAAATCAGTGCTAAAGGCACAACGTGACCCAGACAAGACTAAATGTATAAATGAATGGCCTGTTTCCACAAATAAGCATGATGTTAAATTGCAATCATGATTTATCACATAATCTGCGGTCAAGGAATGCCATAAACCCATGCCGTAAACCTATGCCGGAAATATCGTTGGGCACTGCCAAACCATTCAATAAATATTCAAATTAGCCAAATCACTACATTTGCATATTTTGTATTACTATGCTACTATGATATTTGTAAACATGGTCGATTTTCGATTCGTAATGATTTTATTAATGAATAAAATGATGTTTCTGTAAATAAAATAACAATTTTTTTTTTATCTTGCATTTTATCGCCAAACGTTCAATAGAAACATGCACTACTTTTTTGCCCACATTATTGAACAGTCCACACTAGACGTCTTGTATACAGGTCATCCTATAGTCTGTTTCATTTTCTGTGGTAGTTTTTACGGTTATTTGATTAAATAGAATCTTACATGCGTGCTCATCCTTTACCATTTTTATTAAACTTGTTGACAAAAACAATATGACACTCAGCAGAGCCCATGTCATATTATTTAGTCAACTCGTTTAATAAAAATGGTAAGGAATGAGCACTCATTCAAGATCCTCTATTTGGAATATGTGGCAATTACAGGAAAGTGATAAAAAATTCTCAGAAACTGCATTACCAATTACACTGCTTATCAGAAAAACAAAGAGAGCCAAGATGGCTTCTATGGTTTTCCTGTGATTTGACCTGGTGACCTAGTTTTAACCTGAGTTGACCCATGTTCAAACCTGTTCATGATATCATTAATACAAATATTCTGACAAAATTTGAGGAAGATCCAATCAAAACTGTGGCCACTAAAGGGTTAACAAGGTATTCCAGTGATTTGACCTGGTGACCTAGACTTTGACCCCAGAAGACCCATGTTCGAACCTAACTAAGATATTATTGAGACAACCATTTTGACAAGGTTTGGTGAAAATCCAATTAAAACTGTAACCAATAGAGGGTTAACAAGGTTTTCAAAATATTTGACCTAGTCAATTTTTAGTAAAACATTACAAAGAAGTATCAAGTGACTCAAATCTACCTGAAACTTTGCCATATCAAAACAATTTGAGTCACAGCATTGCGATAAAGTAAATGAGCCGGGGCTAAAAGATACACCTTTATACAAACCTTTTTCACTAATAGAACTTAAAAAATGTATTCATGACAGACGCAACTCCGCCCCTATATTAGACAAAATTACATACTCAATGTTAAATCATAAGTGCGATGAAACTTTAAATATTTGGCTAAATTTTTATAACAGGGTGTGGAGTGAACGTAAATATCCAACAAATTGGAAAGAAGCTTGCATTATACCTATCAAAAAAACTGATAAAAACAGTGAAGAACCAAAATCTTACAGACCAATAAGCCTTACATCACACTCTGGGAAATTGCTAGAGGTGATGGTAAAGGCCCGTTTAGACCATCATACTGAATTTAATAATTACCTAAATCCCTATCAATCTAGGAAAGGGAAGGAGCACTTTAGACCAATTAGCTCGATTACAACATGACATCATTGAGGCCAAAAACAGAGGCCGCGCAGTGCTAGCCATTTTCTTAGATCTCCAGGCAGTATTTGATTTAACTTGGCACTTCGGTGTACTTTTTAAACTATAAGAATATGGTATAACAGGGGCCTGTTTCCAATACCTCAGGACTTTTCTAGAAGGGCGCAAAATTCAAGTAAGGGTGAATGGTACCATCTCAGATCAAAAAAATGTCTCGAGAGGTACCCCTCAGGGCACGATTCTCTCATCTCTTTTATTTAATTAATTAATCAATAATCTACCTGTATCCATTTCAAAATCCGACATGTCTCTTAGTCAATTTGCAGATGATTCAGGCACACGGATAACAGGCAAAAATATGAAAATAATGGCCAAAAAGGCACAAAAAGGGTTAGACATTATTTGGGAATGGGCACAAGATTGGGGATTTAAAATATCAAAATAAAAAACTGTCAGTATTTTTTTGTGAATCAGCGGCAGCATAAAATAGACATAATCTAGGTGGTACACAAATCAATTTTGAAACCACAACAAAATTTTTAGGCATGATTTTAGATAGAAATTTGACTTTTAGGCAACATATAGAATTCTTAATTAAAAAGTGAACCACAAATCTTAACATGATGAAAATACTCAAAAATACTGACTTTGGAGCAGATAAAAAAAAAGCTTATTGCTCCTATACAAATCACTTATAAGTTCCAAAATTGATTACGGTGCAGAAATTTATGCTGGCGCTGCCCAATATCTACTAAAAAAATTAGATCAAATTCAATATAAAGTCCTTACGATAGCCCTGGGGGCCCTGAGCTCCACCCCTACACACAAACTGGAAGCAGAAGCAGGTGTACTTCCCCTAGCAATCAGGCGCATGGCCCATACTGCCAAATACTGGGCCAGAGCACAATCAAGGGGAAATAACCTACAGAACTCCATCTTTGGGACTGGTCACTTCACAAAGAGCAATCTCAGAAAAAATGCCCCCCCCCAATTGGGGCCCTTACTCAACTCTTGGCGGAGGGATTCGGTCTCAAAGACATACAGGTAGCAGATTTCAGGCCAGTAATTGAACATCCATGGTTAATGTCCCCGCCTCATATAGACTTATCACTCTCTTTAAAAAACTTAAAAACAGACCTTCCACACCTAAGTAAAATTCATGTTGACTTACATATTGAACAATTTTACAATAACTACTAGTATTTAAGTATTTATACGGATGATTCTAAATGCCCAAATTCTGGCAAAGTTGCAGCAGCTCTTTATATACTGTCAAAAAACGGCCTCTATCATAGAAGGAAAAAAAGGCCCTGTGATGATAAACTATACGCTCAGGTGAGCTAAAAAACAGAATGGCCTAATGGAATTCTTCGATAAACTCAATCAACTGTACAAGTAAAAAATGATGATTTAAAAGATTTATTTAAAAGCACAGCTTGAGATCAACAATCTAATTCACATTAACTCTTCATTAAGTATTCCATGAGACACTCTGGTTTATTTGGAACTAGGAATTTGAATATTGTAAGAAAAGTATCTATTGAAAACCTAGTGTTACAGTTCATAAGTTTTCCATCACTAAGAATATCATCCAAGCTGAATGCTGTTTTAGTGACCTAACCCTAACCCCCACATCCCTAATATAACAATATAACTTACATCAACTATCATATAACAATATAACTTATATCAACTATCATATAACAATATAAATTATATCAACTATCATATAAACAATATAAATTATATCAACTATCATATAAACAATATAGATTATATCAACTATCATATAACAATATAACTTACATCAACTATCATATAAACAATATAAATTATATCAACTATCATATAACAATATAACTTATATCAACTATCATATAAACAATATAAATTATATCAACTATCATATAAACAATATTAATTATATAAACTATCATATAAACAATATAGATTATATCAACTATCATATAAACAATATAACTTACATCAACTATCACATAACAATATAACTTATATCAACTATCATATAAACAATATAACTTATATCAACTATCATATAAACAATATAAATTATATCAACTATCATATAACAATATAACTTATATCAACTATCATATAAACAATATAAATTATATCAACTATCATATAAACAATATTAATTATATAAACTATCATATAAACAATATAGATTATATCAACTATCATATAAACAATATAACTTACATCAACTATCACATAACAATATAACTTATATCAACTATCATATAAACAATATAACTTATATCAACTATCATATAAACAATATAAATTATATCAACTATCATATAACAATATAAATTATATCAACTATCATAAAACAATATAACTTATATCAACTATCATATAACAATATAACTTATATCAACTATCATATCACAATGTAACTTATATCAACTATCATATAACAATATAACTTATATCAACTATCATATAACAATCAACTATCATATAAACAATATAAATTATATCAACTATCATATAACAATATAACTTATATCAACTATCATATAACAATATAACTTATATCAACTATCATATAAACAATATAACTTATATCAACTATCATATAACAATATAAATTATATCAACCCTAATATAACAATAAAACTTACATCAACCCTCACATAACAATTCAGCTAATACCAAGCCTTAATAAAAAGTAACAAGTCAAATCAATGTCTGCATGGATTATACTATAATCAATTGCATTCACATTAGTACAATAAAATTTATAACCTAACACGAGAAGAAGTTTATCCACATGAAAAAGCTTTACACAATCTCATCATAATCAGTATGAATTATCATCTGTTCAAAATTCATTACAATACCTAGACTTTAGTTATTCATCATTATTTTCCATAAAGCCAATAGCTTTCGTATGTTTACACTAGCATTCCTTCCAGGTATGCTCGACGCGATCGCTATTTAAAGAGATAAAATTTACCGTCTCAACGTCCATATACCGCACGTATAACCCGCGCATACGCATCAGCGTAAAACATGTGTATTTGTCATTCTTCTTCTGGCTTTTGCAAGAAGCGGTCGCAAAAATACCAAAGTTGGTTGTGTATTTGTACATGTGAAAGGTGGTAAGTTTTTTTTTTTTTTTATATAGCGTATCATGCTGAGGAACTGTTCTTATCAGAGGATACAGAGTTTAGTGGTTTTTCGTCGGAGAATGACGAAAATGAACAAATTCGTTCGTCTGTTCAAAAACCCTCCAAGGTTTCTTCTTCGGAAGTAAAACAGCATGATGAAAATACTTGCCAAAACGAAGGCATTGTTAATATTGTGTGTAGGTCTTCGGACCAGCCCGATAATAAGTCTTCGGACAAGGGCAAAAAACCTGCTCGTCAAAAAACACAAGTAAAACCCAAACCTTCGGGTTCTAAAAAGAAACAAAATATTAAAAAACCTTCGGGTATTGACTTTTCTACACTGTCTGAGGTTGATATTAACAATTTACGTCATGTGTTGGGAATGACGCAGGGTCATGTGCCTGCTGAGCCTATATGTCTCGATAATGAAGAACTAGACTATGAACAGGAAGGTCAGAGTATATTTCAGGGACGTAATCTTAGAGATATGCCCCGTATTAATGTTGCTGTTAATGCAGAGGATATTGAAATGACATCCCTTGATTTTGAAAATGCATTATTTGGTGATCATTCTAATGATCATAATACCCAGTCTGATAAAGAAAATGAGTCTGGAATAGAATGGGACCTTCCTAAATTAAAGTTGCCCAAAAAAGGGGAGCCAGTATCTAAATCCTTTGCTAATCTCATAAACATTGCTTGTGTGTCTCAGTGTGACATGGACAAGTTTACTGATTCTTATCAGGTACCAGAAAATTGTGATAAGGCAGTACCTCCTGTTGTTAACCAAGAAATTTGGAAAATCCTGAACAAAAAGTCCCACTACCAGGACAAAACACTTGTGGACATTCAAAATTTGGTTTCATTAAGCATTGCCCAAATGATTAAATTGACAAATGTTTTAAAACCAAAAATGTCAGACAATAATGATGCTAAGAAAATCACTTCAGATTTGCTGACTGTCTTAGGACAAATCCAGTATAATCTCTCCATTAGGAGAAGGTATTTGATTAGACCATCATTGAATAGGAAATATGCAAGTCTTTGTAATGTTTCTATGCCAATTTCTACTAAGTTGTTTGGCGATGAAATTAGTAAAGAAATTAAATCTTGTGAATCTTTGGTCTCACTAAGCAACAGTTACAGGTTTGCTCAAACCCCTACCCGGGGCAAGGGCAGTTTTCCCCTCAGGGGCTACAATGGTGGGAATCAGAGATACCAACCATATCGTTCATATAGAGGACAATCCAACTACTATCGTGGTAATTACAGTCCCAGACCTAGGCCTGGCAACAGAAAGGCTCCATCTGCCACAGTCACTTCCCCAAACAAATGAGCACTTCGGTGCGTTCTGTTGGTAAAATTTCTTTACATATTGATAAATGGCTAGAATTTACAAATGATGATTGGATCTTAAATGCTGTATCAGGATATAAAATAGATTTTCATTTTCCACCATATCAAAATTATTTACCAACTGAAATAAAATTTGATTCAGAGCAATGGGAAGTTGTAGATAATGAAGTAGAACAATTGTTAGAAAAGGGTGCTATTGTGAAATGTTTTCATGAGAAAAATGAATTTTTGTCAAATTTATTTGTTGTTCCAAAGCCAGATGGCAAATGGAGACCTATTTTGAATTTAAGGAAGTTAAATAAATTCATAACTTACAATCATTTTAAAATGGAGACATTCAATGTCGTTTTGAACTTGATTCAGCCTGGTGATTTTTTCACTAAGATAGATTTGACAGATGCTTATTTTTCTGTTCGTATTCACCAAGACAGCCAAAAATATTTGAAATTTATTTGGAAAAATGTATTGTACAAGATGGTGTGTTTGCCATTTGGTATTTCATATGCACCTTACTTATTTACAAAGATTTGTAAGCCAATATTTTCATGGTTTAGGTTAAATAATATTCGTTGTACCTTTTATCTTGATGATTCTCTTAAAATGAATCAGGATAAATTGTTGTGCTATGAAAATAGTCGGTTGATGGTACATACATTAGAATCTTTGGGTTTCACAATCAATTACAAGAAATCTTGTTTTATACCTGTACAAAGAATAATATTTTATGGGTTTATTGTTGATTCAATTCAGTTCAAAATTTATTTGACTGAGGAAAAAATAAACAAAATACAACATAAGGCAAAATCGTTGTTGGACAAATCAGTGGTGAGTGTAAGAGAATTAGCCTCATTTATTGGCATGATCATAAATGCATTTTATGCAGTTTTTGAGGCACAGTTACATTATAGATGTATGGAAAAGAACAAAATAGCTGGATTAGGCTATGATATGAATTTTGACAATATGATTGATCTTACAAATGATAGTAGACATGAAATAAAATGGTGGCTACAAAATGTTGAGGCAAAAAATGGTAAATTCATTAGAATAAAACCAGTAGATATTAAATGTAGAACTGATGCGTCTTTGGAAGGATTTGGTGGTGTAGACTTAGAATCTGGATTAAGTGTGAATGGTAGATGAGATATGGAAGAAACAATGAAACCAATCAATTATCTAGAACTTCTAGCTATATTCATGACTTTAAGAGCTTTATATTACAAATATGAAGGAAAGCATATAGAAATTCAATCAGATAATGAGAGTGCTGAATCATACATAAACAATTTTGGTGGTATGCACTCAGAAGGAATGAATAAATTAGCTACTAAAATTTGGTATTGGTGCTTAGATAGAGATATTATTGTAACAGCTATCCACATACCAGGAGTTGAAAATGTGGTAGCAGATTATTTTTCAAGGAACTTTTCAGATTCCACTGAGTGGATGCTGAAAAAAGAAATTTTTGATAGATTATGTTTACAAACATTTACTCCAGATATAGATCTTTTTGCATCTAGGCTTAATGCACAGTTAGATAATTTTGTTTCATGGTTTCCAGAACCAGATGCTACATTTGTTGATGCATTTACGGTAAATTGGGGAATATATTATCCTTATATTTTCCCCCCATTTGGTCTGATTAGTAAAAAAATAAACAAAATTGATCAGGACAAGGTACAGAAAGCTTTGCTTGCATTTCCATATTGGCCAACTATGCATTGGTTTCCCATAATTATGGATCATATGTGTTCTTTCCTTATCAGACTTCCCAACCACAAGGATCTTTTGACATTACCACACAACCAGCAACTACACCCCTTAAGAAGAAGGTTAACGATCATAGGTGTGCAGGTATCCGGGAGGCATCGCATTCGAGAGGAATTTCAAAAGAAGCTGCCAATTTTATCAGTGAGTCATGGTCAACAGGTACCAGGAAGCAATATCAGCATGCTTCGGAAAACTGGTACATTTGGAGTAATAAGAGGAAAAGTAGTCCATTCTTTACGACTGAAGACAAGGTTGTAGACTATCTTTATTCTCTTCATAAAATTGGTAAATCTTATTCTGTGATCAATACACACAAATCTATGTTAACTCAAACTTTACCGTTTAATGGCAATGTGTGGTGTAAGAACAATGTATTAATTTCCAGGTTAATGAAAAGTGTCTTTTTACATAAACCGCCAAAACCTAGGTATATAGTTACTTGGGATGTAGGAATTGTATTACAATATTTAAAGTCCTTGATGCCATTGGAATCTCTTTCCTTAATGTTGTTAACTTTGAAGGTGGTGACCTTGATAGCTCTTGCCTCAGCTCCCAGGGCACAAACATTGGTATCCATGAATATTAATAATTGTGTTCAAGAACAACAGGCAGTTGTGTTTGTCTTTGATAATATATTAAAGACGTCCAGGTTGGGACATTCTTTTGTATTAAAGTTGGAACATTTTAATGATGAAGCATTATGTGTTATGCATTCGGTGTTGCATTATATTAAGGTTACTGAATCTTTGAGACTTTCTGATAAGTTATTTATATCATATGTTACTTATAAAAGTGTTACTACAAGTACTATTGCTAGATGGTTGAAGAGTGTGTTACATTTGGCTGGTGTTGATACTAACCAGTTCAAGGCCCATTCTTACAGGGGTGCTGCAACTTCAGCAGCTTACAGTAAGGGTTGTTCTTTAAAAGATATTTTGTGTAAAGCTGATTGGAAATCAGACAAAACTTTTAGGAAATATTATTATAGACATTCCATACAAAGGGAAGTTTCATTTAATAATGCAGTGTTTAAAAAATAGATTTTTTCTATATCTAAATTTTTGTTGTCTTTAAAGATGCTAGTGTAAACATACGAAAGCCATAGGCTTTATGAAAAATAATGTGCCCTCATCCAAGCTTTAGTGAAGGATGAGGGGCATTATTGAAATAAAGCCGGAGGCTGAGTATGTTTACACCCACCCCTTTTTATTATGTTATTATAGGGGTTTGATATTAGTTTGTTTCCCTCCCTTAGATATTTACAACAAAAATTCTTACTTTAAATAATGACAAATACACATGTTTTACGCTGATGCGCATGCGCGGGTTATACGCGCGGCATATGGACGGTGAGACGGTAAATTTTATCTCTTTAAATAGCGATCGTGTCGAGCATACCTGGAAGGAATGCTAGTGTAAACATACTCAGCCTCCGGCTTTATTTCAATAATGCCCCTCATCCTTCACAAAAGCTTGGATGAGGGCACATTTTTCATTCACATTTTGTGTGATGTTTATGATGATCAAAAGTATAATATAGCTGACTTAAATTTTATCACAGCTGCAATATAATATTATTTTCATATTATTAAATTTTATCACAGTTGTATATTACTAAATTTTATCACAGTTGTACCATAATATAATGTTTCATATTACTAAATTTTATCACAGTTGTAATATAATACTATGTTTATATTACTAAATTTTATCAAAGTTGTACCATAATATTATTTTCATAGGCTTTTTTCTATTATCAATATTGTAGCATAAATCAAGATATCAGATATTTTTATTTTCAAATGCAAGACTTTCTAAATTTCCGAAGTTTACCAACCAAAATAAAGAACAGGTATCTTCCTAATTCTGTGTGTATAATTTAAATTAATCCCAATATAAACTGATAACTGAGAATACAAGACAAAACTGGACATCATTTGCAGGAAATAATTATGTCAGATTTGCAACATTATCAAAGGTAATTATTTTAATAATTCCAAAGTGTTGGCATAAAAAAACCCACCTAAGTTTGCATCATCACATAGTCATCCATTCACAATGCACGAGTCACAACAAACATAAATATCATACAATTAATGTTCTTCTAGCACATAATATATTTAAATCATAATAATAATTATCTGATTCAATACATTGTTCATTAACTTGACTCTTCTATTACACTCTTAATAAATTGTCTTCACGTAAAATGAAGTAAGATTTAAAGCAGTTATGCTTCTTTCACTTCAAACAAATCAATTAAATACAAGATGTTACAGTTTCCAAAGATACTTGAAAAAAATAACAATGCCTGTTTCCTGGTGATTGTAATACTTCTGTTCAACCACACCAAAAGACAGGATTCAAACTCATGACATTTTATCATAAAACCTCTTCATAGAGTAACACAATGCTCATAATTTAACATTTTGTCAGTGAAAATTTGTAACAATATCCTCAATGTGTAATAATTATGTACTCACAGATATAACAGCTGAGAATTCTTTTTCATCTTCTTCCATTAATCTACAGTCATCATGATTTGGTGTGTTCTTGTACCAGTCAATCACAAACCAGGGTCCAAGGATGTACACCTGTAAGTAAGATCTACAAGTTTACATTTACAATTAAAACAAATTATAAAACATTCTGACATTACACACAGATTTCACGTTTGTACATAAAATAGTATATTGTAATAATGTACTTATTAAAACAAATTATAAAACATTCTGAGATTGTACACAAATCTCACAGTTGTACGTAAAATAGTATATTGTAATAATGTACTTATTAAAACAAATTCTAATACATTCTGAAATTACACACAGATCTCACAGTTGTACATAAAATAGCATATTGTAATAATGTACTTATGAAAACAAATTCTAATACATTCTTAATTACACACAGATCTCACAGTGGTACATAAAATAGTATCCTGCAATAATAAACTTATTAATAATTAATAATTCTAATGATTCCTTCGTCGCTTTGAATTCATGACCATGTTTAAATTGAAGCATCATGCGACATCCTGTAGCCATAGGCTGGTAAAATCTGTAGGATTCAAAGATTGTGGTTACTAATAATCTTTTGGAACAAGGAAATTTTAACTTTGCTTTAAGATGGGTTTGTTTCCAGCTACCAGACCGACCTTTTACCTGCTGACGCAATTTTTAGTTTTTACGGCATCCAAATCTTAGTGCTATATTGTACTTTTCACAACAGTGTTGCCGATATATGTAAAAAAATGTAAAAGAAAAATCCCTACCTACCAACCCATATTTTTTGGGCATGTAACCAGAAACAAATCTTTTTTTGTTTAGGCCTTATAGTATTTTTTTTAGGTTAATTTGACCACTCAAAACTTCATCTATTTTGGTTGTCTTTGTTCGATGAATCGTTGTTGGATTTTATTTCATTGATAGATCTATATTTTATTGTTTGTGCAGTCTTCTGCAAATAAATGTCGAACATATAGCAGTCTGGCTTATCGTTAATTAGTCTTAGTTCTTAGCTAACACAAGAAACCAATGAGTCATATTGTGACAATCTATGTCTGTCTGTCTACCTGTCCATCCTTGAAGTGTCAGTAAGAGCTAAGGAAGCATTTAGCTAGAGTTGATTTGCTCAGCAAATACCTATCTACACACATGCACTTGCATCAAAATGCATTACTAACGCATAACAATATTAACCCTTTATCTCATAGAGACCTATTCTATACTGGTACACTACCTGCATACAGATTATTGGGAAATGTACAGTTTTGACACCTATTTCATCACTTGTTTTTACACTAACTGTTAATCTGATCAAATTTGAATGAATGCAAGTTGTGCATAAATTATTAACCTGTCTAATGGTGTCAATTTTATAATTGTAGGACAAATAGTAAACAAAATATTGAAAAAATAAAAGTTAAATATTTTCAGATTTTCTTTTCTATTTGACACCTGTTCAGTTCATTAATTATGGCTCTAAATAACGGTTTCCTAATTTTTTAAGTAAAATATGTAGCAGTTTTAATAATCTTTCTAGTAATATGAAAAATTTTGTTATCTGGTAAATATTAAGGGTAATATAGAGTAAGTATAGGGAGTAATAAATTAACAGAATTTGTTGTTTTTTATGTAAACTTGGTTTTTTTTGGCAATTCCTCCTAACATATCCTTGATTTTATCACAATGCATACTTGGACTTATTAATTAAGTCTACTTGTGAACATTAGTCTGGGAAAGTGCCACACATGTCAGCTGTATAAACAATGCATGACAATAAAACCCAGGGTGACACATGCGTTTGATGATACATTAAGGACCCATACTGTTTTGGGGACTTTGACCCCTTGATAACTGCATTAATTAACATCAAATATGGCAATAAAAATTATTTTGCACACAGAACAGTCACTAGATGTTCACTTAAAAGGCCCTGCCAAACTTAGGGGATAATTATAGATGATATCAATAATTATACACAAACATATTATAAAGTATTTACAGCATTTTTTTTTAATATATAACACAATTTTTTTGATAATTTGTTTTTATGGAGTATAGAAGTGAATGATTATTTATATAAAATCTTCCTTCTATATGAAAAAAATTATTAGAGATAAAAAATCGCATGCACAAAATGTTGATAACGTAAATGTGTAAAAACGGGCAGGATTATGAGGTCAATGGCTAACTTATAAGGCTATCAATACAATAGATTGTACCTGCAGATGACAACTTTGTTCTGTATTTGAGCGTGCTTTCATTCCATCTTTGCATTGATAAATTTCAAACGTCACACAGGCTCTGGTTCTAGCTTGGTTCCTCTGGGGGCGTGCCATGTCTGTGGATGTACAGGACACTTCCTCTGGTATACTGCTGTAACCCATCTGTAGATGTGCAGGACACTTCCTCTGGTATACTGCTGTAACCCATCTGTATATGTACAGGACACTTCCTCTGGTATACTGCTGTAACCCATCTGTATATGTACAGGACACTTCCTCTGGTATACTGCTGTAACCCATCAGTGGATGTGCAGGACACTTCCTCTGGTATACTGCTGTAACCCATCTTTTGATGTGCAGGACACTTCCTCTGGTATACTGCTGTAACTCATCAACTGTCATTGGTTAATAGCAGTAGTAAGTCCAATTACATGAGAAAATGATCCACCCATTCTAAAAGACACAAGAAGAAAATGTACATTCTACCTTATTTAATTTTACTTCTGATATCTGAAACAAAACTGCCCTTATGGCACACTAATGCCAACAGTTACAAACCAGGGCCTTTTTCCGGCTTAAATTGGGAAAAAAATTGCTGCTTGTGGCAATATTTTGGGAAATTTGAGAAATAATTTCTTTGAATTTAAGAAAGGGTGTTGATATCATTTTTTATTCAATTTAATCAAGCACAAATTTTAACTATAGAAGAAAGCAAACAAGTAATTGGGATAAATTATAAGTTTACAGCAACTAGTTTCAATTTACCAGACAACACCAAATATCTATGTCTGTGTAGGCCTACATATTTACAAATAAGTATACTGAGACAGATGTTGCATCTCAAGCATGGACCCTTCATGACATTGTCACAAAGTGTATTAGTGTTAATGCCATAACTAAGGTCGCGAGTTCAGTGTAGACCAATGAAAATGCTCCGTCTTGAAAATGAGCCACGTTAAAAAAAAATGAAAAAAAAAAAACTAAACACGCCAATCTAGGTCAATACGATATTTTATCAATGAAATGATAACTTGTTTATTAGATTGAATGTGTGTTTATCAGATTGTATGTGTTTGTCAGACTACATGTGCGTTTCTCAGACAGTATGTGAGTTAGATTGTATGCATGTTTGAGACAATATGTATTTGTCAGACTGTATGGGTGTTTGTTAAGACTGTATGTGTATTTGTCAGATTATATGTGTGTTCGGCAGACTGTATGTGTGTTTGTCAGGCTATGTGTCTTTATCAGACTATGTGTGTGTTTATCAGACTCGGTGTGTTTATGAGAATATAAAACAATCATTTTGACAATGTTTGGTGCAGATCCAATCATAACTGTGACCCCTACAGCGTTAACCAGGTTTTTCAATGATTTGACCTAGTGGCCTAGTTTTTGACCCCAGATGACCCATGTTCAAAGTTATCCAAGATATTATTTAAACAAACCTTCTGACAAAGTTGATGAAGATTCAATCAAAATTGCAACCTCTAGAGTGTTAACAAGGTTTTATGGTGCGTTGACCTAGTGACCTAGTTTTTGACCAGAGATGACCCTTATTTGCAAAATGTTACAAGATCATTAATACAAACATTCCGACAAAGTTTCATGAAGATCCAATAAAATCTGTGATTTCTAGAGAGTTAACAAATTTCCATTCTATTTGACCTGGTGACCTAGTTTTTGACCCCAGATGACCCATGTTCGAACTTGTCAAAGATCATTGAGCTGAGCATTCTGACCAGGTCTGATGACGATTCGCTTAAAAGTGTGACCACTAGAGCATTAACAACCTCCAGGTGTGGATGATGGATGCCGGACAATGGACGACAGATGCTGGAGTAGACTGACTGATCACTATAGCTCACCAAGCACTACGTGCTCAGGTGAACTAAAAAAATGGTGCAGTTCATAACTGATGATTTCAATCCACATAGACTTACTGTTGAGAGATCAAGATCACAGCATCATACAATGGTTTTAACAGAATTTGAAATTTATCATACACACTATAACAGGTAATTACATGCAGTAAATTGTGACAGGAAAAGACCAGGCTTCAAATTTGATAAAATTCCTAGAATAACTTGACCATAATAGCTCTAAGTGGAACAGTAAGATATAACAGAAATGTGCAGAGAAACACAGTACCATGTTGATTAGTTGTACGACAATTTGTATTGTATTGTAATAGGTGGCAGAAAATAAAGTTCCCGATGCGGGGCTCGAACCCACGACCTTCTGCTTGCAAGTCAGCTGCTCTACCAACTGAGCTAATCGGGCAGACAGGCATACAAACTACTATAACAAATATATTATATATACAGCACTGTTACAGTACAAATAATTATTACTACCAATTTGATTGAAATTATATGATGACATGAGCAAATGTGTTTCCTCCATTAAGATAATGTGTAAAATTCAATGTTACGTGAACTGATTCTATTCTCATATTGTTGCACCAAAAGGCATATTTTACGAAAGCAGACACATTATTTCAAAAAGATAAAAATGTATCAAGAAATTTCATCAAAGATCGTAAAACTAATGAATTTCACATCAATTCAGTATGGCCTTACGATATTGTATAAATGATAACATGTTTGTTTTCAGGTTGATGACTGTGTGAAGAGGATCCTATAACACATCATGTATAACAGAGTTATCCTTCCTGTCAGACATCTATTAACATTAAACATTACAGTCTGTAACAGTGAAATGAATAAACATAGACTAATTATACTATGTATATAAATTTACCAAATTATGCTATAACTCTTACATCAGATTCAATCATTCAGTTTTGAATACAGCTTTATGTAGCTCCACTGTATGTTTTCAACAAAGACGCATGTTTCTATATTTCAAGTGAAACAACTTCGATCACAATACTGAAATAACACCTGAATTCATATCACCATAGTTTGATTTTCCACAAAAAAGTTCTATGATCGAACTAGCTGTTTGAGGTCTTGAAATCAGGATGAATCATTCCAGCATCTAACACTTTCACTTTTTTACAAGTATGTTGTTTGATCAAATAGCAGTGAACTATTTTAACAAAACTTTTTTTGTTTCAACATTTGAGCTTATCCTATAATCTTCTATCAGGGCTCAAACTTCTATAAACCTTTTTGTCCTTGTTTTAGCCACATGGACAATGTACAGGCTGGTACATTGTACTGAGATATTATATAACTCTTTGATCTTACAACATTTTCCCATTTAACAGGATGTCATGTGACCTTCAAAAAGTAAGAAAAAAATAAGGAAAAGAAGGAATACCCAACAGTTATGCAGATGGATGAGAGCCCATTATGACAGCAAATGTTGTCACATGACATTTCCTTAATATGCGGATCAATGCAGTTGTTTCAAGTAGTGCAACCAGTACATTAAAATCCAAATAACAAAGGCATTATGGTTACCGTATTTAACGGTGAATAACTATACGACTCAGTCGTGTACAAGGCGCACCCCCGTTTATGATCAAACTCGGAGGGAAAATACGTATTCTTCTGTATAAGACGCACCCAAATTTGACGAAATCCGGGTCTGAGAGCGGAACTGACATCAATTTCATATACCTTCATACAACTGTTTCCAGTCGTTATGGCAATAAATTTGCAAAAGATCCGATGCAATCATCCCTGACATTTTATTTATTCTTGGATGAACTTGATTTATATTTATGTTACAAAAGAACATGTTCCTCATTTGACTGAGCTAATGAGTTAAAAATACTGAGAGCTGGCGTGAAGTTGTCGCAAAGACAGTTGATATTCTCAAACGGATGATTTGGTATAGAGATTGACCAGCTTATATGCAAGACATTGGTACATAGTGACCCCTGTCGTGGTATGTGTTACATAAACATGTGAATTACAACTTGCTAAGAATGTTATACAAGTTGACATGTTACCATTCGTGTCAATAATTTCACACCTTCATTGTTCTCCACCGGAGACGTATTGTCTACGAACACAATGCATGCATTGGTCAATTAAAATCATTCATTCAAAGCATGTTACAGAGATGTTTTCATTGATGTTATTTATGAACAAGAGATTAGAGTCAGTATCGAATACTTTAACTCCCTTAATAAACAAATCAAGCACAGCTCTATGGCCGAGCGGTTCGGCATTTAACCTTTTCCTCTAGTACATTTTTTTTGTAAAATTCACTTCATTTACCCTATCTATATTGCATTTATTGATTAGAATAAAATTAAATATATATGTCTGTAATGTTAATGATAATTACACAGGCTACAATGCCAAAAAACAGCTATGAATCGAGAACGTTTTGAAACTGTATGCACATTCGGATGATAGTTTTCGTCTACGGTCAATATCGAGTGGGGAAAACATGTCGTTGTTTTGTTCTGGTGTATAAGATGCACCCCCAACTTTTTATATATTTCTAGTGGAAAAATGTGCATCTTATACACCGATAAATACGGTATCTTCTAATTATCTGCTGCACATAGCTAAGAGACTTGAATATCCGTTATTATTATTATTATTATACCACATTTATATACCACTTTTTTCATACAGTATGTACGTTCAAAAGTGGTTTACAAGGACATATTAATTGTTACAAAATAATCCTACATATTAAACATATTAAAACATACAATAAAGCATTCAATTAGAAAGCATATTGAAACAAATACCTGGAAAGATTAAAACATAATGGTCAATGACAATATTTATACATTGCTCGAATCATAAAATATTAAACACGTTAAAATGAATTGTAAAATGAAATGAAATGATGACATGCTGATATACAAGTTAAATCCTTAAAATCTTAAAATGAATTTATACCATTTCGTACATATAACACACAATGTTGAGTAAAAGAGTAAAATATTCCTCAAACCCAGCGGTACTATACAGGCCTATTGACCTGATCAATCAATAATCAATTGTCAAAATGCATATTGAAAAAGTGAGTTTTCAATGATCTTTTGAAGGAGCACAGAGTATCGGAGTCTCTTACACCTGCTGGAAGAGCGTTCCAGAGTTTAGGTGCTGCACACATGAGGCTTCTGTTCCCAAACACAGTCGTTCGGCTGCGTTCCTTAAGAATTGGTGTAGTATGACAGTATCTAGGTTGTCTAGTGATGAGACGAGCTGCCGTGTTCTGGACGTGTTGCAGTTTATTAAGAACAGTTTTAGGAACACCTGTGAGAAGGGAATAGCAATAATCCAGTCTTGATGTCACTAGGGAGTTCACAAGGGATTTGGTGGCATCCGTTGATGTACAGAAACTGCCTGATATGACCTATCCGTCTGATTTGAGCATAACACGACCGACACACCATGTTAACATGCTGCTCTATGTCCATTTTAGCGTCCAGTAAGGCCTCGAGATTCCTGGCACATTTTGCGGGTGCTATATCTGACTTGCCGACAGTCACAGTCACATTTTCCACATGACATTCATTGCGCTGTGACGCAAATACAACTAGTTCGGTTTTGTTCGCGTTAAGCTTCAACATGTTTTGATCCATCCAATCCACAATGTCTTTCAAACAAGCTTCCGCGCGATGTATTGTCTCTGTGCGTGTGGCTGGATCTCTGAGTTTGAAAGATAGGTATAGCTGAGAATCGTCAGCGTAGAAATGATGATTCAACCCATGTTTCTTGCAAATTGAACCCACTGGTTTAGTATACTAGTACATGGTGTAAAATTTCGTCCCCAACACACAGCCTTGAGGCACAGAGAATTTCATTAAGAGAATTACAGGTTTTGATAGTTTGCCGTCGATACAAACAGTTTGATACCGATCACTGAACTATGACGTCATCCAAGCAAGTGGCTTCCCCGTATGCCGAAGGAATACTCCAGTCGACGCAACAAAGTATCATGGTCTATGGTGCCAAACGCCGTAGACAGGTCAAGCAGCACAAGGACGGTAACGTTGTTCTGGTTTAGAGATCGAAGAATATCATTTTGAACCTTAAGTAAAGCAGTCTCGGTGAAGTAAAACTTTCTGTACGCTGATTGGTGCTGTTCATGTAGGTTATGTGAGGAGAGATGATCTTCTATTCGTGAGCTTACTACTTTCTCCAGAACTTTCGACACAAAGGGTAAGTTAGATACTGGTCTATAATTTTTGAGTGTGTTTTGGTTTAGATCAGACTTTTTTTAAAAGAGGTCGAACATAAGAACTTTTGAATGCCTTTGGCACATAAGCAGCTTCAAGTGATGTGTTTACTATATTTGTCACAACTGGCAAAAGTTCGTCTATAAAAGATTTTAAAAGCCATGTTGGCAACGGGTCCAGTTCACAAGACTTGTCAGGTGAGTTCTGAATGATTTTCTTGACCTCTTCTTCTTGAACACGTCAAAACATTCTGTTCGTGGGAACTGCTCTTCAAGATTGTTGTCTGCCTGTGCTGTTAAGCAAATATTTGTGGAAATGTCATTTCTAATGGTCTCTATTTTTGTGATGAAGAAATCACTGAAATCGCAGATTGCAAGCTCTGCTGAGGATTTACCGGTTGGTAGTTGGACTTCATTGGGGCCCTCCAATAGATGTTTAGTTATTTTGTGCAGGCTTTTTGTATCACGTTCACTTGATGATATTTTGTCAGAATAGTAAGATAATTTTGCTTGTTTCAGCATTTTGTTAACAGTAGCACACTGGCTACGATAGATTTCATGATGAACCGTTAGCTTTGTTTCACGCCACTTCCGTTCATGTTTTCGTCGCAAGTGTTTTGCTTCAAATAGTTCCTCCGTGAGCCAAGGGCAGGTAGGTCTCAAAGTGATTGTTTTTGTGCGGAGTGGAGCGTGCAGATCAACTAAACTTGATAGTTCATTTGTGTATGTTTCGACGAGTTCATCAGCATCAGAAGACTGCAAGCTATTGCTTAGAGCTATTGAGGAACTAATGTCCTTCTTAAATGAGTCTACATCAATTGAACAAAGTTTTCTAAAGGTGACTGACTTTCTCACTGGCGGTGGTTTTGATGCAAAGACGTTACATATCACTGCGAAATGGTCTCTCGATACTTTTCCAGAACTGTCCGACAGCCCAAGGTCGATCACTTCCACATTGGATACTGATTTGTCTGTATCTCTGGTTATAATCACATCCAGCATGACCTCGGACATGCGTGGGTCCCAGCACGTGCTGCGTCATACCACAGGACTGCAGGATACTGTTGAACTTGAAAGTATCTTTATCACTTTGGTTGTCAAGATGAAAGTTTAGGTCTCCGCTAGGATAACATCCTTGTCGACAGTGGTCATATCGGCAAGAAATTTTGGCAAATTCTTCTAAGAAATCGGTCACCTTTAAACCGTTTACTTGCGAGGGAGGTGGTCTGTAAATTACCACTGTCCGCAGTGAGTGTCCATTCAAAACTACATTGCAATCCATGAATTCAAAACTGGGGTAGTTATGAGATGTGGAAGCAACAACAGTAACGTCCATGTTTGCCTTGTAGATAAGGGCTACTCCTCCACCACGCCGTCTGCCAGGGCGGGGAACATGTTTGATTTCGTATGCACTAGGTACCAGTTCACTAATGCAAGCTTTGTCTATAGAAGTTCCAAGCCATGTCTCTGTTAAAGCTACCAGATCAAAGTCATTTGAAAGGATAAAGTCACTAAAGGCAAGGGTTTTGTTTTTCACGGATCTTGGGTTTAAACAACAAATCTTCAGGTTCGTCTTGCTTTTGGTTATTATTGTAGATGGTTCTAATTGTATCCTGACAAGGTTGCTTTTAATTTCAGAGTCATTAATTGTTTGTATTTTGCTTCTAGGAATAGGAGCTGTGTCGGTTACAATGGGGATCAATCTTGGAAGGATTTGCAAATTGTTACTATTAACTCCTTGATTTGTGTCCCATGGCCTAGAACATCTAACTCCAGACTTGCCCCCTCGGCAGCCCCTATACCGCAGTAAAATTTGTAATTGCTTAATTTTCTTCAATGTCACTGGATTAGGCTTACACACTGATAATTGTCCAATATTCATAAGATCAATTCTATTGTACTGTATTATCCCAGGTGTGTGACTAGTCATCAATATCTTCAAATGTATTGTCTTTTAGGTAGAAATTTCTACAAAAACAATAGTGTAATCCACATATAAACCACATTATGGTTTATTTCCAGGACATCTCAGCTCTTAACATTGAAAAAACATGAAAAATGATACAAAAGAATTTGCTTATTTTATGATTATCACTAAAAACGGTGTCTTTACCTTTCAATTCCTCTTTGTCGGTGTCTTTACCTTTCAATTCCTCTTTGTCGTCTTGGGCATAAAGTCAGGTTCAATAATGCTGTCTGAGGAACAAAGCATTCTTTGACAAGTGATAAAATCATGTGTTTTAATGATGCTTCTCTTTGAAAAAAAAACTCCTGTATAATTTATCAATCAATGTAATATACAAACTAAGGCTTATTCTGGTACATATTGTTTCTTTCTGGCTGCAATCTAATCACTACTTTAAAAAGAGATGTCTGTAAGACACCTCACTCAATATTCAATCATATTGTTACAAGAGTACAAACTATAAAGATTCAATCCAATTCATGCCATGGTTACTGAAATATGGACTAATAGTTCGTGCAAAACAAACCTTCACCAGAATTGCTAAGCCTAATAAGGGCCATAATTTGTATTAACTCTTCCTCATAATCATATTCATATTTTAGATTCATCTAAATTCAAAGCAAATATGGAAAACATCAATTTATTTACAGAATTTGGATTATTTCTCTATGACAGTGGAAAAAATGGAGAAAAAGAAGCCATTACCCGTGTATGAGCAATAACGTCTTTTTTCATGAACAAAGAATTATGTGGGAAATGTCAAAGATGAATAAAAACAAATCAGTCAGCTGAGATATTGAATTATTATAACTACTCGGTATTCTTATTCTGTTTTAAACGTTCTTAGCTCACCGTCACATGTTCAAATTTTGTAGGTATTCATTTAAATTTCTGTAAAACTTTTTTAAAAGCTGTTTTTTCTCCAGCAAGTTTTGTTGCCTCATTTCATGTTCTAAAGCAGCTTTGTAAAGCTCAATTTGTACATCCTTTAGATTTCTCATACTGAAACTGTATTCGTAAGCATTTCAGAATCAATTGTAAGGTGAACAGTGATAACAGTGTTCCTTTATTCATAAAAGTATCCATAGTACATGTATATCCATAATTGTAGGGTGTCTGCAGTATGTTATACCATAAATAATATTGAATTGAGAAACATTTTTTCATTTACATGCTGCTAACATTACTGCTCACCAAATGTTATTATAGTAGTCGAAAATACTGCTTAGTTCTACTATTTTGTATATACTAACTTTTTTATTAGAGTAGTTGTGTTACTTGAAAATGCTACATATTATAAAATTTATATATACTAACGTTTTGGTTGACTGAATCAGTGTTTTTCTCTGTAGAAGTCATTTGCTTTTTTCAAAACAGCATTGCTGGAACAAGCATTCAGTTCTATGACTAAAAGTTAGAAATGACATTTGTTATTTATATATATATATTTATATACATTTTGTTATTTATATATATATTTATATACATTCTGTTATTTATATATATATATTTATATACATTTTGTTATTTATACATTTACTTGGTATTCATACACTTATTCAACTATTTATATTTTTTTCTTCTTTTTTCTTTTCTTTGAAATTGCAGATGTGCAATTGAATGCTTTTTTGCTGTGTTTATAAAAGATTTTGTATGGTACTCATTCAATTGCATGAATATAAAAACAGCAATAAAATTCTATACTGAAAATTCCTTGTCAATTTTTCTTTGATATTACAGTGCAACATCTCCATAGCAACACCCTTTGAGAGAAGCAAAATTATGTTGTTGTTGAGAGGTTGTTGCTCATAAGAGGGCCGCTTTGGAGAGGTTGCACTGTACCATGAAAAGGCATTTGTATGGAGCTATTTTATATGACCATGCTTTTCATAACTGAACATTAAATGTTACATTATTATTAACTACAGATGAAGTTTCTACTATGATTCATGCTAAAAATAAAGCATTTCAAAACGTATTACACTTATCCAATCACATACAAAACAATTTCATGTGTGCTGCAAGTTAGTCACCTTGATTATGTGTTGTATTCTTTTACAACAAGCACAAATTGAATGATAAAGTGTTACCAATTATGGACAGGCTTTCTGCCTAATAGTAACTTCAGAGATTTAAGCGTTGGATTGAGAATGTAAATAATGGTACATGTACAATAACAACTTTATTCAGTAACATTCACATTTTGCTTTTTCTGCTTGATTTTATAAATGTATTTTTTGTTTGTTTTATACAGAACTAGACAAATCCACTGGTCAGCTCGTAATTACGAGTAGAAATCACCACAGGATGAGTTGAAATTGTTGAAGAACTACATGTAATTAAAATTCTAAGCTGGTTGTTCTACTGGATTAGTGGCCTGAAAAAACCTTGTTGAGCCATGTTGTATAATTTATAATTGTAAATATGTGCCTGAGAGAATCACTGAGTCACTTTCACCATTTTCATAGAGCAGCATGTCTTGGGGGTTGTGTCTGCCAGCTGAAATTTCCAAGACACAATTGTACAGTTTAAATCAAATGACTGTAAATCCAATGCCTTTATGTATACCACAGTTAACATTAATAAATAGCCATTGAATCTGAAACATCATCTGTATTTAAATTTTGTCAATTTTTACACATGTTACTTAGTGTAATGTGACATTAATTATCATTATAAAGTGGTATGCTATTTATTTATCATTCTATGCACTTGTGCAACCAAGAAAAACATTTCATACTTAGTTAATAAAAGAAAAAGACTTCATTTTCATAGTCATGGAATACCGTATATTCCCTTATAAACGCCCACCTCTAATAAATGCCCCCACCCCTTTTTGGACAAGAGAAAACAAAAGTGACTTACAATGACAGGCTATTTTAATCTGAGATGAACAACAGAAATAAGTAGAAAACACTTTTTAAATCCAAGAAATGACACAAACACATTTTCAAAAATGTAACACCCCTTGGGGCGTTTATTAGGGAACATATGGTATAACATTTTGTTTAGGAAGTTGTTGTTTCCAAAAGCTATACTGGTAGTATGTACTTGACAGTACTGCAGAAAAACAATCAATAAAGTTGCTGACTGAACTGAATGTGTTACTGCATACTGGCTGAAATTAAGATAAGATTTTAGATATGATTCATTTTGGCATATAGTACATACATGGTAATAAAACAACATGTAGTGATACATAACATAACACAGCAGGAGTATAAACACCATGACATGCACACCAATACCAGGGATAACGCAAGAAAGGGTAATCCCTTATTTCCATAGTGTAATATATATATATATATATATATATATTGTTATGAGCCAAGCGTAACGAGAAAGGAGAAGCCAACAACAACAACAAAATTTATTAAACAGCAGTATATAAAATGAAGAAAATTTACAAACAGTATTGTCCCAAGTCTTTGGGGTAAGTGCATTATAAACCCTATACCAGTCTTCTACCTCCGACCCAAGAAACCCTTTATCCTACAGGGGCATTGCCCTTGCTTTATGTGTTTATAAAGTTTATTGTTGTGAGTTTTAAATGTCCAACTGTTGCAAAGGGCTAAGTCTAATAATATTATTGTTGATGAACAAAACAGCTTCCAGAAAAACAAGAGTACCATTGATCATGTCTCCTCCTTGACAAGTATTATTGAATCAAGAAAACTCTGTAAACTGTCCACTTTTACAGCATTCATCGATTTTAAGAAAGCGTATGATTACATAAATTGTTCGAAATTATGGCAGAGATTAAATGATATTGGTGTAAAAGGTAAAATGTTTAAAGCTATAAAGTCACTGTATTGGATTTTAATGTAACAGTTAAGGCTGTTACCCAGAGTGCTAGCCGTGCGTTAGGTCTTGTTACTTCTAAGTGTAAATTAGTTGGTAGGGTACCTTTTAAGGTTTATACAAAATTATTTAATTCACAAGTATGGCACGTTATATCATATGGTCCAGCCATCTAGGGACTAAAATCGTATTCCTGTATAGGTGCCATCTGCCATAGAGCAATGAGGTTTTATCTAGGCATGGGGAAATATACGCCTGTTGCAGCTCTGTTTGGGGAAATGGGTCGGCTACCCCCCTTGATCCGCCAATGGAAGTCTATGGTAAATTTTTGGTCCTGTCTTTCAACGACTTATGCAACTCGTTAGAACAAACTAAGAACATATTGCCAATTTAAACTTTTTTATGAAACAGAAGCATATTGTAAGATGTTACTCCCACACACTCATAGGGCAGCGTAAATTTAGATGTGGTGTTGCACCCATTCGTATAGAAACTGGCCGTTATGAAGGCCTTAGTTTAGATCAAAGAAATTGTTTGTTTTGCAACACTTTAGAAGATGAATGTCATGTTTTACTGAAGTGTGGGTTTTATTCTGATATCAGAAAGTTCTTATTTGACAAAGTTTTAGTTATTTATCCAGATTTTTTGTTGTATAATGAAGAAAAACAATCACAGGTCCTTTTACAGATGTTAATTTAATAAGACATTGTGCCAAAACCTGTGCAAATATTTTAACTAGAAGATATTCTTATTTGTGCAGATAAACTCTTGATTACTTATTTGTATGTCTTTATTATGTATTAATCTGTTCATAGAATCTTATGTTAATGGTGTTCTTAGTTTTGAATGATTTTTTATTTTGTATTAATCTGTTCATATAGAATCTTATGTTAAAAGTGTTTTTAGTATAAAAATATTCATTTTGTAGTGATTTTTATGATCAAATATTTATTTTTTAAATTGATAGAATGTGTTATTTCTATTGCAATAATGCATTTGTTACACATGTCAGTTTTATCTATCAGTATTGTCCATCTCCTATAATTTATATTATGAATGGATGTACATGAATGCTTTAATATGTAAATTTTATGTATATGTGTTTTGGTAACATGTACATATGAGACTTAAAAAAACAATATACATTTAAGTTTGGCTGAGATATTCAATTTAACAGTTTCTTGATGAATTCTACAGCTTCCAAGATTTAATGGTTTATTTATGTTTAATATTGTTTCTGTTATTGAAGTCAAAAAAATTGATTTGTTTTTTTTTCAAAATGAGATTGACACGTATCAAAATAAAAAAAAACAGAAAGGCCTTATTTGCTGAGAGTCTGAGACATGACTGGATGAAAGTTATGATTGTTCTATTCATAACTTTACTTACTTTGTGTGCGGTTTGTTATTTTTGAATGTTGACCATTAACAATATAACAATATTATTTTAGTGTGGCGCCACTAATTAATCCTCTTGGGAATGAGACCATGCTGTTGGAACAGTGCAGGAGGATTATGGAACTAGGTCATATGGCAAGTCAGATGAAGTGTGCAGAGTGTCATCAGTCACCCAGTCTTGTAAATATACTGTCAGAAACCATCATGGATTTGGTTCTGATATACATGTACTTAAATTGTCAATGTGGACAATTGTTCCTTGTAAAACACCACTCACTGCCTTAAATTATACAATTTGCAACTCATAATAATTATTTCCTATTTAGAGCATCTACTCTCCAACCTGTATTGGAAAATTGATATACATTAATGCCCCCCCCCCCCCGAGTCAGTTCAGGTGGTCATGTGTAGATAAGTGTAAGAAAAAATTTCTTTATTCACGGCTGTAATTTAAGAGAAATGTAATATATTCCTTATATAGTTTTGTTGATACATTTTGCAACATTATATTTTTTGACATGTTTAAATACTTTCTTGGTTATTATTATTATCAAAACATTTTACAGATAAAAACTAACAAGGGCCATGGAGTATGAACATCAAGTGTAAGAAGCAGAGTTCACTGTGCAGTATCACAAAAGAATGACCTACTAAATTAATGAAAGTTCTCGTGATTCACTTGACTATGTGTTTAAAACATTTGCTACTAGACTTGATTCCACAAGGAAAGAAAAGACAGCAATACAAATGTATATAAGAATATAAAAAACAGAAACTTCAAAGGAAACTCAATGAAGGGTTAATTGCATTACAAACTTAAATGAGAGAAGGACATTCATACTAGACAGCCATTGCAACAACCAATGTATTGATCAGACATTACTGATTTTCCTGCTGAAAATGTCCATAACAAGATATTTAACTTGCTCTTAAAGTACCCTACTATCTTTAAATTTTAAATGGGTCAGTATAGTTAAAATAAGTTTTATATCAAAGACAAGAACAAACTGATATTATTCTTTATGAAAAACTTATTTGCATAGTATAAGCTTGTATTGTACAAAGTTTTAAGAAAATCTGTCCGTAAAACAGTACATAGTTTGCTCAAATATCACTCCAGTTTGTGGGTTTTAGCTCTTGGAAAAACATTATGCAAGCATGTTTTCAACTCTAGTTTGAGTATAATTTATGAAAAAAGTGTATTATGTATTATTTCACTTCATAAACATTGTGTTAGATAATATGAGGTAAAATAACAATGATTTATTAAAACAAAATTGTGTTTGATTTATATTTTATCATTGGTATCCATATTTTTGTATTTGGACCAAAACACTGAAACTGATGGTACTATTAAACATTGATGTTTCATAAACAATCACAGATACAGACTACAGTACCTATTGTTTTTAGACATATATATATATAAGGTACATTATACAAAAGGCATTCATTCAAGACCCAGGTACCATTCACTCCTTGAATTTAATTATTTTTGTCAAGCTATAACGAGCTTGCTACTTATTGCAGCCAACACACATAAAGCTTGGTTTCCAATACAGGATGACTAGTGCTGACTGCATTGAACCAACAGTTACTGGTGTGACATGTAAGGAAAATACCTATTTAAATTTATTTAAACTTAAGGAAATTCCTTACTTGGATCTAAGGAGCTTTATGAATACGGCCCCTTGTCCACTTTCTATCTCAAAGGGTTTTCATCCACTGGTTGCCTAACATGAATGTCACATTACAGTGCCAAGTACATACAACTTCAAACCTCATTTCCAAATGTGCTGCAATTACAACATCGTTATAAATCTTCTCACGATTGGACTATTTATTTATGCACTGCTTTCTGTAATATATAAACATTGGTATTGGAAATTGAAACTTTCAATGAGTGTATTTAATGCTTAGCTGAACAATGTGTCAGTAAGGAATGTATTTTCCTGTGTATATCCAGTGGATCAGTGTTATCAGTAGACAAATAACACAGAGAGAATGCTGCCAAGGTTTTGTTGTGTCTATTGGGTACTATCACAAAACTTGCTAGACATTTAGAATATAAACATTCAAATGACATAGATGCAGCCCAGGTTTTAAGATTGCCAAAAAATCTGCAGAAAGAAAATAAGCATAATAATCAGTCAAAGGAAATTATGTCCATAATTCAGATGTGAAAATGGTTGGCTCTGGAGAACTAGTACCAAAATACAGGCCAAAAAGAAAGCAAACATGACGGAGAGTATTTATCATATGAGTTTAACAATGCAGAAATTGTTTCCGAAGCAAAGCCTTCATATATATAAAGTGATGCTCCAGTGAAGAACCCAAGATTGACAATCATTGCTCACAAGAATCTAAGAAAAAAAATGTTCAAAACAAGGTGAGGGATAACATCACAACAGTAAAAAAAGATCCACTAATTATTCACAGAGAGGAAAAATGAGAAACAGGTAAACACACCAACATTCACCAATATGATTCACAAAAAGCTAAGAACTTGGGGAAGATTTCTGTGGGCCATTTCTGAGATAGACTCCAGTATTAAAACATTGCTACAGTATTTATCAACTGAAAGTAGGAAGTGGTACTGGAAGGAGTAAAGTGTGTTACTCAGGTCAGCAAATTGTAACAAATATTTGTTAAGCCTTCAGTTGCTGGAAAGGACTGACCACTATCTGTCCATTCAATAAAAAGGAAGCATAAAAAACATGTGTGGTATTCATCAAGCATTCTCAAGCTTCAAGTAAACAAATGTTCCGAATAAAGCAGAACTTTAAATTGAATGTCCTGTATTTCAACCATACAATTTAACTGGTCTAGTTTCCTTTTGATTTCAAATCTGAGATCATTTTTGTAAAATTGACCACAGTTTGAAATTGTTAATTTAGTTATTTAATTGATTTATTGTATAAAATTTTCATGTATATTTCAAATGATGTTTCATCATAAATGCCATCATGTTATGTCAGTTCAGACACAGATCAGACCCTCACAATTTTCAAATACAACTTGATAATATATTCACATATCCACATAAATAGGGACTAAATATTAATGTAAATAGACTAAAGTCTGTAATTTTGAAACAAGAAGGCCATGATGGCCCTGCATCGCTCACCAGAATAAATGTTAATTAACTTGTTACTAAAAAGGTAATAAAGGTACACTTGTGGGCAAATAATGGGGAACAATAATAAACTTGATAAAGGACCATCAAAGGATACTACTAAAGAATATTCGTGATGAATGAAGGATGCCGCAGACCAAATTTGGTGATGATCAAACCACTGGTTCACAAAAAGAAGTCACTTTAAGGTATTTCTAAGTTAAGCTCTAGCAGCCACTAATTGGGGCCAACCATTTTTATTCGAGCAAATCTGATAGAACACCATCTAAAGATGCTAAAAACCAAGTTTGGGTAATAATCCGTCGATAGAATCATGAGAAAGAGTGACCAAATTTATTTGAGCAAACTTGAGAGAGGACCATCTAAGGATGCTACAGACCAAGTTTGGTGACCATCCATCCATTGGTTCATGAGAAGAAGACGATTAAAGATTTTTCTATTTTTAGGTCTAGTGGCCCCTAAAAGGGGCCAACCAAATTTTTTTTAGCAATCTGATAAAAGTCCATATAAGGATGCTACAGACCAAGTTTGGTGATGATCCATCCATTGGTTCATGAGAAGAAGATGATTAAAAGTTTTTCTATTTTTAGCTCTAGTGACCCGTAAAAGAGGTAAACTGGAACAATATGAGCAAATTGCAATTAGAACGTCAAAAGGCTTCAGCAAAGCAAATTTGAAGTAAATCTGACTGGTAGTTTCTGAGGAGAAGACCATTGTTGATGCCAGACGATGGAGGACGGACGACGGAGCATCCACCTACCCATCCTAAAAGCTCACCCTGAACCTTCGGTTCTGGTGAGCTAAAAAGGCGATTACAATGAATTTTTGTTTAATGATGAGTAACTTGAAATAGTGTGTAAAAACCTTGGATAGCCCATGAAAGCCTGGAGGCTTATCTCCGATGGGGTCTGTTGATTATACATACTATTATTACTACAATACCCATAACGAAACGAAAAACTAATAAAAATCGGTAAGAATGATTTAGGGATTGGAAATTACAGACAAAACTTGTTTCCATAATATATCTGCCATAATGACTGACTTAAGCATTATACGGATTTTCTACTTAGATATTACTTAGATCCAAAGAAATAATTTGTTCAGAAACAACTATGATGTGGCTAGACTAAGAAGGTGGTTTTTGAGAGCCGTTTTGAATGTGAACTTTTCATCTATCTTTTTAGTTGAATCAGGTAATGAATTCCAATCCTTAATTGTACTATAATGAAATGTGACATTGTCTTTTCCATAGAATTTGGGCGCTCTAAAATTGTATATAGTGGACCTTGTAGAATATGAATGGGTATCCTTAACATACACAAAATTCTCTTTCATATATCCTGGACATTTGTCATCATTAACAATTTTAAATACATGATTCAATCTTAACTGCTTGTTTCTATTTTCTACATGTAGGGATAATTTGTTGTCAACAAGCCAGTTAGAACATGAATTCATGACATTGCCTAGTTTCTCAGAAACAACATTTGGATCATTATGTGCATACAAAATTGCACTATCATCAGCATATAAGATTAATTTACATTCTGGGTCAATACTAATTATCATATCATTGATGTAACATAAAAACAGAAGGGGTCCTAAAATGCTACCTTGGAGAACACCACATGTAACAGGTTTATAATCTGAAAGCTGATTACTGACACAAACAGTTTGTTTCCTATCTGACAAATAAGACATAAACCAATCTGTATTTAGACACCCATTATTTTCAATTTCTTACATAAAATGTTATGGTCTACAGTGTCAAATTCTTTCTGTAAATCCAGCATTACCATGCCTGTAAAAAGTCGTTTAGAGTTATTGTTTCTTATATGATCCATCAGGTGGACAAGGCAGGTATCAGTAGAATATGCGTTTCTGAAACCAGACTGAAGCTCACACAGCCAATTATTATTGACTAAGAATTTTTCAAGCTAACAGGTCGATAATTACTAACATCAGTATTATTGTTTTTCTTATACAAAGGCTTAACTCTAGCTTCTTTCATTTCATCAGGCACACAGTTTTCAGAAATTGACATATTTACAAGATATGTTACTTTACAGTTTGTAAAAACTGCCGAGTCCTTTAAAAATCTGGCAGGCACGTCATCTAAACCAGTACTTTTGGATGATTTAGGTTCTGTAGTTCCTTATGAACAAATGCTTCAGATACATGTTTTAAAACAAATTTACTTTTATTAACATTTCTGTCTGTGTAAAAATCCAACAGAATCTGAGAATCTAAGTAAAACAATTTGGCAGGGCATGGTAATTTTTCAACAAGTGTTGACGCAACTGTTGTAAAAAAGTTATTAAAATGATTAGCAACCTTTTTAGGGCTATGACAGTTTTCACCTTCAATCTTCAAAATTGTCATTTCCTGATTTAAAAGTTTTATAACCTAATTGCTTGAGATGATTACATAATCTTTTGGGCTTATTTTTATTTTCAGCAACCTGATCAGAAAAATAATAAGATTTAGCAGAACTGACTTTTCTTTGAACCAAATTTCTAAATTTACAGTACATTGTATAGTCATCATGACAACCTTGTTTTCTAAATTTGTACAAGCAAGAATCTCTAAGCTTAATAAAATGTAGAATTTCAGCTGACATCCAGGGTTCAGTCCTTTGCTTGAGCCTTACTTCTTTAATAGGTGCAATCTTGTTCAAAACTGACATAAACATAATTATCTTTAAAAGCTATCCAGGCACATTTAACATTTTCAGCATAGAAAAATTTGTTCCAATCAGCATTTTGCAAATTTTCAATAAACAACTCTTTTGTGTAATTTTTAGTGCATCTGACTTTAGAATAGTAGTGTTTCGAAAATGTTTTTTTTACTAATTTTTCCAGTACAGAAGGTCATGAAATGGTCACTCAAACCAATAGAAATAACTTCAAACTGACTAATTCTTTCTTCAGAACTTGTAAGAATATAATCAATTATGGTACTAGATGTTGCAGTAATTCTAGTTTCTTCACTAATAATCTGCTGGAGATCATAACTTCTCAAAATATTTGAATATGACTTGAAGAGTGGGTTACATTTCTGTTTAAAGCATATATTTACATCCCCTAATAAGAATGTTTCACAGTCTGATCTGAGATTAGACAAAATTTGTTCAAAGTTTTCAATGAAGGAGATTGTTTAGGAGGCCTATAAAATGTTCCAATAAGAATAGGTTTTGTTTTAGGCAATAGAAGTTCAATAAATACAAATTCATCATTTAGACCATAAAGATCATGTCTAGAACTAAAAGCTAAATCATTCCTAACATAACAACAAACTCCACCACCATGTCTGTCTCTGTCCCTTCTGACTACAGAATAGTTGTCTATATGTATTTCAGCATCGTTTATGGAGCTGTCGCCTACTTCATCTCAATTAACACATGGTGTGGCTAATAATGACTCATTACAAACTATCATTCAGAAACTGGAACGTATTGATGGTAAATTGTGTCAACTTGATAAAATTCAGTCAGCCGTAGACCAAATAACGGTTCGTCTCAATACTATGGAGGCCAAAATTTCTGAAATAGAGCATAGTCAACAATTCATTGGTGATCAATACGAAATTGTGTCAAAAACTACTGATATAAACAAGCACGAAATATCCAATTTGAATAACAAAGTTGAGAAATTATCGACTGAAAATAAAAATCTATGAATGCAAGTATGGCAGATGACTTGAGTGACCAAATGTAGATCAATGCAGGACAATATGCTATTTTTCGGTATACCTGAAGGTCAGGGAGTTTTCAAACCGAGAGAGGTATTATTCCAAGCACGAAATACTCATCATGAACCAACGCTAGACGAATTACAAAATGAACCGGAAGTAAATACCCAACGAGACGATGAAAATCAACCATCTGATCTACTTGCAACAACTGAATCATGCGAGTCCAAAATTCACACATTCTTATCTCAAGTACTTAATATTACTAATAGTGAGCAAAGTGTTCTAATTGATCGTGCACATCGTATTGGAGCATTTCGAGTTAATAAAACTCGCCCAGTTGTTGTTAAGTTCAAAGATACAATATCCAAATTACGTGTCAAGGAAGCACTAAAGGTTGTTCGATTAAAAGATACACCATTCATTGCCTCAGATCAATATCCACCGGAAGTGCAACAACGGCGCAAAGATTTGATCCCTATTATGGTCACAGCTAGGAAAGCGGGTAAAAAAGCTACACTAGTAAGAGACAAACTCTATATTGATAACAAACTATTTGACCCTGTGCTACACTCTGACGTAATGAACAAACACAAATAGGACAAGCATGAAAAGCATGTTTCCACTGCCTCATGGAATGTGGAAGGCTTATCAAATTGCATTGACGATGAAGACTTTATTAGTTTCTTGTGTCGTTGCGATATATTTTTTGTATGTGAAACATGGCAAAACAAAGATTTCAACTATGATATAGAGGGTTATAGCATGTTTACTTTACCTCGACCTGAATCTCTCAATACTAATAGTAAACGTTGCCATGGTGGTTTATGTTTATTTTATAGAAAACCATTGTCTGATGGTATTGAAATAATTGACAAGGACAGTAATGGTATTATTTGGGTTAAATTGAACAAGCGTTTTTTTTCGTACGGATGATGACATTTATATATGTTTTCGTTACATTCCTCCGCGTAATTCTATTTTTTTTTGCAATGCATCCTATGGGATTCTTTGAAAGTATAGAAACTAATGTTCGCAAATATTCTCGTTTAGGTAAAGTGTCGATTATTGGTCATCTTAACGCAAGAACTGATATTAAACCAGATTATATATCTTCAGATGAAAAGTTTAGTCGATATTGTCAAAACATTGAAATTGACTATAACACATGTAATGATCACACATTGGCCGTTAGAAAAAACATGGATACCATTGCTAATTTGTCTGGTAACAAGTTATTAGACATATGTATTAACTCTAATTTAAACATTGTGAATGGTAGAGTTGGTGACGATAGTAATTATGGTAATTACACGTTTATGTCATCTATTGGTAACAGTACTATTGACTATGTTATTATGTCACGTGATTTGTTTCCAGCTATATGTAATTTTGTTGTACATGACATGTTTTCTTTTTCATCGCATATGCCGATACATGTTGATCTTGATGTATTTTACTCAAAGCATGATAATGATATAAATGTCACTGGAACTGATAAACTGAATTGGGATGTAACATTTGCGGATTCATTTTATGAACTTGTTAAATCTGACCTGGAATCTTTTAGCCATATTGTTGATCAAATATTATGTAATGACGAATATACACAAAGGTATTAAGTCATTTTCAGGTTTACTATATGAAAATGCATTCAATTTGTGTGGTTCTGTCAAAAATAAGAAGACTAATAAGAACAAAAATAATACACACAATTTCAAAAGTCCTTGGTTCAATGACGAATGTGAAAAGGCGAGACGTGATTTTAAGCAAGCGAACAGAATTTATTATAGAGATAGAACTGATTTTAATCGAAATATTTTGATCAATAAAAAAAGGATAAAGCAACTATTCGTAAGGCAAAATCACTCTTTAATATCAAAAATAAAAATAAATTTCATAATCTTGCTATTACTCAACCACAGGCATTTTGGAAAGAAATTAAGAAACTTAAACAAAACAGAAATGATAATACTATTGATGTAGATGATTTTTATGAATATTTCAAAAATTTATTTTCAACCGATGAATATTTCTCAAATGAATTTGTTGAAGAAAACATATCAGATGATAATTTTATGCAAAATACTCAAATAAAACAATTAGACTGTGAAATAACTGAAGGTGAAATAATTAGGGCAATTTCTAGTCTGAAAGCAGGAAAAAGTGGATCGGATGATAAGTTAATTCCCAAATTTTTTATTTCATGTAAAATTATTTTAGCACCTTTGTTATGTAAAATATTCAATCATATGTTTGATAATTGTGAATATCCTGAATCTTGGACTAAAGGGGTTATCATTCCTGTCCACAAAAAGAGAGATAAAAATAATGTAAATAATTATCGTGGAATTACCTTAACAAGTATATTTTCTAAAATATTTTCTATTTTACTTGATAACCGTTTGCGACAATGGATTAGCGATAATGATATCTTGTCCGAGAATCAGTTCGGTTTTGTTAAAGAAAGAAGTACAGTAGACTGCATTTTTGTTTTAACTTCGATTATCGACAAAGTATTGAATAATGAAAAGAAGAAAGTTTATTGTTCCTTTATCGACTTTAAAAAATGCTTTGATTACGTATACAGAAATGGTATTTGGTTTAAACTTATACAACAAGGTATGTCTACAAAAATTGTTAAAATGCTTCAAAAAATATACGAAAGTGTTAAATCCTGTGTCAAGGTCAAAGGTTGTCTTTCAGATTATTTTGATAGTTATATGGGCGTTAAACAAGGTGAACCATTGTCACCGTTATTGTTCATATTATTTGTGAATGACATGAACACTTATTTACAAAATACTTCAGATAATGTTTTTACTCTAGATCAATAACAAATATTCTTACTTTTATTCCTGATGATACAGCCATAATTGCATACTCTAAAGAGGATCTACAGCAATTATTAAATAAAATGTATTGTTACTGCAATGAGTGGGGCATATCTGTTAACATAAACAAAACAGTTATTATGGTTTTCAAGAAAAATAACAGAATTGAAAATGTTGATTTATTTTATGATGGTAGTATACTTCAAGTAGTCAAAACATTTACATATTTAGGTGTTACACTATCCTCAAATGGTAGTTTCTATCAAGCACAAAAATCACTGTCTACCCAAGCAAATAGAGCCCTTTATTCTCTTTATTCATCCTTCTATGAAAATTTCAGAAAAAATTAAATTGTTTGATGTAATGATTATGCCTATATTAAGTTATGGATGTGAAGTATGGGGTTTCCATAAATCACCAGATATTGAAAAAGTACATATAAAATTTTTTAAACAATTGCTTTGTGTTCATAATAAAACTTCTAATACAGCTGTATATGGAGAATTCGGACGATATCCACTATTTGTTAAGAGGCATATTAGAATTGTAAAGTATTGGTATAGAATTATGAAAGCCCCAAAATCATTAATGTTCAAGTTATTTCACATGAATAATCCTAGTGGCGAATTAATAAATTCTTGGTCTGTTAAAGTAAAGTCACTACTATGTAATCTTGGTTTTTCGTTTTTATGGGATAGTGTGAACATAAGTATGACTCAAATTAGTTGTGTAATTCAGAGAATTATTGATAATTACATACAAAGTTGGTTTAGTGATTTAAATTGTTTCTCACGGCTGGAATTGTACAGAGATTAAAAACAAGTTTTGAATTTGAAAATTATCTAATTGTATTAATATTGATAAGTATAGAATATTATTGGCCAGATTTAGATGTTCGGCACACAAACTTGCAATTGAAGAAGGTAGATGTAGAAATATTGAAAAAAGCCAGCGTATTTGCAAATTATGTAATATGAATCAAGTGGAATCAGAGTATCATTTTCTTTTAGTATGTCCTTTTACCTTGATCTTAGAAAAAATTATCTTCAAAAATATTATTATACTTGGCCAAATCTTCAGAAGTTTCGTTTATTGATGAATTTGAATAGTAATGCAAAATTAATTAAACTTGCATCTTTCATTTATTATGCCAAAAAATCGAGACAGTCTTTTTTTTACGTCGAGCAAGGTAAATATATATTTTTCTGAGACTTTTGATTTTTCAAATGTATGTAATGACTAATTGTCTTTTAGAATTAGATTTATTATTTTCAGTGGTATTTTGCTAGTGTATAACCGATAACTGGATTCCAAAAGTAATACTTTTTTATTTTCTATCTATTTGCCATGTAACATTAAGTATACATGCATGCTTTTCATTGCATTTTCATTTATATTTATATTTCTTTTATATTAGTATGTTGTAAGCTGAGCTCATCATTGTAATTAATTTATTTGGTGATGAACTTGATAGTTAAAAGCCAATAAAATATTTGACTTGAAAAAAAAAATTAAAACAGCAAGAACTGCAAATATAAGAGACGCTGTTAAAATCTGATAAAAATGATTGAAAATAAAAAAGAGGATAAACACACTGTCTGGCACTTAACATACATGTGAATTCCTCACAAAGTAAGTAATTCCTCACAATGTATATGTCAATGCCTGTTTCTCTCAATATAATCAAAGGCTTTACTGAAATCTATGTAACTGCAAAATAATTTCTTGCTATTTTAATGAGCAGGCTGCTCACAGAGAACAGACCTAGGCACGGTGAGTCGGGAGATTAACTATAAAAACACACACACAACACTTCACTTAGCACGAAATGTAAGCGTGAGCTGTCTCTTGAGTTGCGTTGCGCACTTG
Organism: Lutraria rhynchaena; assembly: GCA_008271625.1. Classification (NCBI taxonomy): domain Eukaryota; kingdom Metazoa; phylum Mollusca; class Bivalvia; order Venerida; family Mactridae; genus Lutraria; species Lutraria rhynchaena. The sequence continues at coordinate 46,239 of VIBL01000241.1, forward strand.
TCCCTGGTCCCTAGCTGGAAACACAGATGACAAAAATAGTATAATTTGTCTATAAAGTTTATGTCTGAAATACAGTATACAAGTGATGATAAAGTTTTGAAGTAGAAATTGATTAAATTAAAATATGCATATGATTTCAAATGAAAACATTTCCAGTAAAAAAACAAAAGAAACAAGGCGAGGAACTTCTCTTGACAGTGACAAATTTAGTGTAATTACAAAGAAAGAAAATAACAAAACATTTAACCTAACAGAAATGTAGAATCTTATAAAAATTCTATAATATGTCTAAAAAATGAATTCTACAATATTTAATTAAAGGATTCAACACAAAAAAAAACAGTTATTAAATAAAATGCCTAATTCAAACTCAGATCATCTGCAGCATATCTTGTTATTACATTATAAAACAATAGTTATATATACATAGTCACATTAAATTTAATCATTCTGAAAATAACTTTTACAGTATCAAACGGAGTAGAGTTACTAATAAATGCAATTAATTGAGAAATTTTACAAAATTGTCCAAGTGAAATATCAAACATTATTAAAATAGATGTTATTCTATATTTATTTAATATACAAAATATGAAAAGTAAAGCCACATACCTGGAAACACAGATGACAAAAATAGTATAATTTGTCTAAAAAATTTATTTCTGAAATCCAGTATACAAGTGATGCCTGGAAATCAGAATTCAGGGTTTATAAGGGTTTCTGTGTTCCAGACTTAAAATTGCCAAAACAACCATTGAGCAAACATTGAGACTTAAGCCCATTCTGTCAGTTTGGCATTTCCTTTGTTATGGCCCTTGGGGTGTCTTAAGTAATAATAAGGCTGTCAAAATTTAATTTATGAATGAAGCTAGACATTGATATATTCTGTTCCTCTTCCGGTAAAATGGCGAACGTGAATTTTTGATCGTCTTGAAAAATTGCAAAAATCGTTCCTTTTTAATACTTTTGGTTATTGATATCAGCTTGTGGTCGTCATAAACGTTAGTAGACATAGCTATGGATAATATATCTATGATTGGTGCTCTGATCGTTCATAATTAATCTTTTCTGTGACCTGTGGCTGTGCGCTCTTTGTTTGGATATTGGCGGGCTAGTGAAAAAACACTGAAGTCTAATGTTATACTAAGGATTAGCTTGTATAAATGTTATTTTCCATTGGATAATATCTGTGTAGAGTAAGCCTTGTTAGTGTTCAGGCGGCCTTATTTATATTCGGCGAAATCTTTTCTGTGTCCTGTGACTGTGTGCTCTTTGTTTTGGATATTTGAGGGTTAGTGAGAAAAAAACTGGAATCTAGTGTTTTAATATGGAATAAATGTTATTGTACATAGGAATACATGTGTTTAGTGAAAGCTTTGGTAGTGTCTATATGGACTTATCTACATTTGAATGGGTAAGAAACGTAGAAAATCTATTGCTTCCCCTGACTCGGTTACTACCGTGCCCGATAAACGAGCCGCTTGCAGCACGCAATCTCACAAAATGGCCCAGCAACCTCAAATCAATCAACAACCAAGCTCTCCGCTCAGACAATCATTCCTGGCATCAATACCAGCATACCCGGCTACACCCCAGTACCAGCAGTATTATACTCCACCCAGCAATAATCTATCCATGACATCTGCTCATCCTATGCAGGATAACAACTTTCACCGACTGCTTTTAAATCGTCTTGATTCAATTGATTTATGATTGAAAAAACTTGATAAAATTGAAAATCAACTATCTGCTATGTCAAAGAAAATGACTCAATTTGAAAACCGTGTTACCACACTTGAGCAGTCTATATCCGAAACTAACGGGAAAGTCCGAGAGTTAGAACATAGCCGTGTAATGGACTCACAAATGTGTGATGATATCCTTAGTAAACAAAAGTCTATTGAAGCCCAATTAAAACAGCATAGTTCAAGGCTAGACACTTAAGCACGTGATCTCAAGCAGTCTGTGTCCGTGAAAGAAGAACTAAATGAACAATTGATTGATTTACAATCCCGTTCAATGCATGACAACCTCTTGTTTCATGGGGTGGATAAATGTTCATCATATGAATATAGGAAAAGTGAAAATTGTATTGAAAAAGTGCTGGGTCTATGTACTTCCAAACTTAATATTGAGAACGCTAAAACAGTGATCAAAATAGCCAGAGCTCACCGCATAGGGAAATACTCGTGCGATAAAAACAGGCCAATCGTAGCCAAGTTCAATTACCACCAGGACAAGCTCACCATCAAAAGGAAAGCTTATGAAGTTTTCACGAGAGATTCTAACTATGGAGTTTCAGACCAGTTTCCTAAAGCTATTCAGGAGCGGTGTAAGAAATTAATTCCTGCATTAGTTGCTGCCAAAAAACAAGTCAGCATCCCTGGCTTATGACAAACTGTATGTTGACAATAAAATGTATACTGATGATAATCTGCTTGATCAAAATGTCTATAGATAGGAAGGATACACAAAACAGTTATACTTTGTTCTGTTAAATGTACAGGGTATAAAATCTAAACTCGATGACTGTGATTTCTTGAACTTTATAAATGATTATGATATTTTGCTATTCACTGAGTCTTGGAACTTGAAGTTATCTAACATAAACATTGACGGATATCATCATTTCACTTGTCCCAGACCTAAGTTTAATCGTTCTGCAAAAAGGTTTAGTGGCGTTATTTCTGTATATTATAAAGATATTTATCATGATTATTTAGAACTAGTTAGTTTAAGTAACAATGGCATCCTTTGGTTTAAACTTTATAAATCAATTACAGGCTATAATGATGATGTGTATTTCTGCATATGCTACATCCCTCCAGAAAATTCGTCGGTGTACAAAAATAATAAATCTCCATTGTTAAATTATGATTTTTCGACATTTTAGATAGAGATGTTCGTCTATACAGTGATCTTGGTATCATGTATGTGTTGGGAGATTTTAATGCCCGTACGGGTAATCTATCAGATCACGTGACTGATATAGCTTTAGATCGCTTTGTTGATTTACGTGTTACTAACTCGAATGTTGTATATTCGTCTGAGAGAAAAAACATTGATACATGCGTGAATTCTTTTGGTCATGAGCTTTTAAATATGTGTATGGCTAATGATTTGTTGATAGCTAATGGTAGATTGTGTGATAGTTAATTTACATACAACTCTATTCATAATAATAAGACCACAGGCAGTGCGATTGATTACGTCATATCGATGTCTAATTACTTACATTATATCTCCAATATGTGTATTCTTGATATAACGGAATTTTCGGACCATTGTCCAATTGTTTTTACTATGTCTTATGACATAATACCGAATCAAAAGATGACAATCGCATGCATGATGGAATTGTTTGGGACTCCTCTAACAATGAGGCATTCTATACTTCGCTTGAGGATTCGCGTACTTTATTTGACGAAATTACCGATAAGTTAACAAACGATGAAACATATATCAATCAATGTGTAGATGATTTTTCCAAAATAATTTATAATATCTCTTTTGAAAACTATGGTAAACGTTTTTCAAGATGTAATCGTAAACGTCATAAGTCTGTATGGTTTAACCAAGAGTGTCGTCAGGCTAAAAATATCTTTTTCAAAGCAAAAAAGGAATTTAAAACTAATCTGTCCAAATATTACAAGCGCAAGTTCCTCGAATAAAGGTCAAATTATGCAAAAGTTAAGCGTCGTAACAAATTAGCATATCTGTATGGTGAACGAAGCAAATTCTCATCGTTGAGTAAATCGTCACCAAGAAAATTTTGGAAATACATAAAAAAGTTCAGACAAAACAATACCAATAAATCAGAGGCTGGTACTGATGATTTTATGAAACATTTTGAATCTATCTCCAATAAATTTAATGGCAATTTTGTTGAAACTAATTATAAACATTCGCGTGAAAATACCATTTATATAGAAGCATTAGATGCCCTGTTTACTCTAGAAGAGATATGCAAGACTATACGGCATATGAAGCGTAATAAAAGTTACGATATAAACAATGTTGCAGTTTTTCATAGACTCTGTTGAATTCATATCTCCTTACTTATGTAAAATTTTAACCATATTTTTGATACCGGTCTATATCCCGAGGCTTGGTCCAAGGGTGAAATTATTCCTATCTTTAAAAAAGGTGATCCAAATTGTGTGGCTAACTACCGGGGAATTACGATAATTGATGTTGTTGCTAAATTATTCTCTTTACTGTTGCGAAACAGGATTAACAGTTGGTGTGAAAATGAGCACATTTTTGATGACTCACAATTTGATTTCCGAGATAATAGTTCCACGTCTGATGCTATTTTTATATTGCACAGCTTCATCCAAAAAATTTTGTCTAAAAACAAAAAGTTATATTGCATATTTGTTGATTATGAAAGAGCTTTCGATTCCGTTATACGTGATGCATTGTGGGTTAAATTAATCAATTCCGGTATGAGCTGTAAAATGATTTCAACTCTTAAAGCCATATATTAAGATGTTAAATCATGCGTGAAATTGTCTAGTAACATGACAATTTCTGAGTTTTTCAACGTCGCGCTGGGTTTGAAACAGGGCGAACCTTTGTCCCCTCTTTTATTTATATTATTTGTAAATGATATTAGTAACGTCATAAATGTTAATAATTTATCATGTGACGATATTGAATTATTGTCTAGATACTTGATTTTGTTTGCAGATGATATTGTTCTTTTTACCACATGTCCTATTAGCTTACAATCACAACTTAATCATTTAAATGCTTATTTGAAAGAATGGGATTTAAAGATAAACATTGCAAAGACAAAAGTATGTATTTTTGAAAAGCGTGAAGTTCACCATAATGTCAGATTTTTTATTGATGATGAGTGTCTTGAAATTGTAGACAGATTTATATACCTAGGAATTCATTTTACACGTAACGGTAATTTTAAGATTGCTATTAAAACACTATCTGATCAAGCTTTAAAGGCTTATAATAATCTCCAATTTCTATTCGACCGTGTTCCGTTACATATTAAAGCGAAACTCCGCCTATTTGATACAATGGTTGTTCCAATTTTGCTTTATGGCTCTAAGTATGGGGTGTTTATGATTATAAAGAAATTGACAAACTACATGTAAAATTTTGTAAATCATTATTAGGTGTTAATAAACAAACTCCGAACATTGCTGTTTTGAGCGAATTAGGTAGATTTCCCCTGTATGTTATAGCCAAAGAAAGAGCAGTAAAATATTGGCTTAAAATTATGTCTTTAACTGACTCCCATATGTATAAAATTTATGATGAGCATTGTTCCTTGCTTACACCCAATAGTTGGGCTGGCTGTATCAATTCCTTCGTTGATCATTTAGGTTGTTCATATATAAAAACATTTAATAGTCGTGATATAAACTATTTTCCGATATTGAAATCCAGAATTAGAGATCAATATATCCGATCATGGAGAACTGCTATAGATGGTATGTCAAAATTGTCATATTTTTGTAAGTACAAAGAAAATTATTCATGTTCTAAGTATATAGAAATATTACCGAATATTAAAATGATTAAATTACTTGCTAAATTTCGATTAAGTTCGCACTCTTTGAAAATAGAATTAGGACCCAGAAATAATATCCCGAAAGAAAATAGAATATGTAAGTTTTGCAATCTTAATCAAATTGAATCTGAGTATCATTTCTTAATGTGCTGTACAAAATATAGTGATGTTAGAAAAAAATATCTATCCAACACTTCCTGGCCATCTTTAGGTAAATTTGTTTCTATCATGTCCTCAAACAGTAAAAGAAATCTTTTAAACTTATCATTATACTTATAGCAAGCTTTTTGATTATGAGATAATTCACTTAATTACACATGACAAATTTACATTATATTCATTTATGAATATGGTCCTCTTGACCTGTTTTATTTTATATAGATAGTATGTTATCCCCGTTTCATGTCATGCTGTTTTGTGTTGCTGTATATATATATATGTGTGTATGTTTGTGCGTGTGTGTACAATGGCAAGTACTTGCCGATTTCTGTAAATTAACTGTAAAAAAAACTGATATAAATGCAGATGTTGATATAACAAAGCGCTTAACGTGTGATAAACCATTAGTGTAATCTGTCTTTTCTGATTATCCAAGAAGCCTAACAAAACAAGTGTTATAATTAAAGTCATAAAATATTTCTAACATTTAATTATTTGTTTAAGGTATGCTGCATTTGATAAAAAGTTTAAAAAAATTTGATAAACTTTCTTAAATATTGCAGACATTCGAAAGATACAGTGTTCATATTTCTATATTTTTATTTAAAGCAAAACTTTACATATTAAACATTACATAAATTTAAACATTTTAAAACATGACACAAAATGAAAAACAAAACACTTAATTGATTAATGATTTTTTTATGAATTGGTATAATGTGGCCTTCCGACCATGAATCTGAGAATAACCCAGTATCAAAAATAACATTAAATAAGTTATGTAAGTAAGGTAATAATTGCATTTTTCCATTCGTAAAATATTCATTTAATAAGTAGTCTAGCGCTTTTTCCATATATTGGAACACTGTATGGGCATATGTATGCTGCAATATTATGAGTTGCAAAAATTACAGTATAGCACTGCAATTTGGATGCCGTAAAAACTTATGAGTTGACAGGTGAAATATTGGGTCAGTCAGGTAACCGGAAACAAACCTATTCTTATTTTAGGCCTAATATACATCGGAATCCCTCTAAATCGGTTATGCCCTAGACCAGGTCATTTGGCCAGTTTAGAGGGGATTTTTCAATTATATAGTAATGAAGTCGGGACCAGAACATTTGGCTGATTTGGAGGGGAAACCGGTTTATAGAGGAACTGCTTTAGAGGGTTTCCACTGTAGTATAATTACATAATCTTTCATTTTCTTTGTTAAATGAATAAATGATATTTTGATTTTAGTAATAATAATTTCATAATTTATCCCATTGTGATTAAAATTAAACTAATAAATGATATTTCATTTTTAAATTTTCTTTTAAATATTTTTTTTCATTACACCAATAAATGACATTTTCTGTTAAATGAACAATATTTTGATTTTTTTCATACAAATTATTTCATAATCTGTCACTTTTTATTAAAAATAAATAAATAAATAAATAATTATTTTGATTTTTTTATGAGAAAAATTCCATAATCTACTTTTTATAAAAAGAATACTTTTATAATCATTAATATTAATACATGTATTTTTTATTATTTCTTAATAAATAGATGTTACATTAGCATAAACTGTTTCTCCAATTAACTGCCAGATATCTCCTCATCACTTGAGTCAGCAGTGATGGACGAATTACTATAGATAAAATGTTTTCAATAAAATCACCACAGAGAGCACGTGCCTGGGCCAGTGTTCAAACTCATGAAGCTGAGACCAGTCATATTGTATATAAATATTATCCTGTCATGTTTATCACTGCAGGAGCTACATTGAATCACACCCAGGCATGCGCCTCAGTTAAAATTTGGACAGGTAATGAGGAAAAATGGCAGGTTATCGTAAAAAACAATTCTGAGGTAGCATGCTCCTGGAACTTCCTAAATTGCCTCTGTTCAAATATGGGTCCAGGCACTGTATACCTTTAATTTACAGCTTCCTTGTAATTTTCTTCAATAAAACCTCACAAAAATGTTGCTAGCCTACCAAAAATTGTATCAAAACTGCTGAAAATCCTGTTTCTACGGCAACTGTATAATGTACAAAACTAGTTATACAGCTAAAATACTTTCTAGACGGAAGCATGAAGTTTTTTAAAAAGAGTTGCTATTTAGTAATCACTTATTACTGAGATATGTCTTTATCAGTGATGTTGTTAGATCAGGGAAAGGCAACTATTAATAATCCAGCCCCAGCTATATAGTGATGCAAAAATGAGAACTTTTTAATCTATAATGCATGCCATGATTCCAAGTACATTAGTGGTATGCATTATTCGTATGATGATATATAATATTAAATAAGTTTCAGGGATTTTTTCACAGGTAAGGGAAGGGGCATTTTTCTTAATTTTGGAATTTAAGGGGAATACTGCATGATTTTAAAGATTTTTCCTGACGGGAAGACGCCCATAAATGGCCCCTGCTATAGAAGGATAAACCCTGATGTTTTATAAAAAGAGGGGGATGTTAGTATACAGGATTATTTATGTGTTTATTTACATTAAGAAAATACAAGTACAGTAAAACCTCAATAATATGATCACCTTTGGGACCAAAAAAATCATCAAAATAATGAAGTGATCTCGATATCAAGTTGACTTATAGGGGAGTTATTGTAAGCTGGTTGTAAAAAGGTGGTACTTATAATGGGGTGGTCATAATATTGAGGTGGTTGCTATTTGAGGTTTTACTGTAAAGGTTGTAACCTATATATAGAGTGGATAAAAAGTGGGGAAATTCAAAATTAGCATAAAGACAATTATATCTATTCTGAAGTAGGAGTTAAACTCCTCAATAAAGAAATATAATGATTATAGGTTTGTTGATGTTTTAACATGTAATATATTACTTTTACTGTATAAAAAGCACAAACTTGAAAATTTCTGATTGTGTTTAATTAAAGAAATGATAAGAATAATTTGCAGCCCAACAGAGTGAGAAATCTATGCTTGATATCATGAATAAGGTAATTCATGTAACAACTAAGGTAACATGACATTAAAAAAGATTATTTGTTTTTTAAAGTATTATACATTTACTGGGGTATAGTAAAATATTTTATCTTTTTATCTTTAAATTTTCCAAAATTCACAACAATTTGGCTACATATGCACGCATGTCTGGACCTGGGGACTTAGATTTTATCTGTCATATGACAAGATTTTATATTTGTTTCTAAGACTTGGAAGACTAAGTGCTGAACTGCCCTGTTTGGGTTGAGAATATGCTCAAGGTTGAAGGTTAAACTTAAGTTTACCAGGGCAGATTTTAGCTCATGTCAGTGTAGCAGTGGGTGACAGTTTGACTTCGGTGTCTACAGTCACATGATCTGGCTGCCTATCTGCCGCCTTGCTTCATTCCACACCTATATGAACTGGGCTCCAAAATAGTTTTATGGGAGTTTACACTGGATAAAAATGGAATTTTAGGTACAGGTCAGTTTTAAAAAATAAATGACCAATAAAAATAAAAAAATTTGACCTACCCGTTTTGCAGAGCTTGAATTTCTACATTAGACATAAAAGATTCTCAGTGCCACATCATGGTGTAAAGGTTAATCAGCCCCTAAGTATTCAAACTTATAGTATATGTTTATGGGTGGATTTGATCTACATGACCAACTCACAATTAACTATAGTGTAAGGCCTGACATAAAGAAATAGTGGCATTACCTCTTGAAGTCTTCTAGTTGATATTCAATTGTGCACTAGTGAACATTTACATCCCAGTAATTTATAAGGATGTCTCGGCCACATCAACAAGAAGAAAGAGTTACCATCACATTGACTTTCACTTGGGGCTTGTGAAAATTAGTGAAAATAAAAAAATAACAAATATACTAAAAATTTTTGTGGTAACTAAAGGTTTAACCAGTTGCCAGAGTAGATCTAGTAGTAGTGGAGGGGTAATAGGGGGATAATGTTGACTTGTAGACCTGCATTGAAGTCTTTTTTTTCTGTGTTCTTTGTTTAATTCACACCCAGACATCGTAACTGGAACCCAATCAATGCAGATGACCCATGTTCAAACTTGTTAAAGATATCATTAAGTCAAACATTAAGATAAGGTTTGGTGAACATCCAATCAAGATGGTGACCACTTGAATGTTAAGGTATTCCAGTGATTCGACCTGGTGACCTAGTTTTTGACTCCAGATGACCCATATTCAAACCTGTCCAAGATATCATTAAGTCAAACATTAAGACAAGGTTTGATGAATATCCAATCAAAACTATGACCACTAGAATGTTATCAAGGTTTTCCATTGATTTGACCTGGTGACCTAGTTTTTGAAACCAGATGACCAATGTTTGATCTTATTCAGAATATCATTAAGACAAATATTCTGACAAGATTTGGTGAAGATCCAATCAAAGCTATGAATATTAGAATGTCCAGTGATTTGACCTGGTGACCTAGTTTTTGGCCCCAGATAACTCATGCTTGATCTTGTCCAAGACAACATTAGAGCAAACATTCTGGCAAGGTTTTCTAGCGATTTGACCTGGTGACCTAGTTTTGACCCAACATAGCCCTTTTAGAACTTGTCTGAGATATCATTAAGACTAAGCCACTGACCAATTTACAAGACCCTTTGATGAAACATGTGGCATCTAGAGTGTTCACAAAGTTGTTCTTCCATTTGACCCAGTGACCTAGCTGTTGACCCTAGATAGCCCTTTCTTAATCTCGTTTGAGATATCATCAAGACTGAGTTTTATAAACCTAAGTTTTATAAAAATCCAACAAGAAAAAAATCACACACAAGATTTTGTCTGCAGATGTGCATACAAAATCGTTTTAAATACAGTGCAACCTCTCCAAAGCAACACCATTTGGGCAAAGCATGTTGTTGTTGAGAGGTTCTTGCTCTAGAGAGATTAAATTAATAGTTAAATCATACAATGGGAAAAAAATCATGCTGTTGTTGAAGGGGGATTGTTGTTCACAAGAGGGCTGTTCTGTCGAGGTTGCACTGTATATTTTATCTTTCATTGAATCATTCAAGTTTTCTCATATATATCTATAGCTAAATGTATTTTAAAGCAGCAGGACATTTTTTTCATGAAATATTTTTCTTACTGACAGGACTCTATAAACATACCTAACTAATGAAATTGTATTTTATATTACAAAATCCATGACTGTATAAAAGAGTCAGCATTTTCAGAATACAAAACTATTCAAATAAAACATTGCCTCAATCATAGAAGTACATTAATAGTAAATTGCTTTGTGTAAAAATATTTTTTAATTTTATAAATTTATAGAAAAAATGTTCCGCAGCTAAATCATGCTCAAGTAAAAATTAATTTAGCAAGATAATTCTATGTTTTCAACACAAATTTTGACTTAGAGTTATAATTTGCAAGAAATACACTGCTTTTCAAAGAAAATAAGGTAGAAATAATACAAACATAGTAATAAAATACTTTCAAAATAGTGTGCTCAAACTTAAGTTTTTTTGTGAAACTGGGGCCAGACTCTTGTATTCAACTGGGTTGAGAAAGTAGAGGGGTAATGATAGCCGATAGTATTGATTAATCACGATATCAAAGGGCACAATAGTCAATAGTCAACTTTGATTTGAACTATCAATAACAATTGGCGATAGTAAGAACAACAGTCAACTTTCACAATCGTTTTTTTTTTTAACTTCAGTTTAAATTCCAATTTCAGGCTAAAATCTTCTAAAACTTCCGATGAAAAGTAATTGTTTACATTTTTCAGATAAGGGAACTTACTCTAGGCTTACACTAATAACATGGTTTACCTAAACACAAAAATAAATGACTTAATACAAGTACAAATATTAATATCTAAGAGAAAAACACCACAGTTACATGGCTCCCTTAAATTATCAAATCTACTTTATAAAAAATAATGTAGTGATAGGAATGTATAAAATTAAATAATCAAATTATTGGTCTGTCTAAATAGATTGGATTGCTTGTGCGTTTGCCCTTGCATGTAAGCGCTGAATCAGACAATACAAGCTTAATTTTCCTGACCAAACCATCAGAGTCAGTAATTATATTAATGATCCTAGCAGATGCAACTGTTTGGTGCACTGCTACATGGAACGGGGACCAGTTCAATAACTAATTATAATACAAATGTCCGGCCTGTTATCATCCATCCATCCATCCATCCACATTAGAATAACAGATGATATAATTTTCAAAAAAAATCTTAATAGATAGGAAACTATAGCTACATACATAAATAATAATTTTTTATTTGAAAGGATTGTTAGAATTTTCTACTCAAAGAATTTAGATGGATAGATTGTGTCATGAATACCGGGTATTTTAAATTTTGTAGCGTCAAAATGTCGTCTGCGTTGTGACAAACCCAAAGGAAAATCTGCAATTTGGATGTACTAACGAAAAGTGGACAAAACAAAAATAGCATGCAAATTGTGCCGTACTACCCTAAAATATTTTGGTAACACAACAAACTAGGCTGACCATATTTGTTGTAAGCACCCAAACATAAACCTAAAGAAAGCAAGTGAAGTGGCCGATCCTGCCTCAGACCAGAGTGGACGACCACAAATCTCTGGTTTCATTGTTACAGATCATATCACATATCAAAAGAAAGACAATATTTTCATTAGCCTTGTTCTAACAATTTATTTGCCCCATACCACACGTCAATATTACCACACGTCAATATTACATTTCTGTAGTATTTATGAAGCAAAGAAATTAACACGATGGAGCTGAATTTTGTTTTTCATTCTCCTTTATTTTGTTCATATTCTTTGCTAAAACCAAAAATTGATAAAAACTAACATCTTAGAAAAATATTCACATTCTTATACGAAATAAAAACTCCATACCCTTTATTTGTACAAAAATAGTTGCCTACAATTTATTGTTTAACATACAATGTATTAAAAATACAATAGTTGCAAGATATTTTCAAGAAATAAGAGGCTGCTAGAAAAAAGAAAAGATGTGAGAAGATGTAAGCCAGAGCCAAATCTGTGAATAAACTAGTGAACTTTTGGTTAGGGGAAGGGGTTAAGTCTAGATGTTTATGTAGAATATGGACACAATCAGCAAATAACTGATGTTTTTTTTACTTATGCTTGCCAGATTTTAGAAAGGGTGCATGCTTGTTGTCAACTGCTGAACAGACATCATTAGAATCATTCCATGAAATGACTTGTAATTTTATGTTAAAATCAACACACTTTATACATCCTGGTATGGAAGCAAGGTACTGGACATTATTTTTCGTCAAGCCTTCAGCTGGCACATATTAATAACACAGCATATTTCCAACGTCGCTCCGCTATATAAACGCTGTTCAAAGACCTTGAAATTCCGATTACCGGGCACTATATAAGCCCGTGTAACTATCACAATATCATTAGTTTTCAGCGCACCGCATCCGCTTTCTGTTTTGACGGGTTGGTGAGTAACTCGCGATGAATTTAGCTCGAATTTTTATTTGCTCGAGTTTTTATACGCTATTGCTTCGTCTAGGAAGCTTTTTTCCAGACGTTACTCTTTATGCGTATCGCATTCATTTAATAATGTGTTTAATTTATCTGTTGTTGTTACCGAATTAAAACTTTGGAAGCACGTGGTGTAATCCTTTTCTGGTGTTGACTTTACTCCGAGTATAGTTTGTTTGAGGACGTTGTGTCTCAAATTTATTTAATTATAGTTGTTTTGTGATTGAAGACGTTTTGTCTCAATTTATATGTGTTATAAGGCAGTATGAGCCAGAAACCAGTGGACACTAATAACAACAAAACTGAAGACGTCTTGTCTTTAGAAGACTCAGAGTCAGAATTTTCTGGATTTTCAAAATCCGATATTATGCCACAGAAATGTAAATATAAAGGGATTAAGTCTGTTATTAGTAAAGTTAACAAGAAACCTAAATCTAAGGTTTCATCCAATAAGGAATGCTTAGTTCAGTTTGATCTAAATAATATTCCTGATGAAAAACTAAACTTGTTAAAAGAGAAATTAGGTTTGAATAACCAACCTCAGTTTTTTGCTCACCCTAATGAGGAGTATGACCATGAGTATGATGAAAATTTTGATATTGATACTGGTCCAAAAGTACATGTTGAAGTTGAAAATGATTTATATGAGTCTGATTCCTCAAGTATAGGTTTAGGAAGATTAACTTCTTATGAGCCTGCAAAGGCCTTGTCTAATAAATTGGCTGCTGAATTATCCAACAATGATGGTTTATCTGAATGGAAAATTCCAAAACTTAAAGAGAAACCTAAGGGTTCATGCATTTCAGAGTCATTGGCAAAATTAATTAATATGGCATGCACAGTCTAGTGTGATACTGATGATATTGTTAGTAATCATTTTGTCCCTGAGAATTGCGAAAAACTTAACCCTCCAAGTGTTAATGAGGAGGTATGGAAAGTAATGGACAAACGTTCTAGGTCCTATGATAGGTTATTCTTTGACATTCAGTCTTCTTTAGCTACTGGGATTGTACCCATTTTGAAATTGATAGATATTTTCAAAGATCAGTTCAGTAAAAATGGTCAAGCTAGACAATTAATATCTGAAGCATTAACAATGTTCGGTCAAGTGCAACATAAATTGAGTATAAGAAGGAGGTATCTTATCCGTCCTTCTTTAAACAAGAAGTATAAAAATCTTTGTAACATTAATACCCCAGTTTCATCACTATTGTTTGGGGATGATATATCAAAAGAGATGAAGTCTTGTGATACAGGCGTTAATTTAGGTGTATCATTTAGTAAAGATAAAAGCTCTTATGGGAATCATAGGTATTATGGTAGAGATCAGTACAAAAGAGGAAGATATCCTAGAAGTTATTCCCGTGGAAGGGGCAGATATTTACCTTGCTCACAGAATTATAGAGGTTATGGTAACCAATTTAGAGGTCAGAGAAGGCCTACTAGCAACAGTAAGGCTACAGCTACTGTTACCACAGCTGACCCAAACTAGAAAAGGCAATAAGTTCGGTAAGTAAGTTAAGAGATCATTTACATGCATGGAAAGCCTAAGGTAATGGAATTTTTATTCGAGTTTCACCAGGATGGAAAATCATATTCAGTCATTAATACGTACAAGTAGTCTATATAACAGACTTTGTTAATACTTGGTAATAACTGGTGTAATAATCCTGCGTTTATTGGTAGATTTATGAAAGGAATTTTCTTGAACAAGCCACTTATGCCGAAATACAAATTTACATGGGATGTCAGTATAGTGATAAAGTGTTTAGAAGGTTGGTCCCCTTTGGATAAGTTGGACTTGAAACATTTAACTTACAAACTTGTTGGGCTTATTGCCTTATCTATAGCTCCTAGAGCGCAGACTTTAAAGTCTTTGAATTTAGAATTCATGAAGGTACATGAAAATAATGTTGTGTTTTATTTTCCTAATTTACTAAAAACTTCTCATTTGAGTAAATCTAGGCAGTTTTCTGTAAAATTAGAACATTTTCAGAATGAAAATTTGTGTGTATTTCATACATTGTTACATTTATATTAATATAACGAAGGAGTTAAGAAATAACTCACAATTGTTTATATCATATGTTACATTTAATGCAGTTACTTGTAGTACACTTGCTCGTTGGTTGAAATGTGTTTTAGACATTGCACGTATTGATACAAATGTTTTCAAGGCCCATTCTTTTAGGTCAGCATCAGTTTCTGCTGCATCAAAAGGTTTTTGTTCAATCAAGAATATTCTTGACACTGCAGGGTGGAATTCTGATCATAACTTTTTTAAGTATTATCATAGATCAGTAATTGATCAAAATGATGTTTCTTTTGTGACAGCTGTATTAAATTATTAGTGGCGTAATTATTGTTTGTTAGAACTATGATATTATAGAAGGATGTTTTTTGACATATAGTCAAGTTTCAATTATATAATATGTTTGTATATGTCATTTTGTTACTTGGGAAGTCATAGTTTATTTGAATAAATAATTAATGTTATTTTATAGTAGTGTTTTTGATATATATTTGTTTATTACAGTTTTGTCATTTGTTGCCACTTTGAACATGCTGTGTTATTAATATGTGCCAGCTGAAGGCTTGACGAAAAATAATGTCCCCTCATCCAAGCTTTAGCGCTGAATGAGGGTCATTATTTGAGTTAGCCTGAGGCTAAGCATATTAACACCCGCCACTTGTTTCAGATGAAATTATTATAACTTCTAACTTCTGTTTCTAAGGTGTCCCACACTTTCTTAATATGCTGTCAACAAATGACTGCTTTAAAGTATGATATTGTGATAGTTACACGGGCTTATATAGTGCCCGGTAACCGGAATTTCACGGTCTTTGAACAGCGTTTATATAGCGGAGCGACGTTGGAAATATGCTGTGTTATTAATATGCTTAGCCTCAAGCTAACTCAAATAATGACCCTCATTCAGCGCTAAAGCTTGGATGAGGGGACATTTTCTTTCATAGCTATTTTGGTATTTAAAATGAAAATTTGGTTACTAATTTTTTGTTTTTCTATTTTGTCAGGTCAGATGTAAGAGTATATCACGTAATTGTTGTAACAGTATATTAACTACCAGCCTGATATTCATTTAACTTGGTTATAATGTAAATAAAGATTAATTTTTGCCCAGTTGGATTCCATAATAAATAAGTACTTCCGATATGTGGTTTGCATTCTCTTTTACAACATATATAAGAGAATGCAAACTCTTGAGTGATTCTGATGTAACGTTTGCTTCATCTAGAAATCAGAAACACTTGTTCTTTGTGGCCAGCCACATTTATATGAGTTTGATGAAGACTTTAATACATACCGGAGAGTATGATGGTTTCAAAAATAACCCCCAGAACCAAAATTGTAATAACTTAATAATATGTATCTAAAAAAAGAGATTACGAATTATACAGAACTGGTCGTTATAAAATTGTTATTCACCCTCTGTGTAGTAATTAAAACAATGATTAAAATAGTAGAAAACAAAAATAATGTCTTTGGGTGAACTTGCATAAAAGGCCATAAAATTAACTAATTAAAAGGGACAAAAATGTGATAAGTGAAATTATAACATACAAACTATTTTACAGCTAAAATACTTTCTACATAGAGAGATGAAACCTTTTTTACAAGCAGGATAGTCCCTTACATATCCTGAATACTACGATTTGCCTTTGATCAGTGATGCCGTTGGATCAGGCAAAGGCAATTAATAATAAATAATAATATTGGTGTTTACAGAGTTTGAAGGTTTTAAAGGGAGAATTATCATCAATATACGGATGGTCTGATAATGACCCTCACACTTTGACCATCCAATCAGACTGTGGGGATTTTAATATGAAGGGCCAGTCACTGAATATTGTGATCCAAAGTGAGGCCTGGAAGATCAATCTGGGCTCAGTCCTTAGTAAGTCCAGTTGTAAAAGTGCTGAATGTGTTGGAAAAAAGGTATTTATTTTGGTTTACTTTCATTATCTCTCATTAAATTATTTCATCAATCATGTGTTCATCTACAAAATAGAAAAAATAAAATTTTATATCACAGGTTTTAAAATTTGTACGAATTTGAAATTAAAATTATTAGAGTGTTGTATATATATATATATATATATATAAGTTACTTTATCTTTGCATGTTTATATTTTGCAGGGCTCACAACAGTAAGGTTACTTATGCACACATGTCTGGACCTGGTGCAAAATGGAGCAAAATTATATGGGGCCATCATTTCCGTTATTTCAACATTCCTCATATTTCTGTCCATTCCATATGATATGTAAACGATTATCAATTATCATTGAACATAAACTGAGACATGTTTCTTAGTTAAATTTGATGAACATACTCAACTAATGTCTTACTTAAGCAATAACAGATGGTTGGAGCTGGTTATTTTCCAATTTTGAAACATAATGGAAGTTCTACAGCAGCACAATTAAGTTGCACTATTTTGGATTTCACCAAATTTTGGATGGTTGACAGATATCTCAGCATTTATATACATGGGGAATTTGATTTCATCCAACCCTCAAAATCCACAAAGTTAAATCCCCAATGGACATTAGTGAAACTACAGTATATATAATTGCGATAAGTGACTTTTTTCAAAAATGATATTTTTGCATTAAATGATTCGAAATGACACCATACATATCCTAAATAAGTATTTAAGTGATAGTTCAATTATACTCTACTTTTAAAGAAAATGTCAAATTGTAATATTAACATTGTTTATTTTTTTTGGTGCAGTAAGTAAATACGTGCACTTATTTACTTACTGCACCAATGATTTTCCCATAAATACATTTAATGCATTGTGCAAGAACAAAACATAAATGGCTTTGAAGGTATTGATATAGGGATGTTAAAATTATTTCTATTACTTTACGCTGATGACATAGTTATACTTGCTGATTCTAGCGAAGAACTTCAGAAAGGTTTAAATATTCTCAGCAGTTATTGTAATAGATGGAAACTAATAGTAAATATACAGAAAACCAAGGTAATGATTTTTTAAAAAAGGCTATTCAAATAATCAAAACTACAATTTTATTTATAATGGAAAAACTCAAATTATTTGTGAAATTTACATATCTGGGTATAGTTTTTACTATGAATGTGTCATTCATAAAAACCTTCAAACCTTTTGGCGGTCAATCTATGAAAGCAGTGTACAAAATGAAATGTTACTTGCCAAAATTTACTGAACTTTCTGTTCGTCATAAACTAGAGCTATTTGACAAATTAGTTTATCCAATTCTAAATTACCTTGCAGAAATTTGGGGATTTTTAGATGCCGAATTAATCAAAATATTCATCTTAAATTCTGTAAACAACTCTTATGATGTAGAACGCAGACAAAACAATTTTATATATGGTGAATTGGGAAGGTTGCCCCCTGAAATTTAATAGAATAACACAAGTAATTCCATACTGGTTAAAAATTGTCAATAATTCAAATAATAATTACAGAAAATGTGTATATGACATGGTGTTAAATGATTTTAATTTACATTCTGATAAAATTAATTGGGTAGCTGATATTAAACGAATACTAGAAACATTAGGTTTTAATGATGTATGGTTATTTCAAGGTTTCGGAAATGTACCACGATTTCTAAGAATTTTTAAATTGCGTATTAAGGACAACTTTATTCAAACAAGGGCATACACTTATAAGCTTCTTTCAACTTCAAGTTCAAAACTTATTTAGACTGTATTAAAGTTAGAAAATATTGAATAGCTTTATATAGATTAAGAACTTCAAGTCATCGATTAGAAATTGAATTAGGTAGATGGACAAAGCCAGTAAAAACATCATGATCTGAGAGAAAATGTCAATTATGTAATACCCTCGAAGACGAATTTCATTTCATATTAGAATGTCCCCTTTATTTTGATATTAGAAAAGAACATATCAAACAACACTATTGGAAAAAACCTAATACTTTAAAATTTACTGAAATTATGTCTTCTCAAAACCGAGGAATTATACTATACCTATACAAATATATTTAGAAAAGCTTAAAACATAGATATAACGAATATTACGTCAAATAACACCTTCTCCCTACCGTATGTAAATCATTATTTTGAGCTATTAAATAATAATACTTATGTATAATATAATATATGATATCATGACATAATTACAACATATGTTTCAATCCTGTTTAATAATTAAAATTACAAATGTATTAGTAAAGAAATGTATTTGATATAGGCCTTTTCAGAAAGTAGGTTATCTCCCTTGAAAAAATCTGTATCATTCGGATTCCTTCGGACACTGGGTAGTATTTTTGATGATGGCGCCTTGAGACTTACATGTGTTGAGATACCAATGAGGACATTAATTGAAAATAATTGATAAACACATTAATCAACTATTTAAAAAGATGTTATATATTGATAATGATGGTTGTTTGAAGTCAAATTAATAATGCTACCTTGTTCAATGTGTTTTTGAAGAACATTTAACTAGGACAAAAAGTCAATCATCATATCAGAGAGGTGTAAAACAGTTATGTTAAAATTTCCGTTAAGTTCCTAGTAGTACTTCATGAATGCATAAATGTTGGACCACATTTAGAATTGATTTAATAGTTTTAAATGATGATACCATCTTACTAAACACATTTCATTTGTGACACTATAACAGATATGAGCTAATACAAGATCAAACAAATATAATGGCGCACATATCTACAAGAATGCATTTAATAAACGATATTTATTACATAACACTTATTTTAAAAAGTGACAATATTACGTACTCAATCTAATGGTCTTATAAAATATAAAAGAATCGAAGTTTAAAATGACCAATTCTTTCTTAAAAAGACTTTTAAGTGTATAGAACCTGCCATTTTATTTTATTTTTATACGTGTTTCTCAACACGCTTAAAAATTTAACAAAACATTGTGAGAATGATAATTAGTGTTTGTCACATGCCATGACTGATTAAATATAGAACATGTTTGACCCCCAGACAGCTGTAAAAACAGTGTAGATCCATAAAACAACGGGTGGTATAAATATATATGACTGCATACTGATTTCCGGCTTAATTAATTGCTATCAGTAAGGATCGTGTCACCCAGACTATGATTTGACAACTTGCTGATATTAAAGCTGCAGATTTCACTAAGATAAAATAAAAACACAAGTGCGCCGAATTTGCAAATTTGTGACCGCAGCCATCAAGATATATCATAAAGATAAACATTCTTGTTTCGTTACATAAAATGTAAATCAATGCTTTTTATGGTTTTAACAAACAGTTCTATGAAAGACAGCATCGGTTTGCCTGACTGCTATTTACGAGAAAACTTTGATAACTTTATATTTCATTAAATATTTTGAAACTTAAATGTCTGAAGACACAATCGAGAAATGACTGAATCATGTTTTATCGGTAGGAAGTGTTAGTAAATATCATAAAGTATAAATTACTTTGCATCTTTATCAGATAATGCCTGAAAAGTTGAACGAACATGTAAAAAATTGAATAATTTGCCGTAAATTTGTTGATTTTTCACTCACATCTGCCCAAGGGAACATACAGCCTGGGAGGACAGTGTTTCCCTTTGTTGGTCCAAAGTGTAAGACCAAATGTTTTTCACACAACATGGTTTGGTCACTGTTCCCAAACACAAAGTTGGACTGATTATTCTTACAATGCTGAATCCCGGTCTTACTTGCTCGTAAATCAGTTCGAAACCGAGGCATCAGTAGCTTTTGTCAACTAGTTTCCCTACAAAGATCTTTCATACCCAACAATATCATTGGAGAGATAGCATAGTTATTTTTGTCTATTAAATCAGAATGTTCTATCTTTTTGAATATCCTGTTCCCTCCGGGGATATTCCCATGTGGCGAAATTCACTATTTTTGACAGTATAACTTATTACACAAAAAATGTGCTCACCTCAGTAATAAGCTATCTTAGTGAAGGTTTGTGTCTATGATTTTACTCGTTGCATATTAGGAAACTAATACACAACCTTTTGAGTATTTCTGTTCTAAATAGCTTTATAATAACACTTTCTTTGCTATTATAGCTTTTTAAATCTGTTTTAATTTGTTTTTTTTCTTCTATTATGACATAACAAGGATTGGAAACTACTATATAAATACATATACAGTAATTTTGACATTAGCAACCAGTTTGACATACATTTAATTAGGATACGATATATATGCAGTGTTAAAAATCATGCATCTAAGAAGCGCAATACTACCCGGAAGTAGCAGGTGCGCGTTTTTTATCTCCTAATGAAGAGCTACCAAGGGCAGATAAATCATGTTTCTGAAAAGGCCTATAGCCATATAATTTAAAATGTTAATTTAATTATGTTTTTTTCTAATATGTGAAATGTTGGACATGTTGTCTTATTGATCAAGAATAATGGATGACATCAAAGTAGTAAGGATAACATCATTATAGTCATTTGTGACAACAGTTTAAAGGTCATGATCTATTTAACCTTGGTCTTCACTTAATGCTGCATGAACAGTAGTTTATTGTATTTACAGAATGATTTGAAGCATTACTTAGCATAAGATTCACAAAACTGGTCAGCTCTATTTTTATTATAGTTATGACATCGCCATAGCTAAACTAAGGCACATTGAGGCATGGGCCTCAGTTAAAATTTGGGCAGGTAATGAGGAAAAATGGCAGGCTTTAGTAAAAAAAAATCTGAGAAAGCATGCGTCAGACCCCCTAGATTGCCTTGGTTTAAATATGGGTCTGGCTACAGCACTGTATGATTATTTAACTGAATAAAAATAAAATTAATACATAAACATAATATTGTATTTAACTTGTTTATATACAGTCAAACCTGTGAACAGAGGCCACCCTTGGACAAAATGTGGCCTTTATTGACAGATAGCCTATATTCGGAAGATAGTTTGTTCTAAACAATTGGAGGAAGTTTTCAAAGAATGTCCTTTATTCAAAGGGTGGTCTTTTTTTGGAGATGGCTGCAAACACAGACATGATTGTATGTTGAATTTTAATTAAAATAAAAGGCATTTCTTTAAAAAAATACATTTTTTTAAGGTATATGAAAAGTATTATGTCTTAAGAAAAGATTATGGCCATACCAAATTGATTCTATGTTTAGCAGCATCGAGCGGGTAGGTTACCCAGGGTTTGACAAAAAAAAATATAAAAAAATAGTGAAAACTATCAAAAGCAATATTTTAAAAGAAAATCTGGTATTAGATTTCCAAGTGTTGACTGGCATTGCATGGGTGCCAAAATTTTGGTATCAAAGAAATCTTTAAGGTAGTATGTTCAAGATGACCAATTTGTGTTTAATGTAGTATTATGATTGTAGCAAATGGCTGTAGATAGGTTTAATAGATAAGGTCGGTTTGGATGTTTTTTTATTGGGTTTAGGATCAGGGTCAATTGTAAGGTGGTCATGAACAATGTTTTTTATTGTTCTAGTCATCTAAAATATATTTTGTTGTGTATTTGTGCTCACATGTTTGTCCTATTAACCGTGGTCCATATAATTAATTGGTGTTTAGGACAACCTGGCACTACCTAGCTACCTTGGCCCCTAGTTTCTCCAAAACCTACCCTAAATCTTTATTTTGAAGACCTAAGCATCATGGTCAAACTACATTTTTTCTGACTATTGTCTTAAACACAGGATACTGTTTGGCGTTTTATTAAAGTCATGAGGGATTCTAATTTATTAACGCACTCTTTCTCAAAGTGAATTTTAAAGTTTTTCATGGATATCACAGCTGTTGGAGGCAAAACCCTTTTTCATTATTCTCTTACTTTAAAAATATGGTATAAAAAGTAAACAGTATTTTTAGTCAAAGACTAGTCTATATAACAATGTAGGTTTTTGGCTCTTCTGAAGTTTTGGGAAATGGACTTATCGCCGTCTTGCACTAAGATGCTGATATATTCTATATAAGAAAAATAACCAAATCTAATAAAAGCAATAAAAATATGTGATAACAACCAAAATCAGTACAGGTAAGCAGGGTCTGTGTTGGATAAAAAAGTAAAATAGCATTGATGCTATATGAAAGGGTATAATCTAGCTAACAGAGAAATTCCCATTTTTGTTGCCAAATTGTTCAATTATTGTTAAAAGTGATAAAATGATGAAGTGGGACTGCATTTTCACTATGCTAAAGTTGCACAGGCAAGATATGGTATAAAGCAAGTAAAATGAAAAAAAGTAAAAGGGAAAGAGTATAGACAGGAAGGTTCCAGGATACGGGTTCCAGCCCACGGCAAACAGGCAGGCACAGTGGGGGGGGGGGTCTTACCCCTCTGTAGTGCGACAGCTGGGGAATTCTAACCCCAACCTCCAGCTGGGGGCCAGGACTTTTTTTACAGATTAGTTCACAGAATCAATAATTATTTAGTACAAATTGGATGCCTCAAATCAATTATGCATGTCCTAGTTCCAGGTTTACATATTTGCTTTAAAAATTGGAGTTCAACATAAATTAATTAATCTGCGCATGTAATTGTTGAGTTTTAAGAATATTTTATAACATTATCTACTCGACCAATAATGATATTTGCAGAACTACTTTTTAAGTAGTAAAAAAATAGACAAATATCCCTCTGCCCTATTATTCAGAACTCAAAATATAACATCTTTCATTCGCTACTTTGTCTGTAATTCTGTTACAATTGGAATTTTGATGCTGATATGTGTATTGTAGGGACCTAATCAGTGATTTATTTGGCAACTTGGAAAAGGGTCGGGGGGGGGGGGTCAAAGTCAAATCGAGGTTGGTTAATATGGGTGGATTGTGTATGTCCAAGGCTAGTACATTTGTATATCACATCCTTGATATAAACATTGAAACATTTTTATGATGCATATTTTTTTCTTTTTTTGGTTATTGTACAATTAGTAAAATTATTATAAAATTAGAAAAAATACATGTCACATGTTATTAAGGATAACCAGGGCATCTTTGGTGTCAAAGCCAATGTCTAAAAATGCAGATTTCAATTCTTTAAAATATATTTTAATGCAATGATTTTAATTTACTTGTTTATATTTTTTAGGAAATATTGACCTTAAATCAAATTGTTGTAAAACTAATATAAGGTATTAAAATTCGACAGCTTCTCTAAAATTAATGACTATTGTAAACTGATGGATTGTTTTTACCACCTCTTTGTTTGTATGGCTTGGATAATAAGTTAGGTATGTCTAAATACATTTTTGTCTGAATACTTATCAATTTATAGATTTTATAAGAAGGAAGTTTTATTTTAATATTGAGTAAAACTACATATGTTTGTAAAACCACAAAGTCTTTTAAATTGTTTGCATTTTTGACAATCATTTAATAAATTGTGCTATTTTAGAAATAAGCCGTACCTCCCATAAAAAAGACTATATATCAGGGAAGTTGAGTTTAAAAAAAGATATATAGAAAAAAGGGAACAAAGGATATATAGTTTGACTTAGATTCATTTGTCTTTGTGACATTTGTATACTTTACTTAGGATACTATGTGATGTTGAATTAATTTTGTGTTTATCTTAAAATATTTCTGACTGACACTTTGTGTTCTTATTTTGATTTTGTTGTAAATTTTAAAAATCAGGAACTCAAAAACTGTTGTTGTTGTTGATAAATAAATCATATTGAAGATACAGGGTACTTTGTGTTCAATCCACAACATCTAAAGAACAACAATCAACAGCAACATCTGGATATTTATAAGCATCTTAATTCACATTCTACAGTAAGCAGCTATACCACACATCAACCACCAGAACAGCATTAAGATTTAGGATATTCATTCTCATATTTCTAGAACATAATAATACACACACAAAATGGCCATTTTATAGCATTATGCAACCTCACTTGAAAAATATTATTTAAAATACTAAATGCTCTTAATTGCGATAAGAAATGATGCATAAATTGGAACAGTTTTATGCAGACTCCAGTACCTTAAGTTCTGCTACTTGAATTAATAAATCAGACAAAAATTAAATATTTTATAAGAAAAATACTATCAGCAGTGGTTTTGTTTAAACACAATAAATCAAACATATACTTATTGTTATATTTCAATAATTAATACAAAATAACAGTTTATCAAGGTAAGTAAAAAGCACTCATGTTTCAGGCAAGCCCAGGTTTTCACAAGAATGATTGTTCTTTAGAAAATATTGAAATTCAAAATTCTTTAACTCCTGACTGTAACCATTAAAAGTTCATGTTGCAATAGTTTCATTGTTTCTGATTTTAAAGTATAAATCCTGCATTCACTAATGTGTAGCCTAAAATTTGTTGTGCTTTGAATCAACATCATTAAAAATTACAACTTAAATAAGGTTTATAACAGACACTACACATAAAAAGTATAAATGCAAGAAAAAATCTTTTGCAATACAGTGCAACCTCTCCAGATTGGCTCTTGCTTGAGCAACAACCTCCAACAACAGCATGATTTTGTCCCATTATAATTTTAACTATTAATCTAACCTCTCCAGAGCAACAACCTCTAAACAATATTTGCAGAATTAAAATGCATGAAACTGATAAAAGTTAATAAATTTATACACATGCTCTTGAGAAATATTTTACATTATCTCTTTAATATAAATTCAGTCTCTCCTTGTGTGTTGCGAACAGCATTTAATACAGTAAAACATCGTTATCTCGAGGAGTCATCGGAACAGACTAAATGCTCGAGATAAACGTGGTGCTCGTAATAACGAGGTGTTTGTCTGTTGGTTGAAAATTACATACAACTAATAACTGAAAAATTGACGGGACTTTAAAAACTCCTCGAGATAAGTCGGGTGCTCGTGATATCGATGCTCATAATAACGAAGTTTAACTGTATTTACAGAATACAACAATTATTCAGTACAAATAGGCAGCCTCAACATCGTAATTGTACATGTCAAATTGACGTTGGTTAATATGGGTGGATTGTGTATGTTTCAAGGCAACAACTGTTTAAGCATCAAACGTTACAGTAAGCAGAGATGGTGCTATATGAAAAGGTAAAATCTAAGTTAACCAAGAAATAGCCCATTTAAAACATTACATGTCCAAATCGGGCAGAACAATCAGAAAGTGCTTATATGGTGTATCCTCCTCAAATTAATTCATCAAAGGCTTCTCACAGAAATTATAATGAATGCAATTGGTGGTGTAAATATGTTAGAATAAAATCAACATGTTGATATCTTGGCACAAAATCAATCAATAAATGTCAAGAATTCTAATAGAAACCAACTTTTTCTAACAGAAGAAATAACTTTCAAGGCTTTAAAATTCAGACTAGGTATTGTGGTCATTCACTGTATATATTGTTTGTTTCAACTATTGAATTGAATGGTAGGTTTATGATTTTTTAAGTATGGTGAAGTGTTCTATATGTTATACAGTGCAACCTCTCCAGAGTGGCCCTCTCTTGAGCAACAAACTCCCATGATTTCAACAACAGCATGATTTTTTTCCACTGTATGACTAAACTATTAATTTAACCTCTAAACAACAACATAATTTTGCTTCTCCTAAAAGGTGTTGCTTTGGTGAGGTTACACTGTATTTATTACTGTGGAATTGTCTAGCTTTGTATGCTATATGTTGCATGTAGAAATATACTACTATTCTAATCCATAATATAAATTCTATACACTTAAAGGCTTCACTTAAAGGTTGAACCACTTTGATCTGTACAAAACAGTGATATATTTGAACAAGAACCTGTCTGGATAAAAACAATCCTGTAGGAGTACAAATACAGTAAAACCTAACATAGCTTCCACCTCAATATTAAGACCACCTTATTATAATGACCACTTATACTTGAACTGACTATCAATAACTCCCCTATTATTTAACTTATCTTGGCACAAAATCAATCAATAAGTGTCGTAAATTCAAATAGAAACCAACATATTTTCTAACAGACGAACTTTCAACAATATACTGTACTTCACATTCAACACCATATCAGATTCCTGACTCTGAATTTAACCATTGAGCTTCAATTGTAAATGACAATACATTAAAGAGCACTTTACAATCATGAAATAGTTCATGTTAAGATTAAACCCAAGCACTATACAAATTAGGTAATCACAATGCTAATTTAGGGTTTACATTCAAATATTTACAAATTATTACACTACCCAAGTTTAGCTAATGTGCCAGATATTTTGGTAATTACCATATGCATGTGTTTCAGGAATGTGGCATATATTGGATCATTGGGTTATTCACATATTCAAAATTTGTTGCTGCGATGGAAATTTCACCCATTTCTTTTAACAGTTTGAAAAAAACAGGAATTAGAAGTTAGTAATCATGTTGAGGATGAGGATAGACAATCCTGTGCAAGAACACTGAACAAAGAAGCAAAGATGCTAAGAAAAGATAATAGGTTATTTTTATAACTACTGCATATTGAATACTGTTCTTTTTCCATGAGAATGGTTTAGAGAATTGAATGTAACCAGGGGCTGAAACTTTTCTTTCTATAGTAAAACCTCAAACAGCAATCATCTCAATATTACAACCACTTTGTTATAAAGACCACCTATTTTCCAACTGGCTTCCAATAACTCATCTATAATTCAACTTCATAATGAGACCACCTAATTATTATGACTGATTTTATCTGGTCCAATTGGTGGTCTCATATTCGAGGTTTTACTGTATATCAAAATATGATACCCAGGTCAGTGTTATCAGGGTTTGAAATCAGGCATGCATACTCGCTAATAGCTTGTAGAATTTCGCTAATAGCTTGTAGAATTTTCGGAATAGGGAGTGGCAATAAAAGCCACTTGCATATTAAGTGAGTGTATGGTGACCAAGTTGTCAGAGGAAGAAGAGGTCAAATAAAACTCCACATGGCCCAAGAAATTAATAATTTGTTAATTATAAGTTAATAAAATTTGGTTCTAAATTTAAGCTAGTGGCTTTTCATTTTAGCCATTAAACAAAAAAGTAACAAGCTAACATTTTAAATTTATAGAAAGGGAAAATTTCAGGTGGTCTTATTTAGATATGAGTAAAAAAACCTATTAGCCCATGAGCCACCGCCTTCTAGGTCATTTTTTCAAAAAAGAGAAGCCTATGAACTAATGTAATGAAAAATGACCTAGGGCACCTCGTGACCAGCCCATTGATCAGGACGGGCTTTCCTGACCTCCCGTTTAGCCCAAATTAAGCGACACGGGTTGCAGCCCACGGCAAACAAGCAGGCACAGTGGGGGGTCTTACCCCTCTGTAGTGTGACAGCTGGGGAATTCTAACCCCCACCCAGCTGGGGGCCATATGGAAAGAATATCAGATGAAAAAAAGTGATGATGAACAACTAAAAAGAGTCTTATATGAAGGTTCAAGCAAAGAAATCAAACAACAAGATTGCCTACAAGAATGATGTCATGACTGACAATGACAAATTCAAGATTGTGCTGAGAAAATTAGAAGATAATATGGCAGAAACGAAAGCAGATACTGATATAAAAACTTGTCACTCAGTAGTCAGAGTGAATATGGAATATGTTAGCAACCATGTGCATCAAATGCGGTAGGCTAATGAACGGTCACATGGTACAAATAATAAACTGTGACTGGTTTACAAAATTAAGTATACAACAATATGCTGTACTTCACATTCAGCACCATATCAGATTTCTGACTCTGAATTTAACCAGTGAGCCTCAATTGCAAATGACCATGCATTAAAAAGCACTTTATATTCATGAAATAGTTCATGTTAAGATTAACCCAAGCACTATACACCTAAAAAGAATAAAAACACTTGAGCAAAAACTTAAGCCTGTTAAAACGTGCTCAAGTAAAAAATCAATTTAGCGAGATAATTCTATGTTTTCAATAAAAATTTTTGACTTAGAGTTATAATTTTGCAAGAAATACACTGCTTTTCAAAGAAAATAAAGTACAAATAATACAAATATAGTCATATAATACTTTCAAAATAGTGTGCTCAAACTTTTTTTGTGAAACTGGGGCCTGGTTGTTATACAAAGAATACTTTGGGTAGTAATTATTAGGTTTATAAATTTTAGTCTGCTGCTTCTAAAAGATGAGCTTAATTTATTGATTGTATAATGAATATAATTATCTTTTATTTCAAATTTATGAACTACTTCAAAATGTCATAAATACTTGTTATGTAAAAAAATTATGTCTAAAGAGCACCTTGACCAGCTAATCAGAGTTTGCTTAGATGTAAAAAGTGAAGGAACTGTCAACCAGCAATAATATATTTTAAGCAAAAAATCATCATTAAGCACCATTTTAAGCAACAACCATTCTACTAAATAGCCAGACATACACTAGCTCCATACAAATGGCCCAAAAGACAGTATTTATCTTTTGTGTTTAACGGACCTGCAACATATTTAATGACACCTGGTTTTTTTTGTTGATTCTTATCTTAAGTGCATTATATGTGCATGCAATCAAATGTGTTAAAATCATTCTTGCCCTGGTCCGGCAGTTGACCCCATTGTTTTTGTGATTAGTGATGTTGGAATTCCAGAGAATTGAACCTCCAGCAAAAGTAATATACAACCACAATCTGTGGCTTGGAAAACGCAGGGTAGCAGAGACATTACCCAAACAAGACCTTGTCACAGAGATGATCATTGATAGGATGCCTGCATACATTAACAAGTTTTGCCCTGTTTTAATTTTCAAACCTGCAAATGGGGTGGAGCTCATCAATTAATTTTTTTACAAAAAAAAGCAGGGAAAGGGATTGGGATTTTAAATGGCCTTGCATCATCAGAATAAATGTAAGTTAACTCATTACTAAACAGATAATACTTCTGGGCAGATAAAGGTGAATAATAAACTTGATAAAGGACCATCAAAGGATACTACAATGGGATACTGGTGCTGACCCAAGCATGCTACAGACAAAATTCATCCATTGGGTTCATGAGAAGAAAATGTTATGAGAAGAAAACGATTATTCTACTTTTAGCTCTAGTGGCCCCTAAAAAGAGTCAACTGGTATAATATGAGCAAATTGTTGTTAGAAATACACAAGAATACTGCAAAGCAAATTTGAAGGAAATCTGGCAGGTACTTTCAGAGAAGATCATTGTTGATTCCAGAACATCCCCCTTCCCACTGTTGGTCTAAGGCAGTTGACCAAGTTGAAAAGCTCAAACAGCAATATGATATTCTACAAAAATAAGAGACTATATGCCTGGAGCCACCCGAAATATGTGAAAATGGTTGTCTCCCCCAGCCGTTCTATATAATAAATCAGTAAATAAACAGTGCCCTCTAAGTCCTTGGACAAACATAATTTGTCATTTAGAAATAAACTTTCATAATCTCTTGACTAAGCAAAATTCATTATTGTCAGTATTGTGAAAAAAGGGAAGAAATCAGTTAAAGTATTATTAAGGAAATATCATTTTAAAATAGTTAATTACAATTAATTAAACAAGAGGGCTCAAGGGTCCTAGGTCACTCACCTGAGGAATATTGTAAACACTGAAAGTGTTTATGACACAAGAAATGTTTGTTAAACATGTATGCTCCCTTAATGGCAACTTAGGATTACTAAGTGATGAGACATACCAAATATCAAAGTTCTAGGCCTTGCGGTTTGGGACATGAAAATTGTTAAAGATTTCATTGTATAACCCTATGTAAAACTAGGGATCCCCGGGACGGGGCCCATTTTGGCACCAAGTGGCATAATTTGAGCAAACTTGATAAAGGACCACTAGGTGATGCTACATACCAAATATCAAAGCTCTAGGCCTTGTGCTTTTTGACAAGAAAAAATTTAAAGATTTCGCTATGGAAGTTTATGTAAAACATGGGACCACAGGGCGAGGCAAACTTTGACCGCGGGCCATAATGTGAGCAAACTTCATACAGGTCAACAAGGTGATGCTACATACTAAATATCAAAGCTCTAGGCCTAATGGTTTTTGATGAGAAGAAGTTTATAAGATTTCACTATAAAAAAGTTTATTTTAAACGAGGGACTCCTGGGTGAGGCCAATTTTGACCCCAGGGGCATAATTTGAGCAAACATAATAAAGGACTAGTAGGTGATGCTAAACACCAAATACCAGAGCTCTAGGTCTTACGGTTTGTGACAAGAAGATTTTTTAAGGTTTCACTATATAAGTCTATGTAAAACAAGGGACCCCGGGGCGGGGCCAATTTTGACCCCAGAGGCATAATTTGAGCAGACTTAATAAAGGACCACTAGGTGATGCTAAATACCAAATACCAAAATTCTAGGGCTAGCAGTTTTTGACGAGAAGATTTTTGAAGTCTTTCCTTTCAGTTTTCTTATATCTAAATATATTCTAAAGCTGCAGGACATTTTTTCATGAGATACTTTTCTTACTGGTATGACTCTTTAAAGAGATACCAAAGAAATGAAATTTGTACTTTATTCTATAGAAGAACAATCCTAAGACCAAAATCCATGCATTTTCAGCATTATTCCTTATACAGGATTTGTTCTCAGGATAACTTTAGCATAATATATACCTACTTCTTACCTACTAAAGAAAAGAAAAATGTTAATTTATAGTATTACAAAAAAATACATGAACTAATTAGTATTCTTCTGCCATGAAAGAAATAATATTTTAGTTTAAGTTTTCTTTTCTTCAGTAAAGAAATAGGTATATGTTATGGAAATATAATATATAAATAACATAACATATACCTACTTCTTTACTAAAGGAAAGAAAACTTTTGAACCAAAATATTACTTCTTTCATGGTAGAAGAATACTAATTGATTCATGTAAAGACATTTTT
Source organism: Lutraria rhynchaena (assembly GCA_008271625.1). Lineage (NCBI taxonomy): Eukaryota > Metazoa > Mollusca > Bivalvia > Venerida > Mactridae > Lutraria > Lutraria rhynchaena. Next base: position 78,231 of record VIBL01000241.1, read on the forward strand.
AATACTATAAATTTTTAGAAAAAAATTCCTACAGCTTTAACCATTATTTTGAAGTAGTAGTTGATGTTTTTTTTAATTGCATGACAGATGGGGGTAAGCTGCTGCCATGTGTAATTTTTAAAGGATAACACTGCCCAAGACAGCGAAATGGCTAAAGGTGATCGTTGTGTACTTTGCAAAGGCTGAATGGATCAGGCTTTGTATTGGATTGGGTCAGGAAGGTGTGGGTTTGAAGACCAGGCAGCACGACAGGCCTTACTGATCTTGAATGCATTCCATGCTCAGCAAACCCTGATTGTGAAGATGATGTTACGGAGAATTGTAAGACAACACTGCTATCATCCCGGGTGGAATGACTTCGGATTTACAACCCCTAGACCGGCCCATCAATTAGCTGATGAAGGGTACTCCAACAGAAATGAACGGAGTAGTATGTGGACAGCCAACATACATACAAACATAAATACATGCATACACGTCTGGAGGCAAAACCCGAGCTGTCGAGATCTGTAAATGGTCGGTCGACGCTTAGGATGAAATGGACACAGCCATCGATGTTTAAGCCTTCAAGAATGTTGTATAGTAAAACTTCATTGTCTCGAGGAGTCATTGGAATAGACTAAATGCCCGACATAAATCAGGTGCTTGTACTAACACGGGACATGTTTGTTGATTGTATAAGTTTTGTGCCATGTTTTACATAATATTACTAAATGCCTACATAAAATGAAGTCAGAGAAGTATACATGTTTGTTGATTGTTAAATTGAACTGATTAAGTAAAAGTTTTCTATTCATAAATATATTTGTGTTTTTAACAGTACAATTTCACATCTGAAAATCGTATTACTTCTATGGGGTGAAACATCTTAGTTATACAATGTGAAAGTTACTTTGTAAAGTCAAACATGCATGTATCATCTCAGAAATGGTTTTCAAATACACACAAGATTAATTAGCAATGTATTACTTCATTAACATAATGCTTATGGTTCTCTTTCTCATAACTAAATTTAATTTTTTTTAACACAAGTTTTTCATAATACAAAGTACTGAATTAAAATTCTGTTCTTTAATTGTGTAACTTACACTCATTGGCACATAAATACCAGTGTATCAGGAGCAAGCTTGATACAACATGACACTTTTTGAGAAAATCAAGGTAATTAGCACTTAAGGTTAAGTCATGGGACATTGGGTGAATTAAAATAAGGTCACATAAAATAAGTTTAAATAAAATACAAAATCTTTAATACATGAATATTAAGATTCACATGATCAAAATTTAAAATCGTTTTAAAAATCAATTAGTTTCTAAAATGTTAAAAAGTTAAGAATACTAAAGGGTTCTCCCTTGGAAAAAGTTGTTCACAATCTTGATTGTTACGATCATTGGTCAGATCAGACACACTACCATTATAAACAGATCGTTTTTATAACAAAAAAAAACATAAATTCACCCTGACTTTATGACAGAAGGATTAGTGTCATAACTCACTCTGTTTGAATTACCCAGTACACAAACAAGCATCCTGGATAAGTACTACAAAGAAGTGCAATCTCCATCTCAGGCATCAAGTAATGGTAAATTAGAATTTTCAAAAGTCAGAATTCTATGTTCTATTAGGAGCTAAAAGACTCTCAGTGGTACATCACACCAAATGCAAAAAATTGAATTAATTACATGCTGTCCAGTTAATCCGGTAGCAGTAAAAACTAATAACATCTGATTATAAGGCTGGTTATTATTACAATTATAATATATAAATAATAATATTATTACAACAGTCAATGCCATTCCATGCCTTTTAATGAATTTTCAGAAACAAAATCCAAAAAGGTGAACACTAAAGTCCTTGTTTTTCCAGAGGTTCACTTTTTAAGAAAACAACAAACGTGGCTATATATACACATGTTGATTAAATTCTTATTTCTTCTCATCAATGACTTTCTCCCAATAAACTGGTGATCATATCATTTCAAATACATCATTTCTTGCACATCATAGCTTAAAAATTTTACTACCAAAATTTGGGCTCTGAACGTAACTAGTACCCAAATACTTGCCTGTATCATTTAAGCCTAGTGCTTTGTTGATATAGATATATGTATATATACTGTCAAAAATATACATCAGATGACCATTGCAGGTATATACTAATAGAACAAATACCTGCTGCTTGGTTTTAAAAAATGGTATTTTAATAAGCCAGTATTATAATTCTGTCTTATGAAATATTATCAGGAGCTATTTGCCCAGTTTTTGTAACTTGCTTTGTTTCTTCAAAATTAGTCACATGGTTTAACAGTTCCTGTCAGACGTTAGTAACACAGATGCCTGGCTGATTTTATTCTGTACTGTACTTATATAATGAGAAGGTAAGCAGCACTTCCTTTGTACGTACTACCCTAGCGCTAAATATTGTACTGTGTCCATTCATTTAAAGTAAGACTTTTTTATAATGACACTGTCCTGCCATTACAAATTCTGAGTAATCATGTTGAGTTATGTTTCAGTTTGTTTTTTTATTTTAGATGAACGTCAATAATAAAAAGCTAATCACTGAGTGACCTGTTATATATATAAGTTATGTAAATTGTTCATGTTATGGCCAAAATTTTTATAAATTTGCTATTCCCAGTGTATGGTCATATATCTAAAATGTAAAATAGGTAAAAATATTAAAACAGAAAACTGGTTAATTTCCAGAAATGACTGCTTAACCTCCATGCCCAAATCAATGTTCCCCTGAATTTCAATGTTTCATTTCTAAATACACAAATGTGTGTGCTCCTGGGTACTATACAATTATAAAACTTCTCACCATAAAATACTGATAAATGTACCATTGTCAGTGTAAACTTGATAATGACGGACTGTATTGTGGATAGATCAGTTTTCAGAAAATTTCCACAACCCACTTGCCAACCATGTGACATTCAAGTGCGAGCCTTCTGACTAGTCGTTATCAAAATCTTCAACTGATCACTTTGGGCAGATAATAATATGAAATTTACTTGTGGTGTATGGCAAATAAATCATAAGGACAAAGGTACCAAATGTAAATCAATATACAAAAAGGAATATTTGTTTTTTGTGGGACAAATTAAAGTACTAGTAATACTCATTCAATTCATTCTGTTACGTTTGTATCAGTGTAATATGCATTTTCAAAACAGTTTCACCATCATCATCAGTGTTCCTCATACAGTAAGCATTTTCAGTGCCACCAAAGTTGTTAGATGTACAACATTTTTTAAGGCTTTTACAACGATAGGTATGCCCAATTCACCCCAGAGATCGAAAAGTGTTTTGCAGGTCTTGTCTAGCTCGGGTTTCAAATTCTGCCACTGGACGTGCATGTATGTAGGGTGTCCACACACTACTCAGTCCATTTCCGTTAAGGGATTCCCTCCATCAGCCTGTCGATGAACCTGTCAAGAAGTTGTAAAACCAAGGCCATTCCCCCAGGATGACAGCAAGTGTCATCCGACAACCCTCTGTTAACATCATCCTCACAACCAGGATAAGATGAACAGGAATACATCCAATAACAGTAAAGGATTTGTCACCCTGCGTAATCTTCTCCCCTATACATTCTTGATCCATTCCAGTACAAGAACCTGATCCATTCAGTCCTTCTCTTGTACAACAATCCTCTTTGGTCATTTCACTGTCCGGGACAGCATTATCCTTTTGAAAATGACACATTGTCATCTCAGTGCAACAAGGTTCTATCTGATATTTTTTTTCAAAATTGATTTTTTTCGGAGAAAATGATTTAATAAATTAACATAAATATAGCAATATCAAATTTACATTATTAATTTTAATTTATCAAAACAATATTTGTCCAAAGGTTGTACGTCAAATGCTTAATTGTTTGGTGCAACACGTTTTATCTCATATTTTAAATTTTTTTAATGAAACAAGTAAATAAATGCATTTAAAACACTTCTGTAAACTGAAACATATGATTTTTATATTGACTTATTGTAGATGAGTTAAAGATCAAAATCTAAGTACTATGTAGATTTTTATTACAATGAAAAAAAGTAATTTCAATTTATAATCTTTATTTCTAACTCTTAATCTTTATTCTATACTCAAATATTTACCACTAAATTTTATTATTTTGATTGATATATATATTTAATTATGTATTTAAAAGATTTTCAGGACTTTAAACAATTTTTCATAAAATAAAAATCTTCTCAACAAACACTGAACACTGAAGGTAAAAAATTTTACTGGAATATGATTAATAATCTTGATTATATATAGATAAGAAAAGGATTCCTAGATAACAACACAAAAATCAATTCAAGTAATCCAAACAGTGTTTATTAATTAACCTAATTATCAGCAAGTAATCTCAAGCAAAAAAAGGTGGTCATAATAAAGAGATATTAAGCTTTTTTTTCTTAAACAAAATGAATCTTCTGGTTATTTTTGTATTAATACAATTATCAGTTTTGTATTTCACTTAGTTAAACAAGGTAAAACCTTGTTGCACCAAATAAATTTTGTTGCACTAAGGTGACAATTCAGCAACAACTTCCTTCTGTCAGCACCATGTCTGGACATTGTTCTCATTAGTACCATATTCTAGTCCAGCTACCCTATTTCCATGAGCTTTGGCAAAAGTGACAGCAGCTAACTTCTCACAAACTGTATATGATACTCAACTTCTGCCTATTATTATGTAGACAATTTACCGAGAAAAGACAGTTACAAAAGTGACTGACAAATGTCAGTGAGCTCCAAGTGAAGACAATTTCATAGAAGAGTATTAGACATGTGTTAGTAGGTTATGATTGGATCTCGAAAAAATCCAATAACTAAAGTGACTGAAGGACATATCTGGTAGTTTATTCCTATGAACAGATTTTCATGTAACTTTCTTAAATACTTCTATCACATATAAGTGTCAGATATCAACACACAAAATGGTAGGTTGCGGTGCTTATTTCAGACATAGCAGCATTAAAGAGGGACAACCCCACTGAAAAAATGAGAAATTTAACTACTTCCCTTCAAAACAAGGATAAAACAACAAATACACATCAAAAATTAGTTTATTTTGTTTTGTTCAGTTGGTATGCAATGCATCAACATATTTTCTCACAAAAAAGAATCACATATAAATATTTCCTTTTTTACCACCGATTAAAATCAATGTTTTATGGCCAAAAATAATGAAAATTTAATTACTTTTCAACATAATAAGAAAAAGGATGCACAGATTCTTTTTATTTTTCATGTGTAAATAGTTGAAATAAAAACCTATTCAATATATAAAAAATAATCATACTTTGCTGTGCAAATTTTTGTCTGATATTCAAAACTTAAAGTCACCAAATAGCAACATACTGAGCCCACTAAGACACTTGCTATTATCTGAAAATGTTGTCTATTGGTTTTTAAGGGAATTACCTTGTCATTTTTTTATCCATGCACATACGGATGGACAAATAACCATCTTTTTAAAGTTAAATGCTGTTGATTTCAAGGTGAAATAATTTAGGGTATCTTTTAGTTTGATTATACAGAATCAGTGCTGAATGAAGATACAGTCAGGACAATGTAAAACACACAAATCTTTGTCCTTTAAACCCTAAATGTGACTTTGACCTTTGAGATACGGACCTAATCCTTGTGCATAACACACCATCTCATCATGGCGAACAACTGTGCCAAGTTATTTTAAAATCCAATGGTGCATTAAGAAGTTATGGTCCGGACAAAGTCAGACGTACTAAAACCTGCCAATTTTGTCCCTTTAAACCCTTAGTGTGACCTTGACATTGAAGATACTGACCTGTGTCTTATGCATGACACACCGTCTCAGGAAGGAACAATTACGCCATGTTGTTTTAAAAACCATCATTGCTGAAAGAAGTTACAGTCTTGACAATGTAAAACATACCAATTTTTGCCCTTTAAACCGCAAGTGTGACCTTAAGCGCTAAAATGTGATCAAGGATCTTGTGCATGATACACACCATCTCATCATGGTGAACAATTGTGCCAAATCATTTTAAAATTCATTGATGCATAGGGAAGTTATGGTCCAAACAAAGTCTGATGGCCTAACACACAGGAACACCCATGAACAGACGCACACACACAGAATTGTCATTTTGACAACTATTTCAAGCTCACTTCAATCCAAGTGTGCCATAACATATATCAATGTCATTTTTTGCAGCTGTTTGGGAATTTATTTTTGAAATTGGGAAAAAATAAGGCTATTTTGGATAGGGAACAGCGCCTATATTTGGCCACTGGTGATAGGACGGAAATGCCCAGAACTTTCATTTAAACAAAGTAAAAATTACTAAAATTACCTTAACAGATCCACACTAAGATGTAATAGAAACTACCAGAAGTGTCTTTAAATTTTTCAACCTTTCAACTATCAATATCTACTCAACCTTCTCACTCTTATCACCCATCTATGCCAATCTATGAGTGGCATAAGTCTGTATCAGTAATTGGTTGTTTTAAAAACATGCAAAAACATTTTTTGATTACTTAATTTGAAATTAGGCATCACTTTGGGTTTTTTTTAAGTTTATTTGTTTGTTATTAATTTCAAAACATGTCTACACCATACAAAATATAGAACAAGTACAGAATGTAAAAGAACTTTAGAGAAACATTAACTATTTTAAAGAAATCATAGAGAAATCACTCATTATAAGTTGATCAATGTCACAATAGTGTATTGTGTCTTAATCGTTATCCTTACTGTTTAAATACAATGTGCTACAGTTTTATGTTCATTATTTCAATAATGAATAATTAAGTAAATAAACAATTATTTAGGATTTTGTTGTAATTGTCACAAGTCACAGTTACAGCAAGTACAAGTTAGACCAAAGGAGTAGAAACATCAACTTGTGACTGAATATATTGTGTTAAATTAGCCTGTATATTTTCAAACTACAGTAATTACATGTTCTAAGAGTAGGTCATGAAACTTCCACCTTTAATAGAAGATTTAAATATCTTTAATTAATTAAGAACACTATGTAAACCAACCATGCACAGTAACAGACAATGGTAATACTGAGTATTGACAGGGTTTTTTTTCTGAAAGGAGGGGCCATTTATATAGGCATTTTCCCTCAGGAAAAATCTTTCAAATCATGCAGTTTTCCAAAAAAAATTCAGTTTACATCAAGTGTTTTCTTCATTTTGCAAATACAGTGTGAATTTCCCCAAATTTAAGAAAAAGACCCCATCCCCTACATATGAAAAAAAGCCCTGATTGAGTAATAAATAATTTCATTGGAACAGCAAGGACAAAAACAGCAACAACGACTTACTTGAAACTGTCAATATGTCACCTTTTAACTTCCAGTCGCAGCTGTCAAGGAGAAGTTGAACCTTGGACTCGTTTTCATTTGTAATGTAAACTTTGTTAGTATGTAGGCCAGATTATTCATAGTATGTTTCTTTTGATCTAAAAACAAAAACGTTTTCTTTAAACTTTGTGTATTAAAAACCTACAGACAGCTAAAACATGGTATTGGTATTGATCTGTTTTTTTATGTTATATCAATGGTACAGAAAAAATATACAAGATAGGAACAAATTCTAAAATATGACTTGCTTGACAGTTACCTTACTCCTCTCAAAATTCCAAGAGGATAGAATTACCCATTATTGAGATATGCACTGAAACATGCTCAAAAAATGGCCATTTTTAGCATTATGAAGTCTCACTTGATAAAAAATGAAAAGAAATTTTGGAAATTTATTGATTTACTCCAAAATTGTCAAATATATTACAATTCTGTTATTCCTTTATTATAATTCTATGAGGTACCTCTCCCAAATTGTGAAGCCTAAATACATTCTGTTTTGTATTACAGGATGTATAACTCATGTATATGTACTGACTTGAGAATAAACATTTGTATTTGTATTTGATTAAATCTGAGTTGCACTAAATAATAAAACTTATCACTAACTCTACACATCTTTTGAATAGACTTAATCCCTTTGTCATACCCTAAGGCAAAATATCACATCAGTTTGGGACAAACATTTGGTGTGAATAACAACAAGGTGTCACCTGAATATTGATTTTATAACTAACAACCCCTCAGGGTTTGGTTTTGCACTTATAAATCAAAATTAATCATAAAGTAATTGAAAATAATCATGATTTTTACCCATTTTTTAGAATTAATTGATTAAATTATGATCAAAATAATTACAAAATTCTGTGATTGAATGCCTGCATGATTAATGGGATTGTTAATCGATTAATAGTCATGATGATTGAAGATTATGATTTCCCCATGTCTGCTTTACATAAAACATTATATCTAAAGTCTTTTTTCATTTTATAGTCTAATTTAATAAATCTAGAATCACCTAAACGTAATACAGTCAGTCAGGCAGTAGCGGATTTCGGGCAGTAACGGATTACGCGCTTGGTCTTTCAAAACCTTGCTGGTCCGCTAATGATGTATTAATAAAAGAAATATTCAGTCATCAACCTGGTTCCATTCCACACAAATCCATGTATATTTGAAAATGTTGCGATTCTGAGTAAGTCTACAAAACTGTGTAGTCCAGAATGAGGTCACCGGATGTTTACGTATTTTATGCGTGCAATAACGTGTCGTTTAAACTGAAATCCGAATATCATCAAACTTAACTTTTAAATTACCCTCAATTTGGTATTATGTTGAGTACAAATATCCCATCCCATCGTCCAACACAGTTATTTTGCATGTCATACATTAATCTGGGCGATTTATGTGAAAAATTTATGCGAGGTCGGTGATTCGGGTAGTAGCGGATTGACGATTTGGGGGACTGTGTCAAAATCAAATATCACTCAAGAAATGGGTGAGTTTTGATGCTGACGAATGAAAAACGCATTTTTGTGTAATAAAAATGTTAAATTTTCATGCCTGACTGCATAAGATCATGTCCTAACCTGTCGGAAAATTGGTTATAATGCCATAACACATTGAGATGATAGCATGCTCATTTTCTCACCATCGAACTATTCTTTTCTATTCTATTTCAATCAATACGCTGAGTACATTTTGAAATCGTGAAAAATGTTTCAGTGATGAATTTACTATGTCATCAACTAAACATTATGACTTCTGACAATCCGAAGTAATGTAGTTAATATTTCAATCAGGGGATGGATGATATGTCTTGGTCTGATTAGATTACAATATCCGTTGCAAATTGAGACAGGGACCTGAAGCAAAGCAGGAAATTGGACTGTTCAAGCCATACAGAACAGGCAATAGACTCAAATAAAATGTCGAATAAAATTGCAATCTGTATATACACAATCACACTATCAAATTTATCTGCCAAGTAGCCGACTAGACCAGCAGTTTTGAAGATCAGGATTGGTATTCACGAAACATCCTAGGGTTAAAAATTTCCTAAATTGGTCCATTCATGTCCACTACACATGAAAAGGCAGTGAGCCAGAAGGATAGATAGATTCATTAAATAAGGAATATCTATAATCTTTGAGATATTTTAGAGAATACCGCCCCTGAAAACAGGTTCACATGAGTGGTAGCACAAGCGAAATGAAACATCAAAACAATGATATTTTTTCGAAATATTGATTATTCTGATCAACGTTTTGCAGATTTTTGTTTCAATTTATTTTCTTATACAAACTAGAATATTTTAGTCTGCTCTACTTGAGCAGGGACGTATCTACGTCTCCGACTTGAGCCCCATTAAACTATATTGATATGAGTATAACATGTATTTGTTGTTCCTGGGCCCATGCAGATAGAAACGATGACATAGGAAAGGCATGATACATCGCCTTCCAAAAGAATGGTGTTCAATGATACTAACATTGTGTTAGTGGCTTGTCTAAGACTTAGTGGTAACTTAACCCGCTTTGAGATGCCCCCATTTGACGTTTGACCACTGACACACCCAGATCTGCAATAATTTCACATGATTTGTGCAACATAATTGTTGCAACCACCAATGTTCTAAACCACTCACCTCTACCACCCAGCCTACAGAACAGACAAAGTGCCTGTTACATGATAAAATGATGAAAACTATCAATATGAAAAATCTAGCATCAGACATATAAACAACAGAAAGAAATATTGTCATATAAAAACAGGATATCAATAGATACGGCAAATATTAGATCTACTTCCTCCACAACCTTACTTCTAAGACACAAATGGTACACAGTACGTGAACGATTGGGCGATTACCTAGAAGTATTAATTTCCCTGATCTTGTCTTTATCTTGATATTGTAACAGGGCTGTATATGTGTTTATAGTAGTTTGTATGAGCGTCAACCCGATTTGCTCAGTTGGTAGAGCAGCGGACTTGCAAGCAGAAGGTGCAGGTTCTAGTCCTGCTTTGAGAACTTTATTTTCTGCCTCCTAATTATTACATTGGTGCCGTGAGTGAGCGCGCGTGTGTGTGCACCTAGTCCTGGAATCCTGGGTTAGTTTAAAAACCTGCGGTTGTCCACCTGATACTCCTGATCAATCAATACTGATTATAACAGGGAGGCGCTTGTCAGGAAAACTCCAGCCTACTTGTTCAGTTCTCCCCCCACACACACACCCTAACTAGTGTAACAGTGTTGTATATATAATATATGTGTTTATCGTAGTTTGTATGCCTGTCTGCCCGATTAGCTCAGTTGGTAGAGCAGCTGACTTGCAAGCAGAAGCTTTCGAGCCCCGCATCGGGAACTTTATTTTCTGCCTCCTATTACACTAGAAATCCTGGATCCGCCTATGGCGTGTGAGTGTTGCATGAAAAATAAAACTGAAAAAAAAAGCACCAGAAAACATGTTTTTTCTTTGACATTTTGAATGGATGACACTCGGAAAGTTCTATTTGGCCGAGCGCATGTTTTCAGCGCATGTTATGTGTAGGTCCTGATTTGGTGTTCCAAGACGCAGCTATTACGTACCGCGCTTACAGCCGCACGGCCGCAGAATATGTTACAGTGATTTTCACGTTAATATAAATTTTGCGTTGCGCCGAAAATGGTTCCAAATTCAACATTAGGATAAAATAATTACAATTTTGAGGTACTTTTAGCGTGTTAAAGGTAAACTTCATTTATTTACACTTGTATGAGACATCTTATGGGTACTGTCTTTTTTGCTGACCATAAAAAATTCGCTGACACTTAGGATAATCTCCACACCACTCTTGCATCAATTCGCGACTTGCAGACGAAAACAATTTCAACTTCAAGACTGTTTGTTTGTATTGTTGTCGCTTAAGTTTTAAGTTGCTTATCTTAACTCTTGCGCAGTTATTTCACTCTGGGTGATCAAATATAAGTAATTGATGATGCATATTCGTTTGTTTTGCCTTTCTCCGCATTTTTGTGAAGTATGAAAACACAGAAGTCAACATGTATAAAGAAATTTGGATGATAGATTTACGGATGTTGCGCCAAATGACACATTTGGTAAAATAGATATTTAATGTAAAAAGCCAAGATGTTTCGCCAAATTGGTATTTATGAGTGTAATTATAGACATGGTTAGCGGTATGTGTGAACAACATACCAAAATAATTAGAGGGTAATTGTTTGCTCAAGTGTATTTGTTCGTAGATTTTACCTAAATAAATGAATGTTAATGCTATTGTTTTCCCCTTTTACTTAGTTATTTTTATGGCCCTAAAAAGTTAGCAGTTTTTTGTTTGCTCCCCCAGAAGTCATTATTTTTTATCTCTTACTATTTTAATTATTGTTTTAATTACTACACAGAAGGTGAACAAATTTTTTAATGACTACCAGTCCTGAATTATTCATAATTTTTTTTAAAGATAAATTTAATTAAATGATTATAATTTTGGTCCTTGGGGTTATTTTTGAAACCATCATGCTTTCCGGTATGTATCAGAGACTTCATCGTACTTTTATAAATGCGGCTGGCTGCAAAAAACAAGTGATTGTGATCTTTAGATGAAGCACACGCTATATCAGAATCACTCAAGAGTTTGCATCCTCTTATATATGTTGTAAAAGAGAATGCAAACCACATATCGGAAAGTACTTATTTACTATGGTATCCAATTGGGCAAAAAACGTTTTACTTCTGTAATTATAATAAATCCAGTTATATGAATGTCAGGATGGTAGTCTATGTTCAGTAGTAGCAATAATAGAATAAAACAAGTCATTTTTTAATAAAATCCTAGAAATAGCTATATCAAAAAACAAAACAAAATAGCTATAAATCCCATTCCCAGAATTTAAATCAGAATAGATAAAACAAAATAGCACAGATCCCTCCCTTTTTTATCAATCAAGTTATAAAATACAATAGTTAATTATAATTTATATTAAAGAAACAGTAAAAAAGAATAGTTTTATCAAAATAAGAACAACACAACAAATTAATAAAACAAAATAGTTATATAACAATATAGATCCCCCTTTTTTCTTCTGTAAAAAAGTAATAGAATAAAGCAGTATATTATAATAGTTCTTATATACTAAGTTAAAAAATAGACACACATACAAACATTCACTAAAATAGCCTACCCCTATTAGATTGTTTTAAAATATTATTTTTATAAAAACAGGCTATATTTCATATCATAGTTTATTGTTAAAGATAGTGAATGCTCGCCCATATGGGAATAACCCGGAGGCAAGGGTAAACAAACTCAAAACTCTATTGTTTTGAGAGATATTGTTGACCTATGTAATGTACTTCTGCTATTTTGTTTAAATTGCAGCTATGTGCTTAATATCAATAATAATGAATTTACTTTGTAATTAAATCTGGATTCAATAGATATCTATATTTAGATATCACCCACTTATTTTGTTGGTACCGTTGCAAGAATGAAAATGAAAGTAGTTTCATGTCATGCATTGATATTTATAGAGGAGTGGGTCCTGGGGTCAAACTATCAAGACCCCATGCTTCTGAGAACCAGTGTGCTATTTTTAGCACAGTATGAAATTCAGTAAAAAGTTCTCACGTCATTGTTGTATGGAACTGATAATTCATGGGAATAAACTAGCTGTGTTATATTGGAATATAATTACCAATAATTTATATTCATTTTCAGGACAAGTTAGCTTATAAGTTAATGTAGAGCCCTGCCCTTAAATACTGCGGAAGTTAATATCAAATCTAATTACTTTGATTCTAGATTGAAAAAAATATCTTGCAGTAGCTTGTATGATGTGATGGTTTAACTTTATCATGATAAGGCTGTTATTAGTATTCAGTTATTTTATAACTGATAATATTTTCCAGATTTTGTTATCTATATTCAATTGTGGACAATGTTTGCCAAAACAGCCCTAAAGAAACCTTCAACTTAGTTCAAGTCAAGGGATATAGCAAAAGGTAAGCTTCTTTGTAAAACTATTTGTCTGATGATTTTACAAGGTATTACTTAGCTGTGCCTGCATTCGAATATTTCTTTGCAGAAAAGTGAATGACGGTAGTTAGTGAAAATGAAGATTGGGTTAAAATTCATGAAAATGCTACTATTCTCCGGGGTTTTCTTAAGGATTTACATCCACTTGCCCGAGGGCCAATTTACTTGAATATCTACTTGCCCTCAGTGAAAATAGGTTGCCCTATTTTTGAAATTAAATTTTGATAAAAATTTTTTGTAAGTTTAGTTTAATATATGCGCATTAAACAGCAATAAGAAGAAAGAAAAGACTGGAAGGCAAGTTGCAAATATGATTTTTTATACAGCCCTTAGCCAGCAATGGGAATTGAGCAGGAGGGGTAGCCTCTAAACATGTTGCATTCTGGTTCATTTTAAAGTGAAAAGACACAGTAGAGAACTTGTTCTTCCATTATTTGTCAGGAGGATCTACAAATGAAATGCCAGAAACATCGCTAATGGATAAGATATCAAATAAATCTATATCAGTAGATAAATCTACGTTAAGTGGCTGTATATTTATGGTTACTTAGTTTGATATTCTTACAATTGCTAAAATAAAACCCTGCGAACACTGCAACAAACTGATAAATTTATGGATCTACTAAATTGTTTGTATGAATGCTGTTAATGACATAATTTCCAGTTTTATTGTCAATATAATTGACTATTAATTATGTTACATGATTGTGCTTATTATGTGTGTTCATATATGTATTTTGTTTAGAGTGAAACAAGATGCTAAAAGATCACTGAAGCAACCGCCAAGACAAGATGCTGGGTACTGCTTATACTCCTCTGATAGTGAAGATCAAGTTGTTACTGCTTTTAATGAGATGGAAGCTTGCGAGAAAATATTGACCTATCTAAAACACAAACAAAAAGGTGAGTATTAACACATGGTACCTACTTTTCACTCAAGAATATTCATACAATACAGTATTTCTTCCAGCTCTCATTTTTAGGGGGTCAGTTTTGGTCACCTGTGTCAGAATTTGGGTGTCATTAGAAATTTTAGAGGGTCATACACTAAAATTGAACATGGGCATCTATAACAAAAAAAAACATCTTAGACTCAGTATATACAGCTTCTAAGGCAGCAAACAACTTTTACCCTATAAACTGTCAGTTGTAGTTGATGCATTCGGCAATTATTGTCACTGGAAGCTTTCTTTTCAGTAGACAAATCATTATTTCTATCAGTCTGTATGTTTTCCGTAGACCCACTCTGAAAGGAAAATGCCAATCTACACTGTTTATGAGCAGACTTTGTAGACATTTATTTACTTCTCAGATTATGACAAAAAACAAACAATCTTGTCCAGGCACTTGTTTGCATGCAATAATGAGTGCAAAAGTGTCTTCTGATCGGTAAGGACTAAAAGCCGTATCACGGACACGATGATGCACAGCTTTGAATAATCCGGCAACAAATAAAAACCTGCATCATGGAAAACGCACAGATCAAATTTCATTGCATCATTGTTGAAAAAAGTGTGCCAAAAATGCAAAAAAGCGCTCTTGAAGAAACACTGATACAAATGAATAATAGAGAATATAAAAGGCTGTGCTCAGTATCATGTAGTGGAGAAAAACAGCTGATCACAGGAAGAATGTGAAGACTGTTGAGTACCAGGTTCATGTTGTCTTAACCAATAAAATAAATTCAGTCCTGATGATATTTTGAATGAATAATCTTTTCCCATGTATATTGTTAACATAACTTTTCGGCAACACACTGTTCTTTATTATACCTTACTGGTTGGTATTAGCATAATTAAGTGAGCTATTCATACAATTAATATCTATGTATATCTACTTATATATATATAAACATAAGATACTTGTGATGTTTCAGATGTGGAGTAGGATATAAAAACAAAAATGGGAAAAAGAAGGAAGGAAGTAAGATCTCCCTTAACTAAAGCATCGAATGACAATACCACTAGAGCAGATGTAATATGTATGTGTATTCCGTATATGGTACCATGACTTTCATATATAAGTTACCATGTATACTTCTACAGATAATAGATTGTATCCAGACATGCACTCATTTAGGTTTGCAAATTTTATTGAGTTTTTCAGTGTTATTGAAATTTTTTATCTGTACACATTTTTTGACCATCATTGTTTTGTAGAAGAACTTTTAAAAGCCTGTGGCCATAGGGATTGTCCCTAACAACAACACTTCTACTTCATACTTAATATCTCATGAAGCTGCTCTTAATGTTTGATTGATATATGTTGGTTCTTGGTACTTGCATTTGTTATAACAGCCCTGTCCCACCTAACCGAAAATTCTTCCAAATGTGTACCAAATTAAATTCATGAAAGGTTTGTACAGTGAACAGTTTGTATTCAAGGCTTTTCATCGACATTCGTCCATGTTCCCTATCCTTCCAGAAAAAATTCTGTGCACGCACAACGTTTTGTTGACGAATGCTGCGATCTTTATATTCAGAATGCATTTGGTTATGGTTCGCTGAGGGATCGGTAGGTGTGCATTTGATATTCAGTCTTGTTTTTCTGGTATCAGTAATAAATCACGACGAATCCTTGTTTGGACTGTTTGTCGTGTTCATAATGAATTACTACCACTTTCATTCCAATGAGGTGCGTTAACATACCGACCTGGCTGAAAAGGCCAACAAACCTCCTACAAATCACGCCAATCCAAAAAGATGCTACTTCAAAAATAACACCTTGAGTGTAATGGCTGGACATTTAAATTGACTCCATACTGTGTCTTCTGGGACTGCTGAACAACATTACCTTTGCCCAACGTTTCAACAGGGTTGCCCTATATAAATAGTATGTTTCACAGATGCTGTGCTGTACAAATCGATAGGTATCTACAATAGACTTCGAAATTAAAATTAATAATTATTACAAGTTAATCAACGGATTTGTCAAACCTCCGAATTGAACTGAAACAGAGGCTGATAGGAACCCTCCAATATCCTTCTTCCTCATCTTGCTGTTTTAGTATTGTAGTTCTGCAATACTCCTGTAGTAATTCTGCAGTAGTAGTAGTAGATGTTTTAGCTGTGAAGTCAACTGAAACACTGATTACAAGCAGTGAACATGCAGATAATTCTGGGGCAAAGCTGACATAATATAATTTGCTGAGAGATTTTGTGAACATTTGGGATATTCCATAGTATGTCGCATGTGATTTGTTAGGGGTTCATTATAGGTTTGTTATAGTCATTACTCAAATGGCAGGGATTTGTTGGGTTTTCGGTATCAAAGTCGGCATATTTCAGAGAAATAATGCTGGCTATATTACATAATCGGTACAAGTTTGTTATGTGTTCAATGCATGGTCAGTGCAAAATCTTTCAAAACAAAGTTCACCGAATGAAAAGACTACATTCTGGATTTTTGGTATCAATTCACTTCGAATTTCTGTAAGTTGGGACAGGGCAGTAATTATGTTATTGTATCAGTTGCTTGATAAGAATAGTGACAAACTTACTGAAAGTTACCTGATTGAACAAATTTATAAAAAAATCCATTTTTTACAAGTCAAGTGTTATTGAATGACAAATACACATAATTTGAACAAGTGACATTGAATCAAATGTTGACCTTGTAGTTCAGGATTCAGCTCCATATATGAAACTACATACCCATATGGCACTACTCTGTTTCTATGGCAAGTTCAGCCACAAGATCTAGCCAACAATCCAATGTTTAATTCTAGACTGGCTTCTACATGGTCAGACTGAAGGCTAGAGGTATCACTGTCTAATGGCTGCTAAAACTATGGCTGCTGGTGATATTGGTGTTAGAAAGTCGAGATATTTGCTGAAAGAGCTCAAAAAATGTACTAAAATTTCAAGTAAGAATATTTCTACTGTGATGATATACTAAATAGCCTTAATTGTTGGTTAAATATTAATGTATCAAATCTTGATATTATCAGCAATGTTGATTCATACAATTTTATTGAATGTATCTGTTGTTTATTTAAATCATATTTATCTAATGTTATTTCAATTTTCATTTAAAACCATTTCATTGGCTTCTCTTTCTAAAGTCAAGCATTTATTGAATAACAAACTTTTTCAGCAAAATCCTCAAACTATATTGATCAGCCTATTTTGATTGTTTTTCTTTTTAATTGATTACAGAAAATCTTGAGGTTGCTCAGATGGTAACAGAAGTAGATGACTATGAATTTCCACACCACAGTTAGCATTGACATTTAACCTTCAAACTGACCTTGCCGTACAACCACTGAGAAGTGAGAATAGTCAACTAAGTAGGTATCATAAGCATCAAAACATATTTTAACCTGTCCTTAGACATGTCTGGTATGGAAATATGTACAAAATACATAACCTTTAAACAGGTTTTCTGAAAAATCCTGGTTATTAAATTGGCAAATGTTGACAGGCGGGCAGGCGTCCACAATTTCTTCTGCATGCAACTCCTACATTTCTTAAGGGTTTTGACAAAACTTACTCATATTAACATCACCAGGTACCCCAGTGCATATCGTCAAGGTTTTGTGATTTGATTTTTTGCAGAATAATGGCCCTTTGTTTATTTTGTGCGCATGTCATATTCTGTATGCATCTTCTTATTAAAACCTGGTTTTGTGACAGTTCCTGTCAACTTGTCTTACCTGTTCTCAGGTATGTCTGGTAAGGTAACATATTATTTACCAGTCTTTAGACATGTCTAGTGAGGGAACCTATGTCATATTGACAAATCTACCAACAACCATACTATTCATGTTTACTTGATACAGTTTGCCAAAATTTCATTATTTTTTGTTTTTAATTTGCTTTACCAGACTTGCTCTCAGAATCTCAGAAAGTAAAAACATATACTTTGAAATGAATTTCAAGTGGTAAACTTTCATACCCTTGAAAAGGAAAATGATACTTTTTCTACTTTATTTATTAGCTCATTGGTTTCAAAGAAAAAGTTATGCTATTATGATTGCGGTGGCGGCGTTGTCATGCAAAAGCTTAATATAGCCCATTACTCAAAGACTTTTATATATATCAATATGACACTTGGATTACTTGATTATCACAACAAGACACAGTTGCTAGACAAGAGGCATTTTTGTGAAAGCTATATTTTTGGAGTTATGCCCCTTTTTAACTCAAAATTTCGGTCAAAATTGCTTATTAAATAGAATTAGTAAAACAGATAAGTATTGGTACCGCTCTTTGGAGCTCTTGTTTTGTGCTTGAGTTTAATTCAAATGACAAAACACTGGTAAGCAGTTTTTCAATAAACTTATACAATGAACATATAACTGTTATAACTTAGTAAATTGTAGACATTTTATGTATAATTTTGTACTCACTTGTTTTGTTTTGTCAAGAACTCCTTTATTATTTTTTTCTGTTTTTTTTTTTTTGCAAATCATAGAAATATTGTGATAAGAAAATAGTAAAATTAATCTGTGTGTCTGAGAGATTATTTTGTTTTTTTCTGTGACGTTATAGTTCTGCATCTACAAACTAATGATGAAAACTTACAGAAAATGTATAAAGAAGAACGAGAGATAAAGAAAAGATTCGCTGCTGAAGTACAATATCTGTACAAAGAGATACATAAAATGAAAGTAGAGAAATCTAGGCTGTTTGCTAGGATCAGTGAGAAGGTATTCTCCACATTTTCAGGGTTTCCACTGGACATTATATTTTTTCCGCCACATGTACGGAGGGGAAATCTACGCCTACAAAAAAGTATGCTTAATTAGATTTTTTTTGCCTCTTCCAGATTTTTTTCTCCATTTGTGAAACTGGCGAATGGCAGTGAAAACCCTGCATTATTGATAATTAATCCCTATACCTGGGTTACCATAGTGAGAGAATTTAACTATGACCATGCTAGTACTAGTATCATAAAATTTCATCTGGAATCAGTATTTCTTGGAGGTACTTACAAAGTTATAGGGGTGTAATCAATTCCGCCGATATTGATATATCAACAATCTTTGTAATCCGATTCGATATCGATTCCAGTTTTAAAATATCGAGTATCAAGTTTGAGTTAACAGTACTGTTTTATTAACTGAAAGTGATGCCAGTAGTTGTTAAGCAGTTTCTAGTCATTAACTCATTTACAGTTCAACTAATAATAAGAAACAAGTTATTCAGTTTCAACTGTTCATTTATCCTTTATGTTTGATCATTGTTTACACTATGCATAAGGCCAAACATAACTGTATTTGGTAAATACCCTCTTAAAACAAAAAAAAGACCCGTAAGCTGAAATTCTGAGGGTAAATGTAAGAGTTTTTGCCATATATGCCTGTCAATCGATATATTGCTGTATCATCGATAATTCTCTACTGATATATTGATACAAAGATCCTTATCAATGACACCTCTACAAAGTATGCATGTATTGTATCCAAGTTTTAGCTGTAATAGTTATTTTTTAGGTAAAAAAGCAATAACATGTAACTTAGTACCAAAACAAAATACATTGGAATATTGTCCCTTGAACTAAAATATTAATCAGATGTATTATACATTCAGAAAAAATGTGAATTGTAATCAGAATTTTGATAATTGATCAGTACATGACTGGAACAAAAGTTCATAATGAACGCAATCATGTTATTAATGTTTTATTAGAATATGCTGTTTTTTTTTCAGGAGACCAACCAGTTAAATATCAGACAAGAAATGACCTTGGAATTACAAAAATTGGTACATAACCTTGACCTTGATAAGAAAGAGCAACAGGTGACCTTGAGGGTATAGAAAAGTAGAATCATATATTGTAGATTACATTAAAGGAAAGAGACGACGAGATTGCGAGGCATATTGAGATATTAGAGTGTGTTTTAACTTGTGTTTTATACAGACTTTAGTAAAATCTAAACCCTAACCCTAGGGCCCAAGGTTATTGGGCCCAAGGTTATTGAAGGGATTTGGAGCCAGTGTCAATATGAAGTCTTACTACAGTAAAACTTTGATAATGAGACCACCTTCAGGAACACGAAAAAATGGTCATAATGCGGTGGTGGTCTCATTATCAAGTTGACTTATGAGGGAGTTAGTTGAAGCCAGTCTGAAAATAAGTGGTTGTTATAACAAGGTGGCCATAATATTGAGGTGGTTGCTATTTGAGGTTTTACTGTATGTGTAATTCTAAAACTTCCATTAAATGAATCTGTCAGTAGCTGAAGACAGGTCTCAGATTGAAATCTTGTAATTTTTCTGTTTTAGATTTTACGGTTGGATTTTGTTACTGCCTTATAATTAAAAGTAAGTAAATGGATAGAATTATGTATTAACCCCAGACCTTGTATGTTATACAATTACATAAGTTAAATTTATGCTTACTTAGTGATTTCTTTGAGTGATTTGTATTTCATACATTTAGTGATTATGATATTATACTGATTGATCACTATGTGGTGTCTATGTATCCAATAATTTCTTTGACAATTTTTCATTGCTTTTAGCCCGAGTTACCCCTGCTTGTAGAAAGCAATAAAAATATCAAAACTAGAAAGTCATTAGGCTAATTTTTGTTCAATGATTTAGAAGGCATTGTTACACCTGTATGAAGATAATGTCTATTTAACTCAGTTAATTAGTATCAACATTCCATATAACTTTGTAATTTTGAGAAGCCATTGGGTCTGACAATTGCTCAAAATAAATCGAGTGCTTTTAATATGCTTTGTTACAAAGTTTCACTGCATGTATCATGTATTTGTTTGAATTTTACAACCGTAAATTGATGAAGCAAAGCATTGCTGAATTACTTGGAGAGTTAGAACAAAGTTGTGTTTGGTGAGAATAACAATAGTTATAGAATAAAAAGATTGATGAAGATTTTTGAAGAGGAAAGGACTGTGTATGATTTTCATTCAATGTTGTTATATTATTGTTAATGTCTTACATGGATGTATGGTAATACAGTAAAACCCCTGAAAACCAGCCTTTGTGATAAATGTAATTCTCTGAAAATTAGACAATTTTTCAAGTCCCATTTTTTCTCTTCTATAATTAATAGTTCTCAGAAACCAGGCCCCGATTCCGCGAAACTATTTAAATAATTACTTAAGTACTTGATAGTGGACTTAAATCAGTTATTTGATTTAGCTAAGTAATTACGTTAAATCACGTTCCACTATCATTCTTAAGTGATTATTTAGTTAAACAAAAATAAGGTGCTTAACATTTCGCTAATTACGCTGCGTTCGCTCAAAGACAATAAGCGACTACTTGACAGACGACTTTCACTTTCGCATCTGCTGTCAAATTGAAAACATGTCTAGTAAAAAGAGGAATGAAATTTGGACTGAGACTGAGAAGGTTTTTGTACTGGAGCTCATTTTCAGTCGTGGTGAAACATTGTTTGGGAAATTTCGTGGTGCATCAACCGGAGCCAAAAAGATTGGTTGGTTGTTTTGGGGTTTAAAGCCGTTTTTCAACTATTTTTCAGTTACATACGACTACTGGTTCACCTAACCAGTTTTCCTGGACTGTATACTAACCAGTGCTAACTTACCCTTCCACAAGGAGCCGGCAACTTCTCCACATATGGAGGAAAATCGACATTTTTGTCAAATTTTCATGGAAGGGTATAACCTGCCGCAACCAGGATTCGAACTCGGATCTACGGGCTGCAAGTCCAGCGCACTTACCACTGGACCACGGCCGTGAGCCAAAAAGAAGAATGCATGTTGGGAAGAGATAGTTGATTCGTTGAATGCCTAAGTAACTTATTTCAAATTGTTAGTTTAATCATATGAATTCTACCATGGAACTGTATTTCTAAGCATTTTGGGAACATGACCTGACCTCCATAATTTGAAATTTCAGCGTCATTTTTAACAAATTTGGAAAAAGTCATACTGTATAAAAATAACTTAAAATAATCAAATAAAACTAAAAGTAACAAATATCATGATTCATGTTTACTTTTGTATTTAGATATCGATAACTTTGTTATTTGAATGGTTTAGGAATTCAATAAACATTTTTACTGTTGTAAATTAATTTTTTTGTTTCATTTTTTTCTCTTTGAATTGGAATTTTTGTCTTGCAATACGGAAAAAACATACTTTTTGCTGTTGAGAATGTGACCGAATATCGGTTGTCAAAATACCCAAGAAAAAACCCTGAGCTACTAGATTTCATTGGCCTCTTTAATAACGTACCAATGTAACTTCCCATCTTAGCAGTGGCAAAATGTCAGTTACTTGCTTCAGAAGTGTCTCCATTAGACAAATGTGTTGATAAATGTGTGTATTCAATACTACTGTTCGGGGCTATTTTTTTCAGGGGTAGGGGAAGGGGCCTTTCTCAAATGTAGGGAAATAATAATTCAGTATTTTTGCAAAAGGGTAATAAAAAACTTGATGCGAACGGAAGTTTAGAAAATCTACATGAGTTTAAGGATTTTTCCTGAGGGGAAGAGGTCTGTAAATGGGTCTTGCTATAGAAGGAAAAAAAGCCCTGATGTTAAGTAGGCTAAGACCACTGGACGATGTTTAGTACAGCTTCTATATGTTACACAATGGATACTTTCTATAAAGTCAAGATGGTCATTGTTTATTTAATTCAAATGTCAAGATAGATTGATGTCTTTTTTACAATTGCAAAGTTTGCAATTTCCTGAACAAATAATCTTTACGTCCCACACTCCCGTATAAAACCGTACAAGTTCTCATTTAAACCTGGCATGTTACATGTTTACTTTAGTAAATTGAATTATAATGTATACCTATTGCATAGCTCTGCATCTAAACTGGTTCCTGTTCCATGTTGCATTGCACCAGAGTCATTATTATTACAGGTTAATCTACATTTGGGTCAGAACATATATTATTCCAAATTGGAAAATAGACAAATTTATTATGAAAATGATACTGTTTTTTGAAATATTGACTGTTTTGATAAAAGTTTTGTAAATATTTTGTTTCAATTTATAAAATCTTTGTTGTACAAGCTTTTGAATACTTTTGGTTTGATTTACTTGAGTGTCATCGAACAGTATTGATGTATCATTTTGTAGTGTAAATTGTATGATATATACACATTGATACTAAACAAACTTGTGTGAGGATTTCCATATTATAGTCTTTAAGATATCATACTTCTCAATGCATGAAACCTGGTAAAAAATTATTAGGTATGTTGACTCTTTATTACTTAATAAATACACAATTCAGTTCACTCACAATATTTCTTTTTGTAGCTCCGATGGTTCTGCTTGTCGAAGAGACGTTGACAGCGTTAAAACCATGTTTCGTAACATGAAAGCAATTGGTGAGACACTATTTTACTACATCTTATGCATATCATAGTGTAGTACTCGGCACATTACTGTGGTACCTTCACTTTTTCAGAAGTTAATTTATTTGATTTTTTATCGATGTTTTCATTTTACACAACCTGTGAAGATTGAAAAAAAAATGAACTTGACCATAAACGTTTTTACATTAAAATTAAACAAAAATGTAGTTACTAAAAAATTGAAATTTTGTTAGTGCAATACTATTGTAACCCAAAATGTAGTTACTAAAAAATTGAAATTTTGTTAGTGCAATACTATTGTAACCGAAAAAACTGTTAAGATTTTCCCAAAATTATAATGCATTTCCAATGAGAACTTTCGTGATTTAGTGTGGTACTTAGTTTATTAGTATATTTATATACATACTGTTTAAGAGTTGCCTTGAATAAGATTTTTTTTGTTTGAAAGCTTTTCAATCCTATAAATTATCAAATGAAACATGAAGAGTATGAAAAGCTACTCCACTGTATTTGAAACTTCTCACACACTAGAATCATGTTCATGATTTTTGTAGAAAAGTTTAGGATAATGGTGTATTAAATAAAGTATCATACTTAATGCTTATACCCATAAAGACCAAAATTATTACCTTAATTAGCAGGGGACAGATTTTGGGAAAGTTTATACTTTTATGGGTGTCCGTGATAAAAAATGATTAACCATGAGATTTTTAACAAACAATGACAATCCTTTGAGTTATTGCCCCTTTTAATTTGCATTGAAGTCTGTGGTAGTAGCCAAGATTGAAGAAAAAGGATTGATCCATTTCAATTAAATCTCACAGTAAAATAATGCAAAACACACATTATCAATGTAATTTAATAAAGAAAAATATAGATAACCATGCAATACTGTAAAAAATTTTTTTCTATTTTCAACATGGGCAATAACTCTTACCAATTTTTTTCCCAGTAAAAGGCAAGCTTGACCTAATGAAGAGGACTGGGGGAGGACCAGCACCAAATTTCAATGTTGCAGAAGACTTATTGTCCCAATATCTCCAGAAAAACAATGCTGCCCAGATGAATGGTGTTTCTGGTGGACTGGAAAGTCATTGTGGTGAGTATTAACAATTGCTGGATACCAACTATGGCTTGCCAGTTTTCAGTAAAAAGTATCAATAAACTTAGTCAGTTTTTTCAGCTTTGTGATATATCGAAATTTACAAATATAATCCCTGTCTTGTTTGTAAATTTACCTTTATTATATACATACGTCCAACTTAACTTGCAATTTTCCTGTTATTTCTTGGATTTTCGGGTAAATAAGCAAGATGATAACAGATATCCATCACTGTCATTTTATTCAGATGAAGAAACGCCATCTACAGTTGTTGAAGTACATGGCTGCAGTATAGAGTCAACAGAGACTGCCAGTAACTGTTGCATTAGGTAACCGATTTATTTGATGTATCATTTAAACGATGCGTCTTACAAATGTATTATGAAATCAATACCAGAAACTCTTGATAAGTTCACCATAGTCAGCCATGATAATTAGCAGGTATATTGCAAATGACTGAACATACGATGGCTGTCTCACGTTGCTCAAACGTCATTCCAGGCCGACGTCCCATCATTGATTTTCAAAGATTATTTTCCAGTTTATGTGCTTACGATAAGAAAGCTCTCGAACTGTGTACTATGTGACTCGCGGAGGATAATCCGATTTGCTGTGCACATACCGCATGTGATTTTCATGAAAGTGACGTTTCATGATTACATAGTGGTTTAATGTACAAAAACAAGTGACATCATGCCGTCTATGAATGGGCACTATTGTTCAATATGGAAGAGACATTATTTTTATTTCATTATATATTCCGCCAAATAACTCTCCCTTTTATGATGATAAAAATTACTCCAATGGTGTTGACAATATAGCTGATATTTTAATTAGTAAAAATTTATTGACATGTGATCTACTATTGTGTTATGATTTTAATGCACAGACTGGGATTGAAGATGATTTTCTAGCAAATAATCATTTTGTACATGAATTAAGAGATTTGCACGAAGTATTTGATGAAGATATTGGTATATCACGAAATTCTACTGATAAAGCAGTAAACAAATATGGTCTGGACTTGTTGCTATTTTGTAAAACTTTTGGCTACCACATACTGAATGGACGTTTTTACGTGATTATACTTTTATCAACAAAAATGGTAGCAGCATAATTGACTATTACATTGCATCTAGAGCTGTGAGCAGTATCACCAATACATGTGAGGAATTATTATGGACAGAAAGCACCCATCTCCCATTGAAACTACGCCTTGGAGATAATACCCATAGGAACCATTCAACAAATAATGTCAAGCAGACACGAGACTCAATAGCCTATAATATCAACAGTGACAACTGTGATGAATATATGAACCAACTATCTTAGTGCTTAGTATCTGGTAGCTTGAAAGTTGTATTTGAGATGACAGAAGATCATAGTATACATGCTGATGAAATTCAATGTGAAATTCAGGAAGTAATCTTGGAAAGTTCTGAGAAATTTAAGAAATCCAGATCCAACAGTATCCGTAAATCTGTTTCTAATAAGTGTTGCTTTGATAGTGATTGTAAGCATGCAAAGCATTTATCTATGTCAGCATTGAGATCATTCAGGAGGGATCGTAGTAAAAACAATGTACAAAAATATCTGACCGAAGACCTAATATAAGTAATATTCCTAATATAACAATAGCCGCATGGTATGAATACTTTAGTAATGTTTTTCTCTCTGATAATCAACACATTTTTCATAATGACACCCTTGTACTAGAAGATACTGAGTTTAACGAAATTGAACAATTGATTTTTAATGCACCTATATCCGAACAAGAGGTTATTGACTCTATTAAATCTATCAATATAAACAAAGCTACTGCAGGGCTAGTCCTGTCGTTACATCTATTTTATGGTTTAATACCATTAGTACCTGTTTTATGAAAATTATTTAATAAACTTTTTGCAAGTGGTGAATTTCCAGATAGTTGGATTGAAAGTATTGTTATCCCCTTACATAAGAAGGGTAATTTTGATGTACCAAATATTTTTATAGGAATTTCATTACTAGACAGTATAGGTAAAATATATATTGCTATCTTAACAAAAGATTGACTTTTTATCTTAATGCATTCAATATTATTACTGAGTGCCAATCAGGTTTTAGACATGGCTATTCTACTATAGATAATGCCTTTATCTTGTACAGTGTTATTAGTAAATACCTGAACTCAAAAGGTAAACTTATATATTATGTTGCATTCATTGACTTTCAAAAGGCCTTTGATTCCGTAAACTGCAATATTCTTTTTGAAATTTTGAAGAAGGATGGTACTAAGGGTAATTTGTATAGGTCTATCAAATCTATTAATAAGAAAGTAAAATGCTTCATTAGAACAAAGGTTGGGAATACTGAAACTTTCAGGTGTCCGATTGGACTTCGTCAAGGATGTAATTTAAGTCCTCTATTATTTTCATTATTTATACATGAATTATATGTATTGCTTAGCAACGAACACTTTTGGAATCCAGCTCTTTCCTGATATTACAGAATTTTTTAATAATGTTCGCAGATGATATTGCTTTAAGAAACAAGTATATTCCTTTATATTATAGAAGAAACCCTAGTATGCATAAATTAATTGAATTGTTTACTAGCGAAAATAGAAATGTTATAACGAAATTAAGCATTTGATATTAAAACTGAATATATTTGTGAAAGGGAAATTATATTCATTCCCAATTCAAAGGCCTATTTTGAGCAAGTTAGGGGTAGATATGTTTAGACAATTATCAAAAAATAACAATCAAACTGTGAATTTGTATTGTTTATTTGTTAAAAAAATCAAACAATACATTCAAAAAGTTTGGACGTCCGAACATTTCAGTGCAAAATCTCTGAAAAATGTTTTGACGACTGAACATTTTGAAAACATAACAACAATTATTTAAACAGAAAAACAGCATATGAAAAGTTTGGACGCCCGAACATTACAACACAAAATGTGTTCAAATTGTTCGGACGTCTGAACATTTTGAAAAAAATAGTTACAAATTTCTATACAGAAAAATGAATGTGAAAAGTTTGGACGTCCGAACAATTCAACACAAAATGTGTTCAAATTGTTCGGACGTCTGAACATTTTGAAAAAAATATTTACAATGTTCTATACATAGAAATGAATGCGAAAATTTTGGATGTTTCAACTTCTGAACATTTTAAAAACTACTTACAATGATTTTTTTAAATGTTGTTATGACTGAATATTCTTAAAAAATACAATGACTCATGTAAAACAAAGCAATCCAAAGGTTTGGATGCCAAAACATTTAAACATTTTGGAGAAAAATAACGCCATTGATCTAAATAAAGTAAAGCAAAGGCAAGTTTGGATGCAAAATATTTTGACAGACAATAAAAGTTTGCCAGTAAAATAATATTGACAATGACCCAAATAGTATAAAACAAAGTACAGGTGCCAGAAGAAATTAACATACAATACTTTCAAAATATTCAAGCATTCAAACTCTTTAAAAAATAAATTATGAATAAATAATAAATAAATATAATAAAAATGAATAAATAAATTATCAATAAATAATGAAATTTGTACATAATATTTACAGTATACCAACTTAGGCATGCAGAAAATCACATTGTTAACAATATTTCATGAAAAATTTACACAATCAAAGATTCCCTCTTCATTCTTTTTTTAATCTTGTCCTCATCAAAGATGACATGATAATCTGAAATTGTAAAAGTACAAAAAAAGTTCAGGGTATATTATAGTAAGAAATAATAATAGAAATAATAATATTAACAGAATATGATGCTAGTGAGACAAACTATTTCATTTTTTAGATTGACACCATCCAATCAAAATTGATAAAAATAATTTAACAATATTCCATATAATCCCAGGGATAAAGCTGTCATCGTTCAACATCATTGATACATGAATGTCACCTACAATTTGAATTAGGGCGACTATATTAATTTAAAACAACAGTAGGACTTAAGAAGCAATTTATGCAATACAGTGCAACCTCTACAGAGCGGCCCTCTCTTGAGCAACAACCTCCCTTCAACAACATGCTTTTTTCCCACTGTATGATATGACTATTTATTTTACCTCTCTAGAGCAGCAACCTCTCAACAACGTCATAATTTTGTGTCTCCCAAAGGGTGTTGCTTTGGAGAGGTTGCACTGTATTTATATTCACTTGAATCTTCATCATTCAGTACCAATCACAGTGAATATTCAAGTTTGATATTTGAAATAATAAAAAGCCATAACATTGTACTTACAATTTTCTAACTTTTCTACACGAGCTGCATAAAATTGACCATTCGTCCACATTGCCTTCACAGAATCTTCAGGTTCAATCTGTTTAAAGTAAAACAAATTCATTACTAAAGTACCTGTAACATTTAAATTAAATCTAAATTCTAAGCACATGTATAGTAAGAAGCGTGACACATAATTTGTCAATTTTCTCCTCTCCATAGTGAAAGCCTTATTCTAAATAAACTTTCTGTTTATGCAATGGAATAAACTTACACTGCAATAGGCTTATAGAGACAATTTCCAGGCAAAAATATGTAGAGTACGATTCAGTTCTCTTTAAAATGTCCTTAAATATTTCATGCAAATCCTTAAATTACTTGTAACATTTGAACTAAATCTAATGTTTAAGTATCATAAGGAGCATGACACATAATTTGTCAATTTTCTCCTCTCCATACTGAAAGCCTTATTCTAAATACACTTTCTGTTCATGCAATGGAATAAACTTACACTGCAATAGGCTTATTGAGACAATTTTAATTATTGATATGACACCAGGCAAAAATATGTAGAGTACAATTCTGTTCTCATTATAATGTCCTGAAATACTTCATGCAAATCCTTCAAAATTATGTTAAGTGAAAAAGGTAGAACTTTATTTGTCATTGTAAGAACTTACCAATGCACCCTCATCAAATTTTCGCTTTTTGTTTTCTGAAAAATAAATTGAAGCAACATTTAACAAAAAGAACACTTTGTATATTTGTAACATCACAGAAACTCTAAACTAAAATTTAAGTCATGAATGAGAAAAAATGTGAAATACACTCCAATAATTAAAATGCAATTATCTTGGTCAATCTCTAGCAATACTTATGTGTCACATACATATGCATAATTTAATTTTTTACTTTTTCACTGACTGCAGCCGGCACTCCGGGTTTGAATCCCGGTCGTTGCAGGGATACCCTTCTATGAAAATTTGACAAATATGTTAATTTTCCTCCATATGTGGAGAAGTCACTGGCTCCTTATGGAAGGGTAAGTTAGTACTGGTTAGTACATATACAGTCCAGGAAAACTGGTTAGGTGAACCGGTCACCATATATAACTGAAAATTGTTGAAAAATGGTTTTAAACCCATGACAATAAGTCATATAAAACAAACAAACAAACCTTTCACTTCCTGTCTCAGGGGTGAATTCTCCTCCTCTATCTTTTCAATTTCTGTAATAAAATAATTATTTTTTTGTATGTTCTTTATATTTTTTAATAAATTATATAACGAATATTGAATAATTTTCAGTGCTTACTCTTCTTATCAGCTTTTCAATATACTTGTTTAAATATTTCAAATATAACTAAATGTTTAATGCATTGGAAAGAAATTATAAATGTAATGCACACATTACAGGAATGAAACATACATTGAAAAGGTATAGCATTTTCAACACAAATGTTCAGCGAGACAATTCTGAAAGCGAAGCATCTTTGAAGATCTGATACATAGATAGGGTAGAGTGAAACTATTAACACTTATTTTCTTACTTTTAACAAATCTTCATATGATGGCTTATCAATGTCAACAGTTCCAGGGTTCACTAGGATGTCCCTCTCTGTAATGGTGTTGTCATGAATGTCCTACAATGCAATATCATTATGTTAAGAATGTTACACACAACTAATAATCAAACATAAGGATTTAAAACATTATATTCACCATTTTAAAAGATAACTTGTTTATTGATATTTTAATCAATATTGCCTGATAACCTGTAATTATATAGTCAATACAAAATACAAGAAGAAAAAAGTATTTTTAACAATACTAGAACAATATATTGATAATACGGAAACCATCTCATGACAATTGAGACATTCACATAATAAAATGTGTATACCTGACTGCAGTTAGATTCATTGTCTATTATATTTGTCTTCTTCTTTGACATCTCAGATCTGCATACATATTTTTATGATTAGTAAAATGATACATACCAAGGTTATGTCAATAAAACAATTTCACAACAGGCTAAGGGTAAATAAATGCTTAGTTTACAACATATGTTAAGGAAATAGACTATATATGAATGATCAGTCATTTTATAACAAGAGAGAAAACTAGGGCTGTTACAGAAAAATGTGTGAAATACAAAATGAAACCTGTCAAATGGACCACTAGCTACAGAAAGCACTGACTATAATTATAGCAAAGTATTGTAAGAAAACTAAACATCAATTAATTATCATCTGCATTTAGTTATTGCCTATGGAAATTTAATATCTCAGAACTTAATGAATTAAGCAAAAGATGTGGTTTTAACTATCCTCATACACTCTGGTAGAAAAATGACCAGTGCCAAACTTCATCCACTCATCTACACATTCATGAATACTGTCTTCGTCAAGTTTGATAAGGTTTTTCATACGCCTTTCTGTAATTGTGTGTCTTTCATTGATAGCAATAAATTCTTGGAACAACTTGTCATCAAATTCAGCCACATGCAGGTGGACATGAAGCCTTGACTGAAGACGTTTTCTGGTCTGAGAATAAAACACAGGTCTATCAATGCTCGAACTGATTATCACAGACAAATATAAAAATACAATTTACAATTTAGTGCATAATGAGACAAC
Organism: Lutraria rhynchaena; assembly: GCA_008271625.1. Taxonomy (NCBI): domain Eukaryota; kingdom Metazoa; phylum Mollusca; class Bivalvia; order Venerida; family Mactridae; genus Lutraria; species Lutraria rhynchaena. Next base: position 109,884 of record VIBL01000241.1, read on the forward strand.
TTAAACTGTGTTTTCTATCAGCATCAAATGATTTATTTTCAGACAAAATGATGAAAGTTATATCATGAATGTAATAACTAGACAAGGAGAGAAAAATCAAAGAATTATTTTTTTTAAATATGGACACATGTTGTCAATCTGCACTTCAATCTTAATAACCTTTAGCATTAGAGGAAATATTTGAGTCAACTCAAGTGTGAGATGGTGAATATTTTTAACAATAATTATTTACATACAAATATTAAGAATACCTCAGCTCTAAATATGATGCAGAGGATATCCTTCCACTGTTTCTCTGATAAAGAGTCATCATGCTTGCAGGCCCATAATCCCTCATGACTTTGACCTTATTAAAGAATGACACAGCCTTCTTCTTCTCCAGCAGTTCATTATGTTGGAAGGCTACAGCCAAAGCAAGAGGCTTATCCAATGGTTTGCAATGATTAACCTTTACACAATCCATTACGATAAGCCCCTTTTCATGCAACGACTGTAGCGCAAGTCGAGTGTGGATACCACCTAAAACCTGCACTTTCTGAGTGGAATCCTTCTGTGCCAAGTCTAGTAGATTCTTTCATCCTTGACAATGCCAGCCAAAATGACAAGTTGACTAAAGGCAGCCTCAGTGAAAGAAATTTCTAAATTCTTGACATGCTGATAATCAATGTCTCCAACAGAATTGTCTTCCTCAGGAGCCGATAAATTGGTCACATGAACATCATACGTTCCTGAAATAATGGATAATAAGCTTACAAAATATACAGACACCATATTTTCTATATATGCACCTGATATGCTTGTTTTAATTTTAACAACTTGTTCATACATTTATAGTAAAGCTGTGTATTCTCTTCCATAATGATTGCTACAATGGTACCTAGTAAAACTGTCAACATTTTATACTCGGCCAAAAAAGAAAGTACCCATTTTATAATTTCTTGTAACTTTTTTATTCACGTGTTTACACAAACTTTGCTATTGTATAATGTACCGATAATCGTTTGTTTATGTATTGACCGAATTTTATCGTCAGTGAAACACGCGCTGCAGCTGAAAAGCCACTTATGTCATTTTGCACGTGCGCCTCGTGCGGGACATATCCATATCCGATGTCAATATTGGACATCACAGATTTTTTCACAATCCGTCACAACTCAATAAAATTGTGTTTAAAACAAGTGGAAGAAAATGCCAAGGCTAAATAATGACGAACGAAACCAAGCTATTGGGATGCTAAATGGTGGCATGTCTGCAACCGCTGTATCCCGACACTTTGGTTGTACTCGTAAGACTATCGAACGTTTACGGAGACGATTCCTTGTCGCAGGAAGAGTTTCTGATCGTGCTCGAAGTGGTAGACCACGTGTTACCACTGCTGCAGATGATCGTCATATTGTCTTGCAGCACCTTCGTAACAGGCGTCTGACTGCAGCAGCAACCGGGCGGCAGTAGGGCATCCATCCACAGACTGTAAGAAATCGTTTGAGACAGAACATTCAGCCTATTCGTGCGTATCGACCATACTTCGGTCAAATTCTCACCCGACGTCATCGAACTGCAAGACTGGATTGGTGTCGTCGTCACCTGCCTTTACGGCGTGCTGACTGGAACTTAATTTTGTTTTCCGACGAAAGTCGGTTCAAAATTAGCCATGCCGACGGACGTGAAAGAGTTTGCCGCCGGCAGGGAGAGCATTTTGCTGATGCCTGTGTCATTGAGCGAGACCGTTTCGGATGAGGTTCAGTATTAGTGTGGGGTGGTATAATGGGCGGGCACAAGCCCGGATTAATTGTTCTCAATGGAAACATTAATGCGCAGAGTTACATTAATGGCGTCCTTGCTGTGGAAGTTCTACCGTTTATTGGCTTGCATGGTCCGAATGTCACCTTAATGTATGACAATGCCCGCCTACATACAGCCGCAGGAACAAGACAATTTTTGACAATAAATAACGTCAATGTCTTGGACTGGCCTGCGAATAGCCCAGACCTTAATCCAATCGAACACATTTGGGACGAGTTAGGGCGCCGTGTTCGACGAAATCATCAAATTCATACAGTAAATGACCTGGCAACGGCCTTACACGCTGAGTGGGCCAATTTACCAATGCCGTTAATACAGCGTTACGTCAACAGCATGCGCCGCCATATAACAACGTGCATTACACAAAATGGTGGACATATGCGATACTGACGCATTTTTATTAAATTTTCAGTCTCTTTTTGTCGGTTGATACGTCTCAAAATCAATTTAAACAAGTCATGAAATGCAGTTGTGTCTTACAAAAATAAGTGGGAATTTTTAAATTTACCCTATGTGATTTCAGTCGATTTTTTTAAAACAAAAGAATTATCGCAGAGACTTCAAATTTTCACAGCACTTCAGCAAATAATGATTCTTCAATACAGACCGAAAAAATAATCAGAATTCACGCTAATTCAATATAAATATGTGGAAATGTACGATGGGTACTTTCTTTTTTGGCTGAGTATAGAAGGTATTCTGTAACAGGCCTTTCACAGTAAAATCTTTCTAATAGGAATGTAGTGAATCAAATGGTATATAAAGGTATATAGTTTCTACGGTAACAATGGACAATATAATACATATTATGTAATGCAAAGGAACTGCCACAAAAATGAAGGAATGAACTAAAATATTAAATATCAGCCTATTACAACAACCATGAGGTCATCCATAGATTCCATAGTATTTAATACAAATGAATCCAAGGACACAAAGAGAAGCTAGGTAAATGGTATCTAATGGAGTCTGTAAACGAATTGTAAACTTCATACATAAGTACATATTGAGGAATGTCACACTACACCAACCCTTAACGGCATTATCCGCTTTAAAACAACAATAAATGGGAAAATATTATTACCACAGACTAGCATATCATAGAAAGCTGTGATTGGAATAGAGTTTGGTATCATTGTATGGAATAACAAAACTTAACTAGAAATGTATCCATAGGACACTTAGCTTATATAAGTGAGAAAAAACTGTGTAGTATGATCATGGATTTAATGTCTGGCATGAATATATAATTCAAACTACCAAAGCAAAAATCCACTTTTCAATCGGGTCGATCGGTATAAGTATCAAACATTGCGGATCAACAGAAACAATTAGTAAAGTTAAACAACCTTGTTATTTGACATAGTGAAAATCCCTTTACTAACAAACTACACTGAATACACTGTCAACAAACAAGGAATTTCTGTAACAGTCAGAGATCACTGTCATTTGACCTTTTAAATCAAGTTTCACAAACCTTGGCTTATTCCTTCTCAAGTTATTGATTGGACAAGGATTTTCCACTAAGTGACACTATAACCTTGACCTAATGACCTCAAAATCAATGAGGGTCATCTACTGGCCATAGACAATGTCCCTACCAAGTTGCATAAACTAGGGCTTATATTCCATCTCAGGTTATTGTTCTTACAAGGATTTTACACTGAGTGTTACTGTGATCATGACATTTTGACATAATGACCTCAAATTTTGTCCACATCAATAGGGGTCATCACTGGCCATGAATAACAATTGGTCCGACAAGGATAACAGGACATACAAACAGACGAACCACCCCATTACAGTATGCTCCCCACTTTTTAAGTAGGGACATAAAAACTGTTCGTGAAATGTGACTGTAACTACATTAGCGAAGAATTGAATTCATTTGCAAATGAAAATATTCCTCAAACATTGCCTCCCTAATCAAAAATGAAATACCATATAGTGTTCCACTAAGACTCAGTATTCAGTCAGTTTAAAAGACAGTCAATTCACTAGAAAATATATTTAACATGACTATCATTAAATGTATGTTCAAGCGCTAATATATCACACCAATGAATTATGAGATTAGGGACAATCTGAATTGCAGACTGGAGAATTTTCAAAAATCAGTGTCTCATTTTTTTTTCAGAAATGTTGATAAAATAAATTACCTAAATAACTCTCCCTCAATTGTTGATCATTGATTCCTGAAAATTAATATCAAATGTATAGCAAATAAAGATATAGAACAAAACTGAAGTGGAGACATACTTTGGAAGTCGAAAGTTTCCCAAAAAAACGTATAATAGCTTGCTAGTGAAGTTGTATATGGTTATTCTCTCCTGACATATTTATTGAATATTGTAATTACTCAGACAATAATGTGACGTATGAAAACCAGTTTCATTAATGATTAGATTCTTGCCCTTCCAATAAGCAATTATGTATTTCTCACTTGATATAAAATAAATGCATTTATCATTTTTATACCGAATAATTATAGTTCATTGATATTTTTCAATGGTTTGTGAAATCCGAAATTCGAATATTTTGATTATGATAATTCTGCAGCACACTGGTTAAATAGACACAGAAATTGACAATTCAGTTAAGCATGTAAAAAAATATTAAGAAATAATATTACATATACTTAACAGCGTTACCTCTTCATTGTGTTGTCTTTTTTACAATTATTCGTAATACTCATATTTTGTGCATCATATAGTAACTTTGAAAACTGTAGATTGTATATACATAATTTTGATATCTTCATAAGTAATTAAGTATACTTATTTTGTTAAGTGTACATATACTATGTCTTAAGTATGTAGTTCAGGTAATAAATAGCTATTATTTTCTTTTATGCCATGAGTTTTCTCTTGTTCTATGTTGAATATTTGAGATGTAGTTTTGTGTGAACATTTGTCAGTTGAATGTATGTTTGTATATATATTAATTTGCAGCATATATATTTAGAAACATATGAGCTTGTGTGTGTGTGTGCGTGCGTGCGTGCGTGTGCGTGTCTGTGATACTAGGCATTTCGTTTCGGTTTAGAGTTACTGTTATAGTGTCTTAGTGGTGCATGTTGTCCCAGAGCTAGCGAGTGTGTAAACATAGCACAATTCACTTACATTTTATGATTGCAAAATGAATGTCGTTATGTCACATTGTAAATATTTGCCGCATGGGTCAATGATCTTCCGGTATTGAAATGAAATAAACTTTGGAAACTTTGAAAACTATGCTTGTGTGTGGGCTGGTGGCCTAAAATATCACAATAAAGAATTGAATTGAGTACGGAAACGTTTTAGTGACATTCATTTATAGACGAAAACCAAAGGCGTAAAAAGCTTGCTAAACTTTTATCTCTCAGTATATTTACCTAGGTCATATTGTTTTGTTTTGTAAATGGCCAAATGTATCGTTCGTGTGCCGAATAGCTTTAAATAAATAGGAACGAATTGTTCCACAACTAAATCTGTCTCTTTTACTTGTCATGAAAAAAATATCTGGACTAAAACCTCATTCTATTCTCTAGATACATAGAAAGGTAACACTGAAATTATGTTTTCCTGTCTCCTGATCGATTGAAACATTGCTTTAAGATGAACGCCGAGTTTTCTCAAAGATAATAGAGAAAATATGAACTTCATTATATATCAAAACAAGATTCTTCCCAAATTTTATCACTCGTATATGTATAATTATATTCATTTATCTCCAAAGTAACACCCTTTAAGAGAAGCAAAATTACGATGTTGAGAGTTTGTTTGCTCTAGAGAGGTTAAATTGATAGTTAAATCGAACAGTAGGGAGGTTGTTGCTCAAGAGAGGGCCGCTCTGGAAATGTTGCACTGTATACATAAACGATAAGTTTTTGTGGCGCAGGGTTCACATTTTTTTCAGTAATTTAGATGTATTATCTTAACGACCATCATTCTACTTGTTTTATAATCTGGTAAAACAGTTCATAACGGAACGAAATACGTGCACGAGCCGTGTAATCCTTCCATTGATAGAATACACGGACGCCTTACACCTGTCCATGTTTGGTTTACATAGCATACGTGAATTATATTTGTATCTGAATGGGGCAAACACTTTGTGTTCCAGTAACAATTATATTGCACGGCTTCACAAAATGTATTACGGTATATCTGAATGACACGATTAAGCTGATGACCACCAATTGTTCCCCAAACAATGCATTTTGTTATCAATGGATAAAATCGTGCATGTTGAAATTTGGGAATTTTTTAAAAGCATGTAAGTAAGCAAACTACTTTCTTTGTTTTGTTCAAATAACAAAACTTTTTAAACAGAACTGAATAGAACAGTTCTGAAGTTCTTTTTACCACTGGTCAAACATTTCATCTAGCTAATACAAAATATATTACAAATGTACCTATTAGCTTGAAACTGTGTTACGCTGTATCAGAGTTTACATAGACATATGAAATGTACTATAGTAAATTGGGAGCGAGAAAAATCCATTTTCCTAACCGGGGATCGAACCCAGGTCCCCTATCACTGTAGACGGCCGGACACTCAACCACGTCGCTAAAGAGGCTACCCGACAGCAAGGTTGTTGAAAGTGGCCCATATTCCTACAATCATTACAGTAAAATAACCTTTGACCTTTAACGTGGCATATCTTGTGATTATAGCGGTAGAATACTATCGTTATACGGCTGTTCAATATTGTTACTCAAGTTGTAGCTGTATCATGCCTATTTGTTATATATAATCTGTGTATTCATTATCAAAACTATTTAATATGTACACTCGTTTAATGATTAGAACTGAACAACGATCGATGTTCTTGTGAACAAAAATAATGACGTGGACAGTGGTAATCGTTGACCATGTAGTACTCAACAGGAAGACTTTGTCTTTCGGATGTAACTTTACATCTTTTTTATCCAAATACATTCTTGAAATAAATTTCAAGAGCGTACTCTTGTTTGTACATCATTAATCGGTGGTTAATTAGTAGTGCCCGTAACTAGAGTACATGGTTCATAAAGTTCTACTACATTTCGCTACATAATGTTCAAATACGACATACAATACAGATGTGACTTTACTACGCATATCTTTAAAGGCCTTTGTAAAATCATTGGACTTGAAGATCTATAAAATGCGAATGCCGAGCGACAAAGTTAGATGTTTCAATGAAACTAGGCAAAAACAAACATACAGAATACTCAAGTAAACGTCCAGTTATCGAGTGTGTAATTACTGCATGTTTGCGTGAAAATAGCATAAAAATTGTAACTTATTGAATTTCCCGCACAAACCGTTGCTATGTAAGTAAAGTTCAATTTTTGACGTTTAATTGTTAGCTCTAAAGCTATGTTAATATAACAAGACGTTCGATTACTTTCATAATTATTTGAAATGAAAACACGATTCGGCATTCGTTCACTTCAATGTTTCAATATTACAACACTATTTTGGCAGGAATGAACCACTGATATGCATCGATTGTATTGACAGTAAATTTAAAGCTGTCATACAATTGAATGTATACTTGTAAAATTAAATTTCTTTATTTCTTCGGAAAAATTATTCTCAGCTCAACGATAAAACCATTCCTATTTTGTAACTTTCGACAGAAATTTTAAGCTGGTCTTAAGTTGTTAAGCCTATGAAGAATTCTCAGTCTTCTGTCTAAATATAATGTCTGCTTTCGTGAAAGTGTATCTACTTCTTAGAAGTCATGGTTATTTTTATACACATTTATTTCTAGTGGATTTTTATTGTCAAAAACTGCAAACGAAATAGAAACTAAATCCTGTAATCGTTTGAAATACGCCTCATTATCGACCTACACGCGCATGTTCTGTAATGTCTGGTCAACAGACTGGTATCTTGGTTTGAACCGTTTTGATGTGGACTACAAGAAAATACTACGTCTATCGTGACTAACTTATATAAATACCGTACAATCCGTTCCGAAGGCCGTGATTTGAATACATTCTTCATCCGAAGAAGTTCAAACCGGAGATTCTTAACAGTATACCATAAGCCCACTTACAACATCGTTATTTCGCTATCTTTATTTTCTTCCCTATCTGTGCCTATTGAAATAGTTAATTTACTTTTCCTGTGTCCATCTCACCGATAAATGTTCGGATACAATTATAATTATGATGACGGTAGAATATGAATCTAGCAGTATATTAAATCGATCTTTCATTATCAAATTAGGCAAAAAATGTCAATTTTTAGAGCATGTTGAATTGCGGATATTCACCAAGGCTCTAAATAAATATCGACAAGTTTACATAAAATGTAGTGATTATCTCCCTTACATCAACATGTTCAACTCGTCATATCCACGAAAAACAATTACCCCCTCAAGATATAATTACCATTGAAAATATCAACCCGCCCGTCTACAAATCCGTCTCGCTTATTTTATTGGTGATTGATAAAACGTTGCTTTATTTTAAAACATACAAACAATAAACGTATTGTGAGCTGTTCATCTATACTAGTTTGTCTATCATCCATTTATCAAGAATTTGTGGAAGATTGGAATTTTTCTCTCGTTCTAAGTATTATCTATATAAAATTGATTGATGACTCCCTATGATATTATCCAACAAAGGATGAGAACCTATCACTATGGTTTGTATTGCCTCACATAAATGATAATAAACATTTTACATAGGCGGATCCAGGATTTCTAGTAAGGGGGTGGAAACTGAACAAGTATGCTGGGGGTCCAGGTTCAGGGCGAATTGTATGTTATGTCATTGTGTTAGTGTACTTGCAACTTATTGCACGCGTAGCGTGCGAACATTTTTTGACATATATATGTATATTTTCATGTAATTATCATATTTCATGATAGAAAAAAAACTTTGCTTAGGCAATTTTAGGGGGGGGGCGTACGCCGGGCCCCACCCTTAGATCCGCCCATGTTTTAGGGGTTCTGTCTATATTTGCAACAAATACATACCCGTGCTAAAATAAATCGCTACATTTCAGGATCAACATAATGCATCATATATTTAATCACTAGCGACTACTTCATTGATAATACAGAATTACACATGCTCAAGTTGAAACATATTGACTGCATCAGTATCACCAGGAAACCGCTTACGATATACTAGTATTTTGCAGTATATACGTGACAGGTATGACATTTTTAAAGCAAACTATTCCTGTCAATATCAATCAATGAAATTGATAGAAAGCGTTTCATGGCATTATTTCTAGTTAGTCCAATTTGAACTCTAATCCACAGAGATAGACAAGAATGAAATGTTTATAATACTGTATCCAGATTTAGAGAAAACTCATCATACGATATTTTTGTTTTACAACTTAGGTCGCGGAATTTTATACGCAAGTGCGTATTGTGCGTTATGGGCGCTACGCCCTCTTAAACCATTGATATACTTAGAGTTTAGACTTAATAACCATTCACTTTTATCTTATGATGAAAATCACACAATCTGCATCATATAAGCGACATCTTTAGTCGTTGTAGCGGTCGATAGCTCAATCATTAAGTAGTCGGCCATTTTGTGATGAACAGTAGCCTTCAGACACTGAGTAATCAGTAATTATCATTAAATTATGACTAGTTGTGTTTTATGTCTTCAAAGTAATCATATCATTCTCATAGGATACATAGTCTTGAAATGTTGCAAGTTTTTCATTTTTCGTGTTTTTTTTTCACAATCTAAGTGGCTTATTCTTGTCACAACTTTATATTTCAATGATTAATAAATTATCTAAAAATAATATTAATATGTTATGTAATAAATTGTGTTTACGTATTTTTCAGTTGTCGGTATCGAACTACTGATTCAACAATTCTTCATGCGTGTACATATCGTTTCCATGGTAACATATTATAGAATGGATTCCGTCATTGCTACGGCAACAGTCCGGATTTCTGGGGGAGCTGCGGAACATTGAGACTTGTATAGGACACCATGGTGAAGAGGTATATGTGACCAACACTAATGAAGAAATAGCCGCGTTGCCCGAAGGTTTGGATAAATTGATAATATTCTTATAGAACCAGAACTTTCAGATTTTTTTGCCATTTAAAGGGCACCAAATTCTCCTATTCTGGACCCTTCCAATGAGAGGAACGAAAGTCTGACAGACGAATGCCACAACCTTTGTTTTTGATAATACCATCAAATACATATTTTACGTGTATTACGACTTGGTTGATACAAATGTAGAATAAACATTTATTGTATACAAATAGATAGTGTATACATGTATACCAAGTTGAATACGACTTTTCATTACGATTTATTTGCAACAGAATCCAAATTACTAGAGATAAGTTTACGATTTCTTCCAAAAACGTTTGTGTAACAGCATGTACATGATTAGATGAGCTAAGCTGTTTTGAGTCGGTTATGATAGAAGTAATAACAAAAGTTTGGTCGACCACCCTCGGTAACTGCTGCCTTAATTCGTATCCACATAATCCGGTAAAGGAGTCCGGTTCAGGAGCCCGGTTAAGGAGTCCGGTTCGGGAATCTAGTGTGTTTTTGTTCGTTTTGGAGTGAATGTAGTGTTTTAGTGTTATACGTGCGTTTAATATGTGCTTAATGTGTGTTTGTATTCGTTATGCTTGGAAATTAATATGTGCATTTCTACATAATTGTGCTGGAATAATGTGTACTTATTCATAAGATTGGATTATTACACAACATCAACATCTGAACTCAAGGTAGGCAAGGATAATACCGACCTTGCACAGTAATATTCACTATTCTTGTTTAATGGTAATTTATCACACACTAACAGCAGTAAAACCTCTCTTAGATCTACAGTACTTCAACAGTAAGATCACCTCGTGTAATAGACAATTAATGATGGTCTTAATGTTTAAGTTTTACTGTGTATATGTATTCAATACAAAGAGAAACAGTTATGTTGTAAAATTTGTAATATTATTGAATGAAATATTATTGAAATGTAAAGACTTACGTACATACTTGTATCTGAAGCGTAATGACAACGAGTGCGGCTTTCTCTTTGTAATGATAATACAGTCTTACCTGTGTTTTTGGCCATTTTTTATTTAAAATAAACTGACCGAATAGAGGCGTTCTGTTAAGAAAGGCCACGTTTTGTCTTTCCCAAGGGTGGCCTTTGTCCACAGGTTTGACTGTATATTGAAAATGATGAACTATTTTTGTAGCCACTCATTTTACAGCCTTTTTAAAACTAAGGATATTAAATTTTCAAAACGGCTTCCTTACATCTGAAATATGACTGGTCGCGGCGGGATTCCAACTCATAGCGTGAAAGGTAATAAACACTCGACCACGAAAGTCCCTTCATTTAAATTTTAACTGTTAATTATTGTATTATAAGTGGATAGAATATTATGAATGTATTTTATTTCTTATTAAGATATTTTAGAAAGTATGATATTATTTTATGTTTTGTAAGTACTATATATTATCATTATTACATGTGATGTAATTGCTGTTATCATTTTTAGTTAAATTCTACTAATTTTCTGTAGGATGAGGCATTTAATATTATTTCCGGTTTAGTCCTAAGGTGCCCAAGTACCACCGGAAACTTACACAACATTTTTTTGTCCAAATGTTCTAGATATATTCTTACAGTGTTAGACGTAAAAAATGTTTGTTTCCGGTTACCCGACCGACCAAATATTTTACCTGCCGACTCATAAGTTTTTATTGCATCCAAATCTTAGTGCTGCATTGTAATTTTTACAACTCATTAATATTACAGCACACATATTCCCATACAGTGTTGCCGATATACGTAAAAAACATAAAATAAAAACATCCCTACCTACCGACCCATATTTTTTGGCATGTAACCGGAAACAAGCCTTTTTTGTTCAGGCCTTATCAGCTTTTGAGTCGAGTGAAATATTTTCCATGTCGATATTAAGTCATATGTGATCATATTATTTCACTCGCACTCCATTTTTATAAAGTTTTAATTGACTTTTTCCTTATCATCGAGGTTTTACTGTATATTCAATACAAAAAGAAACGAAATCGCTCACAAAAATCAAACTAGATTAAGCCATCATTAGAATATATCAATTTTATTTATATTGTAAATCCAAAATATACGTTCTTCGGATTAGCTTTTCTTTTTGTATTGAATATGTATTAACAAACATAGAATTATATTCAAGGAAATTATGGTAGCAAATATGACCATTTTATTGATATATTAGTCGGTTTATTTCCACATTGAAATAAATGTGAATAAAATTGAGTTTCTTTAGAAGCAAACAAAGCTAATTTCATGATATAAACGGTTTAAAATGTTGCAAAACTACAATCTGTATGGTGTGTTATTTGTTCATACTGATAGAGGCACTGTTCCGTGTAAGTCAATATGGAAAACAAGCTGTCTAAGTATGTCACTGAGAATAACCAGCAGTATACTATGTCTAGACTGTTACAAGGTGATACATCCTTTCTATAATGTACTTTGTTAAGGACAGGTGACCTATGTGTGTTTTATGGTCTATCTCTAAAGGATCGTCTAATCAAACCTTTATATGTAAAAAGTTCGTGTGTATTTTTGGTAAATTCTGTTCAACAAGTTATATCCAGGAATGTAGCGAGTGTAGCAAGTCTAACATCACATTTGGTAATACACCTGTAGTTACATTGTCCTAAAGATATTACCCAAACTTTACTTATGTATGATACTCGTATCATGTCCCATGGATTTTCATCATTTACTGATAAGATACGGAAATAGCTGCGTGAGCAATGTATCACTCTGTTGATGTTTGTTACAGCCAAAAGAGATTCTAAACTTAGGAATTTTGCACTGTCTGAGATTATTTGCTCTCTGGTGTATTAGATGCAGTACCAACCTGGCAAGAAATGTATACGAACGATTCCCACTGTATTTATATACTATGAAGATATGGTGCGTGTCTAGAATGACAGCCATTTTTGGGTCATTGTTGTATTATACTCTAATTTGTAGTTCCTGGTGACAATAGGTAATTGTTTTAACTGTTCATATTGTTATACCTGTTAATTTTTATGGAGTGTTCTGTTACATAGGTATTAGCTTCATTTCTTGGTATAATACCTCTTAGTCATCTCTTAAGACAATGAGTGATGATAAATTGAATTGAGACTCCTTTTAACAGTTCTATTTTTTCTTTATAAATAGTGAGCTTAATGCTGAGAATAAACTCAATGTGTTCGTCCGTGCATTAATAAAACCTTCAGTAACCTAGCTATTTCATTTTGAGTTAGAATACTAATAGTTGGCCTTTTTCATGTAGTTTCATACTTCTATATTATAAGTGTTTGATCATGAAGCCGTATACAAATTTATCTTGTTTTCTCATGTGGATTGTGGTATACAATTTGTATACAGTTTAATATATAATAGTCGCTTATTATATTGGTATGATTGTATAAGGCGACCATATATTCTCCTGCGTCCATCTCGTTTACAAATGGTATAATATTTTTGTGAAAGTATGTGCATGTTATTACGCTGGCAATAAGAACCACATTGATCCATGACACTCCATTGATCCATTCTTGTATTTGCGTTTCAAATATGGTCACATACTGACTTCATAATTATTACATCCAAATAAATAAAATCCTAAAAACAATAATTATTCAATAAGTATGACATTACACAATATTACAAAATTATTATTTTTAGCAGCTATTATTCTAAATTCCAATTGCCTTAAAATGTGTATAATGGTTATATACCTACATTGTATTCCTTAGTTCATAAGTTTGCAAACGCATTAATTGATAATGCTATCGTAAAGCACGTATGCCTAATTATTGTTTTGCTGTACTATATAATAATTATATTGTGTATTAATATATTGCGTATTATATCTTCATGTATAAAGGAGGAATAAAAGATCATTTATCAAACTAAGAAACAAATGTCTCACTATGTTATTAACAATACACAGCCTGAAGTTTATGAAATTAAGAACTATGGAACAAAGTTTTACTGGGGATGGATATCTTATGTTGTTATTTTGATCATTTCACATCACGAGCTTTTTACTAAAGTTTTCAACCGCTATTTTTGCAGATTCTGACGTATAATAAAAGTTGTACACGTGGTGAGGTGCGAAGGTTTGAACTACATGTATTTGAATTGTATACTGGCCGTCATAAGAAAGTAACCATCATAAGAATTCTTCTATTTTGGCCTAATATACTGACCTTGAAATTTTAATGGTATACAGCAATTTTATGATCAATAATGGATAACAATGAACCATATCATGAAATCTTTCAGCTATTTCCTGAATTTAATTCATCTCAATTACTTGCGCTTTGTCTATTTTATACCAACATAACATACTGCTTACTTTCTTATGACGGGCAGTATATTTTCTGCATATTATTAATATGACAAAAAGAACTGAATGATCAATAAAAAAGATCAAGGTGCTCGTCATTTTCATTAATTGACTTTCAGTTACTTCTATTTCACATTGATAGTTAATGGTAAGCTGTAATCATGTGGTATAAACGGGAACTTTGCTCTGAGTTCTGTCAGTTGATTGTTGTTTCGTTTAGTATATTTAGTATGATGAGTTTGTGTGTTTTTACGCCGAATGTGTTATAAGATTGATCTGTGTTGCCATTTTACAATGCGATGACGCTGTTGCTAGGAGGAAAAATTCGGAATGCTTTTGCAGTTATTGTTAACTTTAATATTAATGTATAGAGTTCGATTGTGTACTTATTTCTCATTTCCGATAAACTTTCTTGCAAAAACTTACACTTATACGAACAGACTTATCTTTTTTAAAGATTCTTCTTGTTTGTGAATGTTACCCAGTTGCAAATTCTAGGTAGGTTTGTCCTATTTCAGTACAATTGAATACAATACGTCAGCAAAGATACTCAAGTGAGTGTCATTCACAACATATTAACATAAACAGTTAGAAATACACTGAGCCGGTTTGAAAATACATGTATTCTCTTAACATCTCGTACAGATAAGCTATGTTGATTTCCAAATTATCATAACAGAATTGTATTAAATACATTAATATTGGCGCTTATCTTTATTAAAAGATTTTTCTTATTTTTGAATAGGTAACTAGGTGTTGCAAAATGAGGTTGCCGCTTAACAAATAAAAAAAAACAGAATGGCCTTACTGGCTATCGTTCATTTTGTTTTAGTAACATTTAGAATTTCACAGATGTTCAAAATAATTGTAACAGATTTTCGTACACATAGCAGATATATAGAACAGTTTTGAATGTAATAAATTTAGATTCGTAATTACAACTATGTTAAGTGCGATTAGAACGTTCCTATTTCCACACTCGTGTTCTTTGATATTGATTGACAGACATACATTAAAGCTGTAGAACCTATTTTTTCCTTCCACTACTTCATTTCTCAAAACGTGTTTTGTTAGGACAGTAGAATTTCTATCGGCAGTCATTGAATAAAAAAATCTTCCATGAAAGGTCTATATTTCTTTCGAATCCTTAAAATGTTGGAATTTTGCAAACAGGAGGGTTTTATCAGTAAGAATAATTTCTTAAAACGTAGTAACCGAAAACGGTGCTGCACCTTTAAAGCATCTTTAGATGCTCTAATTATGTCACATAGGTAATATAATATTGACTTCTATATTTACCCACTGCTCTGACAGATTGTATTGTATTCAATATGTGAATTTCATGCGCTGAATTCGTCAAATATCATACATTTATCAAAATAATGGACCCCGACTTTACGATGTTAATCCTGCACCTAGGCCGCAACCGTGGCCCAGTGGTTAGTGCACTGGACTTGTAACCCGGAGATCCGTGTTCAAATCACGGTCGCGGCAGCTCATACCCTTCTGTGATGATTTGACAACAACATGTGGAAAAGTTGCCGGCTCCTTGTGGAAGGGTAAGTTAGTACTGGTTAGCATACAGTCCAAGAAAAGTGGTAAGATGATCCGGTCGCCATATAGAACTGAAAAATTGTTGAAAAAAGGCGTTAAGCCCTTGTGAAATAATATTGCGTTAATAATATGTCAACAACTTGATATCCGGGGAAGAGAGTTAATATTGCTTCTATCTTCATACCTTTCGTCTGTTTAAAGCAAAATAGAGGAAGAAATGAGACAGACCGATATAGATCATAAGGTCCAAACCATATCAAGTCCGGACTTCAATGGACTTTTGTCCTAAGAGTTGAAGCAGAAAATCAATGATTTAGGCGTGAGGACTAAATTGTGCAAAAAGGGAAAAAAACTGATATAGTTACTGAACAATTTACATAAATGTTGAGACGGGATTATTAAGTGTTCACCAACAACAGTAAACGTTATTCATTATTGTTTAAAAATAAGAAACAATGAACATTTCCCAATGTTAAATGAAGTCAGCATCCATATTGTGATAATAGGAAATGTGTAAATGGACGATAATGAGTGACACGGTCGTATCGTTTTGTGTTGAAATATCATTGTATGATACACTAAAAGATGAACCTTGCGGTCTTTGTATGATACACTTAAAGATGAACCTTGCGGTCTTTGTATGGTACACTTAAAGATGAACCTTGCTGTCTTTGTATGATACACTTAAAGATGAACCTTGCGGTCTTTTTCAGTCCATTCTGTAGCGATATTTGATACATACTTACTATGGCATACCTCTAATTTACGATGATATTGTTGATGAATGATTTCACAAATGGAATATGTTAGACTGCAGAACGATAATAAGTTAGATTAACAACGTTTGGAACAATATCACGATCTATGTCAATTATCTTACAATTGTTTGCATAATCTTTATATATGAGATAAATTATTAAGTGAACTCTCCTACATCAATGTGAAAAAATTACCCCGTTGTCTCGTGTCATGTTAATATGACTGATATTATTGTATAGCCGCATGTTATTTTTATTCTTGATTGTTAACGTTTGTTTGTTGACTGCACATACATTCAGAATTATACATAAATTCTAGATGACGAATTGATGTTTGTTTTCATGAATATTGATTGCGTTATTGAAAAATATGCTTACAGTTGACATTTATTTGTAGACAAATTGTCTATTTTTTGTATTTGACACAAAATCTAGGATAGGTTTTAGTGCACAGATTAAATCATATGCCATATTATATCTTAATCAATAACAAGTTCTAATCTTTCTGTATTGACCATATTGGTCAATAATTTGCTACTATGTTGTTCGCCATCTTACCTTAAATTTACTGTTTTAATTGACGATAAAGTTTTAAGAATCCAAACTATCTGAAATGACTATGTTGCATTTACTGTAGACATTAAGAGATAAACAAATAATGAATACGGTTATATAACTGTATTATATGAAACAGTATGTCTTTATCTTAGGTATGAGACAATTATGTACATATTTATGCTGTCCATTCCCACCTCTGGTAATATATAACAAACAGAAACAGGCACTCGATTTCCGTGATTTATATACCCGAACAAACCTATTTCAAACAACGCAAATCTGCCAAGAAAAAAAACGTCATTTTGCTGCACTGCGTATCAGAAAAACTAAAAGGTAAGTCGCTCGCCATTTTTTTTCGAATGACGGAAGTGGCGGTATCCAATTTGGGTCCCGGCATTCCTTCTGAAATGCGTGCTCTATTCGGGAACCTCGCTCTTGCTAAAGCGCGCCAAGTTTGACAGCGAGGTTCCCGAAAAACGTACGCACTACAGGAGTAAAAAATTCAGAACCCAGGCATGATACCGTCACTTCCGTATATATAATCTAGTTTTGGTTCCCTCAAAGATTGTTGCATATTTTCATCAATTCGACGATTTGGTACTTCATGGTTTCGGTAAATTTTGAAGTCAAGTTGCCGGTGAAATTGATCAAGCGTCTTTCAACCTGCCGTCAAGTTGCCGGTGAAATTGACCAAGCGTCTTTCAAATTGCCGTTAAGTTGTCGATGAAATTGACCAAGCGTCTTTGAACTTGCCGTCAAGTTGTCGGTGATATTGATCAAGCGTCTTTCAACTCGTAGGAAAAGTAAACATGATAATAATCAAATAATGTGTTAAAAATAGATTCACTGGTAATCACACATGAAGAGTACATTTACTCTTAACTTTTGAAACATAGGAATACCTTTACCCGCATGTTTAGTGCCGTGAACGATTGTTCGAGTGTTTTTTATACTAGAGAAGATAACCATAGTGCTTTGGATAATAAGGAAAATACCAAAATGGTGGACAATGGTGCTGATCCTGGTAAGTCTGAACCTACGAACAGAGACATATTGAATTGCTTGCAGAACATTGGCAATAGAATAAGTGCTGTAGAAAACAGAATAGGTGCTGTGGAAGAGAAACTGAACTGTTTGGGTGAACTGGAGAAAAGGATGATAGGTTTTGAGAAGAAGCTAAAGGGTATG
This sequence comes from Lutraria rhynchaena, assembly GCA_008271625.1. Taxonomy (NCBI): domain Eukaryota; kingdom Metazoa; phylum Mollusca; class Bivalvia; order Venerida; family Mactridae; genus Lutraria; species Lutraria rhynchaena. Next base: position 128,091 of record VIBL01000241.1, read on the forward strand.
AGGACATTAATGCACGACAAAACTAAACATGTAGACGAGAAAGTGCATAAGCTGGAGGACAAAGCAGACAGTTTAAATATGAATGTGGCGCTCTCGGCGATTAAAGTGGCGGAACTTGAGAAAGATAGTCTGAAAGATGATGTGGCCTACCTGAAGTCTCAGTCTATGAGAAATAACTTGATATTTACAAATGTATCTGAGGCGGCAATGGAGGAGAGAAAGAGACGTATGAGCAGACAGAATCTAAACTAAGAAAGCACCCAGTTGACGCACTGAAACTAAGCAAAACGGAGGTTGACGGAATTCGCTTTGAAAGAGTGCATAGGTCGCCTAGTGAACGAATACCAAATAAAATTAGGAGTATAGTAGCGAAATTCACATGCTACAAAGACAGGGAGACCGTAAGACGACAGTGGAAACAGCTTAAGGGCACGGGTTATAATATATTTGAGCAGTCCCTCCGGAAATAGTGACAAAGATGAAGAAACTAGTGCCTAAAATGGAAGCTGCGAAAGTTGTTGGACAGAAAAGCTGGATTCTATATGACACCTTGTACGTGGATGGGAAAGCGGTGAAAGAGACAAACGTGTAGGAGTACGATGGAGATGGACTATTATATCATGGAATATTCATGGATTAAATACTACCAAAACAGGTAGCACTGACTTTGTAAATATCATTAGTAAGCACGATGTTTGTTTTTGTTTGAATCATGGACCAATTCTGATAGTGATGTAAACATAAATGGATATATATCTCACAATTTCTACAGACGGTTCCAACATGGAAGCGCACGCATATGTAGTGGTGGTGTACTATTGCACTACAAGGAATATTTGAAGCATGGGCTCGAGGTAGTACCAAATAGACATGACACTCTCATATGGATTAAATTAAACATGATTTCTTTAATATAGACCGTGACATTTATATTTGTGGGATGAGGATTTCCCAGCATTTAATACGATCGATGTAGATTTAGTTGAAATTTTAGAACATGACACTTCTACTTTCAGCGATCTTGGCGACGTATTTATTGTTGTTGACCTGAATAGCCGTGTCGGTAATAAACCAGATTATATTGTACATGACACATATATTGCTTGTGTAGAAGTGGATAATTATTATCCCGATCATATCCCTTCCAGGGTCTCTTTTGATAAAACACATGATAGCCATGGTATTAAATTATTAGATTTGTGTAAATCCTCTTCCATACGCATTGTTAACGGCAGAGTGGGCAATACTAGTGACTATACATTTGTTTCACGTAACGGATCATCTGTGATTTATTATTTGAGACGCACGAGCGAAATGTTAAATAGCTTTACTGTTGCGCCATTCCATGAGTGGAGTGACCACGCTCCCTTGCACATTTCCCTACGTTGTAGTAATACTATATATACAAGAAAATCTACATTGGCTTCCAGTGCAATACAGGATTGACTTCAAAATACTAACCTATACATCCAAGGCTTTAAACAACCAATCTGCTGACTACATACAAGATTTATTGAATCTGTATAATCCACAACGTGAACTTAGATCTCATAGTAAATCCCGAACTTTAGTTGCTCCGAGGTCCCGAACGGTTTCATATGGTGACCGTAGCTTTGCAGTTGCTGCTCCTAGGTTATGGAATGCCTTCCCTGTTGAAATCAGGAAGTCGGGCAGCCTTGGTTCTTTTAAAAGATTTCTTAAAACCTATTACTTTCGCATAATATATGGAGACTAATTTTAAATGCAATAGTAACTAGACATTCATATTTTAGTTATAGTTTGTATTTTAACCATCTCCTATTTTCTTAACGTTACCATGATAGTGTTTATTATGACTCATTCTTTAAGCACTGATATTGATCATTATTGATATTTTATGTACCTGCAATGTTTTAATGTGTTTTATGCTTTTAAGTGCAATGTGTTTAGTTTCCTTTGTATAAGTTGTAAAGCACTTTTGAACGTATATCTTGTATGAAATAAGTGCTATAGAAATATGGTATGATAATAATAACAATTAAACAAACCCATACTTAAGCGAAATTTAAATGGGATAACTCATTGTCGGAAATATTTCACTCGAGTATCATTTCTCACCTACCTACTTTTAACGCCATTGTAAATAGTACTGATAATACAAACAGGCATTTAGTGAATGAGGCAGTAGACAGATTTACCGATACATTACGTACTATTGCTGATCCGTTATTCTCTAAACAATGTCGTTTTTCTAATACTCCATTCTTTACTAAGAAAACATGTATGAAGAATGCAGAATGGTTTGATAGTGACTGTTAAGAGGCTAGGGCAGCATATATAGCTGCTCAACAAAAATTAATCTAAATAAAATAACGGAACATAGACACGATTTATGTTCAAAGAAAAGGCATTATAAAGCGCTGGTTCGTAAAATGAAAACTATATTTTATAGACAAAGAATGAGATAGAAATAGAAAATCTGAAAAAAGTAAACCAAAGCAATTATGTCAGTATTTTAAACATAATAAAATACAATCAGATAATAACATTTCTCTAGAGGAATTCAGAAGTTTTTTATCTGAATTAATTAACGTCTTCTTGTAACAATCACGATGCCGAGTATTTTTCTGAAAATAATGATTTTGATCTACCTAATTCCACATTTCCGTAGTTATATTCCCCAATTTCGATCCTCGAAGTGAAAAATGCTATTAAGGCATTGAAACGAAGTAGATCTGCAGGCAGTGATTTTATTTTGAATGAATATTTCATAAAAACAGCTGATATTCTATTTTCGCATTTATGCGATGTATTTAACGGTATACTGAACTCGGGTTGTCATCCCACTAAATGGACCGAAGGTGTTGTCGTACCAATCCATAAAAAGGGTTGTACTGATGATGTAAATATTTACCGTGGTATAACTCTAGTAAGTTGTTTTTCTAAACTATTTACTACCATTTTAAACAAGCGTCTCGAACGTTTCTGTGACAACAATAACATTATTACTGATGAACAATTCCGTAAAGGACATTCCACAATAGATGTCATATATGTGCTAATGACTCTAATCCAAAAGTACCTAAACAACAACAAGAAATTATATGTTGTATATGTCGATATGATGAAATGTTGTGATACTATATACAGAAATGCACTATGGTTAAAAATGTATAAATGAGGTATTCAGGGCAAAATCTTGGGATAATCCGTGATATGTACCAACGTGTAAAATCTTGTATCAAGAAATGTTCTTCTTTTTTTCCGATTATTTTCAATATGCCGTTGGATTACGACAGGGGGAGGTGCTCTCTCCGTTATTGTTTTCTTTGTTTGTAGAAGACATAGAATTGTTTTTACAAAGGGACGCAACATCTGGTTTATGTAAAGATGATATAACATTAATACTACTGCTTTTTGTTGATGATATGGCAATTATTGGGCAATCTCCTAGTGAATTACAAAATATTTTAGACTTACAGTATGAATATTGTACGGAATGGGGATTTAAAGTTAATGTAAAAAAAAAACAAAAATAATGGTTTTCCGAAAACGAGGTCGTCTACTATCTACAGAAACTTGGACTTATAATAGGCAACTTTGTTGTTAATGACTTTAATTATCTAGGTACTGTAATCAATTACACTGGTAATTTTAACTTAAACCAAGAGCGCTTGTTTGGAAAGGCATTAAAAGCAATGCATTTTCTTATTTATAAATGTAGAGAATTCGACATAAAACCAAGAATTAGGACACAATTATTTGATGCTTTTGTATACCTAGTCATTCGAGTGAAATTTGGGGTTACTCTAAGTCAAAAGAAATGGAAAGAATACATTTGAAATTTTGCAAATGCCTTCTTAGAGTCAAGATGAACACACACACAGCTGCTCTCTATGGCGAACTAGGTCGTTATCCACTTTATATAAACAGATATGTAAGACTGATTAAATAGTGGTTCAAATTACTTAACACTGATAATATTATATTAAAACACATATACATAGTTGCCGCCACTGATTGCGAAAAGGGATTTAGAAATTGGGTATCGAATGTGAAAGAGATGTTGACAAATTAAGTTTTTCGAAACGTTTTTTTATAATCCGTCATTTGTTAACAGAGATGTATTTATAGAGGATTTAAAACGAAGAATAATCGATAATTTTTATGAGCGTTTGCTATCCTACTTTGAACAACAGCAGCGTTTTAGACTTGCATAGAAATTTTAAACCAGCATTGAAATTTACCTAAGTTTCTTACCTCGGCATTTGAAATCATATCTTACTAAGGTTAGATTATCTATACTGCCTTTAAGAATCCAAACTGGTAAATACAGTAGAAACAATATTCCGCGAAACCAAAGATACTGTTTGCGTTGTTACCAATTAGATATAGAAGATGAGTTCCATTTTATATGTACATGTATTTGTCCTTGCTTTTTTGTTTTAAAACGTAAATACATCAGTCGTCTATATTATGTACATGCTTCTGTGTTTAAATACCACCAACTTATATCATCTACCAACAAAACTGAGTTAATTCGTCTGTGTAAATTTATTAAAGAATCTCAGTACCTGAGAAATACTATACTCAATGATAATGTATAATATTAATTATGACCATCTTCGTAAATACCGTGTTACTTACTACTTTCATAGGCTCATACTTATTTCCTTCATCATTTATGTTTGTACTAGTGTTTGCATATACTTTGACTATTGACTTTTGTAAATACATGTGACATGTTATTTATATATTCCTATATGTTGCATGACGATATACCAAAGGTATAAGTTTAATAAAGTTCTGTTCTGTTCTGTTCTGTTCTTCTATTCATGTTGTTCAAGCTTGGAACACATCTCTCTTTTGTTTTCGAAACTGAGTGTACTTTCACTCCCATAAAAATATAACAAGCACTGGATATACATCATTCTACAATGAAAACAAATAGAAACAGATAGTCCATACCCAAATAACGATGTTTTACTAAACAGCCTTTGTATTTAAAGGTACTTTATTCCACGAAATGGGTCTACAAGTATTTTTATCAAAATATAAAATCCATCATTCTGATGAAGATGATGTCAATATACGCATTAATTTAGGTCCAATGCAAAAGGCAAACATTTTCATCAAAAAACGTTTTGAATGCGCATGATTTTAAGTGAGTGTATGAGCGAGCGAGCCCGTCCGTCCGTCCGTCTGCACAGATGAGAGATAAGATTTGTTTACAAATTGACATTGTGAGATTCATTCCGTACAAACCACCATCGTGGCGTTTAGTTTTGCATTGTGGGGATAGAAAATGTAGACTGTGGGGTTAAAACATTAAAGGTAGGCAGATCGAAGGTAATACCCCATACTGTAGCTCTCGTATGTCCGTCCGTCAATCAGCAAGGCAGAAGGTAAGTCGGTATTTTTATAGTCCAGTCAGTATATGACAAACATGACAAAACCTCCAACTAATTGAAATAGAAATGGTATTTACTGTATAATCATGCTTAAGATGTTCTGATTAACATATCAAAAGTCTAACAAAATATTATTGGTGGAAATATTCAAATATTGTCATTCTTTGACCCCACCAAAACGTGAAAATCATGACTTTCTGTACTTCAACAGCACTTTATAGTACACATTTGTATAAGACAGGTAAGTACAAGGTAATTATTTCTTGAGATCTAACCATGTCTTTGTTCAACAATTAACATTTAATATTTAATGATATTAGCACTTCTTTTCGTTTTTACGTAGTGATATGCAAGCCAATGTAAGGTAATATTACCCCACCCATTGTATTCAATTAATAAAAAAATATGTCCAATCATTTTAAGTATATAACTGATATTACCAACAGATAAACTAATGAATATTCATCATTGTGTTTCTATAAATCTTTATTGAAATAAAATGCATCTATGAATAATTAATAACATAGTATCAATATCAAACGAAACATATACAGTGTGTTTTGTCTCAAGATTCTCAAAAAAACTGCTATTTTACTAATGTTAGCAAAAACTATTCTTATATGTACATAGCCATTGATTTAATTTTCAAATTCACCACAATCTGAAATATGATAACCATCTGAACAACTGGTTCCATGACATTCACCACAGCCCGTTGAAAATTCCAAATGTTTTCTATTTGTACATCACCTGATATCGCAGTTCATTTTACAACAATTATATCCAATGATTTTCAATGAATCATCTGGTGCAGGTGGCATGTGTGTTTTATGTCTCGTAAAAATGGCTATTTTTTCAAAGCACAACCTTTTCCAATACCAAATTTCTATAATGTCGGTGCATTTTCGCTCGATCACTAAGGGCCGCATATAGGCTCCATTCCCAATCCAAAAGAGCCTTATTGTTTCCCAATTTCAACAATAAATTCCCAAACAGCTTCAAAAAATGACCTTGACAGGCGTTATTGCACTCTTGGATTATACCGCTATTCATTATATTTAACCCTAATGTCACCAGATTTTGTGAAACATGAATAATATCACAAGATAGTTAGCACTATTTTATGAAAAATAGAAAAACAATTGCAAAATGATACCGAACAATAACATCATTTTGCCACACAAAACAGAGAAAGATGTTGTTGTAAACTTGGACTGTTTGACTTTTGAGCTAAAGTTCTCAAAAATGTAATAGTTGTCGCATCATACGCATGAATAAAAGTCATATATACTAGAACAAGTTAGTTTTTTTTATTTTTTTTTAAATCTCTCAAATTTCCCAAAATGTAGAAACATGCCGCATATTTTTCCCCAATTTAAGCCAGGGCCGGCCTTCTCCCAAAATGGCTGGAAAAGGCTTTGAATGTAGGCCTTTGAATGTCACATACTGTACATAGATTGATAAATGGAAGTATTTTGGTTTGGGATCTTGTTTCTTATTTGTTTGAATTTTATGCTAGTGTTCAGTACACTTTAGTTTAGTACAGATTCAATTGGTTTGAACCTGGAACAAAACAGATTTTGTTAGTGCTACTTTCAGTAAAATAACATAACAAAGTGAGATCTGTATCTTCACTGACAACTATGATATTGGAAACTGTGTGACAACCTATGGTCGTTTTGACAAAGACCCACCATCTAATACGTATTGTATTGGTGATAAAGTATCCTCTACCATACTACAGTCACCTAAAGACCATTTTGCATTGGAAGGTGATAGTTTTATCTGCTTCTCTCAAAAGACCTGATGTTTCAACCCACCTACTGTTTTTGAATGTGACATCATTTCGTTTACCATTAATTTGTAATAATTGTTCACCATTAAGTGATAATGGAAGATCCAAAAAGATTTCATATGAGTAACTGTGTATGCATTGTCACCACATAATGATTCCAAGTGATCTACCAAATTTGAAATTGTTCATCATTTTCTTCCAGACATTTTGCAACTTCAAGAAATGCTATTGATTGTTCTGAATTAACTGGACATCCACTATATATGCACTTTTTACTTTCATTTTGGCGTACTTTTATTGTAGGTCTGCATTTACATGTCCTAAAATTTACCCTACATATCAAGTGAGTAGCGCCCATTACACACGTGCGTATAAAAATTCTGCGACCTAAGATGTAAAACCAAAATATAGTTACATTTATAATTTAGTATGATAAGCTTTTTCTAGACATGGATACTGTACGTATAAACATTTCATTCCTGCCTACGCCCATGTGTAACTCATGGTAAATTGCATCTTTAAACTTTTTAATATGCATAGTACTTGTTCAGCCCAAGTATCTTTTGTGTCTTTACATATTGGTTCTAGGTTTTCTTGAAATTGGAGATTGGGAAGAGTGTAATTTGTTTCTGTTTGGTTTCATAATTGCGTATGAACTGCTGTATACACAACCACTCTCTTTATGAACAAAATCACCTGGTTTTGTATATACAATGTATATATATATATCGGCTCTGCTGGCGTCATTGATACTGTTGCTTCCTTTCGGTCTCAGCTGAACACCAGGAGCTAGCTTGAGCCAGGAGGAGCTTTCACAGATTACAATAAGGTATGACTCGCTGCGAACAAAAATACACTTGCATTAATTTGGTATGTATTGTTTATGTAGGGTATATTTGTATGCATTCCATTATGTCGGGGTGAACTAAAAACAGCCAGCATTTATTATTGTGTGAGATATTGAATGATCGAAAATTATGGAACTTTTTAAAACTTACTTCATACTCCAAATAATAGTGACATTGCCCTTTCATAGAAAAAATAAATTGACACGTTTCTCTTTAAACCTGCGATTAAGATTTTTTTATATACAAGTCTATAATTGTTTTCATTACAATGCATGCTTGATTTATTACCTTTGTACGGTTGTAATTAATATCTTTGCTCAATAACCTGTGAATCACGAATAACAACCAACTTGCATTACATTTGTTGATTTATGTATGATTTATTTTTTACAAATACAACGACGGATGACACATCATTATATCTTTAAGTCTCATATTAAAACAATGTGAGAAAAGGAATGTTAAACTTATCCCACAGCTTTAGAAATTCACAAAATGCACAAACGTTTAGCAGACATATTGATCTTGTTCGTCAGAAGCTTGTAGATGTTTTACAGGTATGGTGTCCTAATACTGCCATTTTTGAAAATTTTCACATGTCATTGTCAATTTTTTATGTCCCCCTATATATTTTGTCAGACTTTTGATATGTTCCTAATATAACATCAATAAACCATTAACACAAATATAATTTCTGTTGCAATTATTTGGAGGTTAAACTTAGAATGTACCATATATACATGTATAGCAGATTGGTTTACATATTATACATAAATACACCTAGTTCCGTGGACTTATGAGTCAATATCAGATTACAACCAGAGAAAAAACACGTGATTAAGAACACGGATATTGCAATTTTTGCAATTGTACAGTAATTTCCATATTATTGAAATAAATAATTTATATTAGGTGATGTTAAATTTTGGAACAATTATATTCATTTGGCCTATTTTACTGTAGTGTAAAATATCTAGGTTGGGAGAATTCGAATCATCACCAAAAACACGTGAACAACGTTGTACATGCTTGTGTTTGTTTGTTTTGAATTTCATTGAGGGGTAAGCGTGTATTCAAGTTGTAAGGTTTATAGCAGACGGATAGTTTGACATAACATTTTATGATACAGTCTAACAAAATATAATGACCATCTTTGGCTAAAGATCGGCGTTTCATTGAAAACTGTCCTCTGGAACTGCGAAACCTTTGTTCCTTGTCTTATGCAATGTTGATGCGCGTGAAAACTAATTTCCTCTTAAAATCCTACTTTTAGAGAAATATTTCGTTTCTGAGGAACTACGAGTTTTCTGTTCAATTTCGAAAACCGACTTTCGCGGTTTAAAAACTAACTAAAACATACACATGGGAAGTTGTTTAGAGAAATGACAATTACAAAACTATTCGAGGTTTGATTCCATAATTATATATGTATATATATATATCCATGCTATGTATATGACATGTATACATATATACATGTCATATACATAGCATGTGTAGACTGTATTTCAAGTGATCTTAATATTTCTCGAGAATGGTAACGCAGATAGAAAAGGGGACAAACTGAAGTCGTGTAAAAACCTTTATTTATAGTTATTTTACATGTTATATTTGCTTTATGAAAGTTTGATATGGTTTGGTAAAGCTGAGTCCAGTATTTGTCACAAAGACGGAAACATATGAATGTATAGTGTTTTGGTGCGTGTCTCATGTTTTTTAAATACATTTTTATGTTTTCTTATTATTCTTCAATCATAAGAGACACTGACATGAAGAGAATAATGTTCATTAGAAATGATTGAGATTAAGCAATTAAAATCTGTAGAACCTGGTTGTAGGATATATATCTATGGACAAGTAGTGTATGAAAACCGCGTGTTTATTTCTACTAAATATGATCTAATAAACGCTATTAATATATAAATAGAAGCTAACTTTTTTGTCTTTAAGGAATTCTTCCATTTTAAGAAACGCATTTTTTCTAAGCGAACGCTTAAATTGTTTATTTTAATTTGTTTAGACAGAAACAACTGGAGTCCATAACGATATATCTACTCACATATGCAAATTGACATGGTTCAAACTATACATAAATATACAAAACTGAAGTAGTAACTACAATATAATAAGTTTATTCAAGATTTTGGCCACCAGCCCAGAACATATTAATATTACAATATTTGTTAATCATTTATACAGTGTATACAAGTGTTTAAAGACTGAAGTTAACATTTTTTTAACAATATGATACCAGTGGATCATTATTGAAATGATACACTATGTTGAATATGAGATTAAGAAAACTAGATCTGAAATAAAATTTTGCACTTTATGTTGTATAAGAATAGTATAACTATACATATTCTTGTATATGACTATTGGGTGCGACAGTATCAAAGATCTACGTAAGAATATAAATATGATATAACACATAAGAGATGCTTAACAAGCTATTTATGGAGCAAAATGTTACATAGTATACAAGCATAGAATCATGCTTATGTACAATAGATTTAACAATAATATACAATTTAGCATTGATGGTGTAAAAGTAATTATATGAATTGTTTACATTTTAACAATAATGTGAGCATCAAAGAATGTAATGTGAAATATAGATATACCGCTGGTTACATTGTCTATAGTCTGATATATATTTAATTAGGATACGATATTATGCAGTGTTAAAACCATACATCTGTGAAGCACAGTACTACCTTATCATAACTAACCGAGACACGCGCCTCGTTGTGCCTCAGTATAGCTACGGCGATGGATTGTATGTTATACATGAATTCGAAGTTTCTAGTTTACTATGAACTTTAAACTATAACGTATTAATTATTTATATGTAACGTAAATACACGCTGGTTAATCACTAATTCTCATATGGAGATACAATGTTTGTAATCAGAAGAATGATCTGCTTACTGGATATTTCTCCTGTACATGACCTACATGATTGATTGATTAATTGATTTGATTGATTGAATGATTTGATTAATTGATTGATCGAATGATTGTTTTGATTTGATATCATATGATTTGATATGATATGATAGATAGATAGATAGATAGATAGATAGATAGATAGATAGATAGATAGATAGATAGATAGATAGATAGATAGATTGATAGATAGATAGATAGATAGATAGATAGATAGATAGATAGATAGATAGATAGATAGATAGATAGATAGATAGATAGATAGATAGATAGATAGATAGATAGATAGATAGATAGATAGATAGATAGATAGATAGGTTGATTGATTGATTGATTGTGTCTTTTGACTGGTTGGCTGACTGATTGCTTGGTTGGTTAATTGATAAGAGCAAAGTGCGTGTGATATATCCTCATCATATTTCATCAACTTTAGGACAAAAAACTGATTATTGTGCTAGAAGATGGATCTCATTTCTGTAACCTCAAATATTGTTCCGGGCGTCTATAAAAAGTATATAATTTCTTGATTGTGTATGCGCTATAATGCATATGATACAAAGCTAATGTACATGTATAGTATTATTGCCAGTGATATTTTTGCAAGTTTGGGAAAGGGTCTGGGTCCGGTCCACTTGGGAAAAATGCCCGATGTGATGCCAAAATTGGAATTGTTTTATTATATTGGAACCGCGTAAGTCAATTTGGCCACTTTTCAGGGGATGAAAAAAACTTAATATTGGTTTTATTAAACGTCAGATTTTATCCGTTATACGGGCAGTGTGTTTGTTGTTAGTGTACCTTCAATTTGTGATATTGGATATTTCAATGACTGTGAAAGTAAAGCCGAACGGACACTTAAGCGTTTTTCTTTGGAATTTTGAATCAATTTAGGCTTACGCAGTTTTTGAAATATGCACTTGCGTGATTTTTTAATTAATTTTGACAATTTTTTTTTCGATTTATGTTTTTTTTCAAATTCTGTAATGTTGAATAACATCAATTTATTCGTGTTAAAACACAATAAAAATGATCTTTATTTAACTTGAACTAAAACATTTATCTGTAATTCTGATTATGAACCACGAATACAATAACTTTCCACAGTATTCTAGCGAAACAACAATGATTGAATTGAACTGCAAATGATATTATTATGAAGTAATGACTTAATTCAAGCTTATATTACAAGACAGACCTTTTTTCTGCAAAAGAAACAAAAGAAAAGCAATCATATCATTAGGGTGTTTAAATTTGCTCAACGAACTCCCTTTTTGATCAAAATTAGAGTTGTTATACACATTATAATACTAATAACTTTGCAATACTATGTAGCGTTGGTGCCAACTTAAGTTATATTCAATGCAAGAGACCTATAAAATTTTGCAAGAAACTTTACCCCTGATAGTAGATATTCATATCAATATATATTTATAACAACCATTTTAGCATTATAAGTACCAAACTGAAAACAATGCGGAACATTAAACATCTGTGGTTTATGTCAAGTCTTAAACTGATATGCTTTTTTTCCGATTAAATGACCAACATCAACATGATACATTTAGTGCAGTCACACTTGTCAAATCTAGCCACATGATGCTCTCCTGACATGCACAAGGTGCATTATGAATATCTAAGAGTGTCATAGAATGAATGGTAGTCTTTAGGAATGACAGCCTTTAATCGCTGTAAGTGTTCATATTTAGATTTTTTTTATAGCTTTATATTTGTAGTGGACCTGTATACAATGATGAAATCACTTCGGTCTAACCAGTCATATATTATATGTTCTTTAATTCCAAAAGTCGTTTAGAAGAATTGTTTGCAGACTTAAACTTTTATATCACCAATTCGAAACTTATAAATATATGTATATTTTTTCTTCCTTTCGTCGTATTCTTTTCGCCAATACTTGTATTTGGCTCATTAATTTCATCTTCATTTGTATCTCCTCTTGTACTACCACCACTTCTATATCAATATCAGGCTCAATATCTTTCTCTCCATTTGTGTCAGAATCGATACTTTCTTGTTCATTTTTTCTAGCTTTACCACTATTGGGTCTAACTGCGGTCCTATGCACAAAATTAGCGACAAACATTCTCTTCTGACTCCAGTCCATGTTACACCAAAATGAGTAAACTATTTCCTTTCGTAATATGTCACTTACTGCAAAACATTCTCTAATCCTCTCGCATCATTTCCCACAACTTCGTTCTCCTTGTATTCTCGCCTTCTTGTCTACGGAGTAAGATTGTTTTACCGTTAGTTTCTTTTAGGCCCTTGTATGGTTTCCCTACCATTCTGAGTTTTTTTATGTATTTTTCTTCCAATTGTTAGGACTTCTCATTCTTTTCTTTGATCTAGGATGTTTCTGTTTTACATCAGATTGTTCGATCTCTACAATTGTTATTTCGACTTGAATTGCAATACTTAATTCTTCGGTATCTATCATACTTTCCATTTCACACTGTGTCACACTGTCTTACAGTTACTTCTATGCCCAACAGGCCCAAAACAATCAGTTCGAAAGTCGAACACGTGTTTATCACAGTGGCTTGTTCAACATTTGTGTAAGAAAAATATTAATGATCTACGCTTTTGCATTTTAATATAACGTGAAAACCGGCATCGACCAAATTTTTACATTGAAAAATGTTTAAAATATAAAGGTTTGAAAAAAACTGTAGGAAACACAGTGTTGAAATGTTACTTTCTGTAATGTCAAGCCAGTATAACCGTATGGCATTTTGTAAATGCGTAACAAATAAGTGGTCAGTTCCAAACGTTGGGCATGATACTTGAGCATACGGTATGATAAGTTGTTCAAATCCCGAAGAATGTTTTTGTATTCGTTTAAGGACGTCAAAGTTTGCTACAAATTCGCTTTCAAAATCTATGTCCGTCCATAAGACACTATTTTGTTCCACTATTTCATTTAACAGTTTACAGACTTTAAAAGATGAGTGGTTAGTATTTCTGTGTTTTGACGATGATTTTACTAGGCAACGAAAGTAAACGATGCTCCATTTCATCTGATAATTCACATCTGCAACAGACAGAAAAGTGCCAGAAACTTAATACCACGCATCTAAAATATTTTGATATCAATGCAGTAGAAAGGCAGACTTTAATCATGCCAATCGGCACTTTGCATCATGTGACTTTGTGATAAAATTGTACAGCAAATTAGGCTTCGTTTATGTAAGAAAAAGCCTGCCCTTCAATAAAATCATGATTATTTAACAAATAGATTAATTCGAAAACCGCATATATTTTGAAACGAGCTACCCTCGAATGTTTGAACAAAAATCACGTCTAAAATATTCAACCTTCATTTAACCAAAACCATCTATGATTCAATATATTAACTAGATTAGATTCAACAGTTTAACGGCATTACAGTGATTTTTGATTAAAATAAACATACTATGTCCTTTTCCCGAGTGAATATCCTATAAGAAATACGACTGACATTGTTTGCTTCGAATATTATCTTGTTTTAGGACGTTTTGCAAGTAAATGCATGATTTAATATTAATTCATTAACAAGCATATAAAAATAAATTAATAAGCAAAATAAATAACTTACTTTAATCATCAATTCCTGCATCACTCCACACATAGGTGGGACAAATACAGTCAAATACCCCCACATACATGCAAAAATAACTGGGTAAAAATAAATTAGGTAAAATAATCAATCTTTTACTGAGGGGTGGTGGTTCGGGGACGAGGAGGAATACAACTGATTAATCTTTTTATTTTTTTGTGGTCGAGGGTCATCTAATTTTGGAAGGATGGTCACGTGGTCTCATTTACATAGTGTGGCCACGTGACCTGCTTGCATCATAAGGCAACAAAACAATTATATACGCGATAATTGCGGAGAAAATATCAACCAAGGAATATACAGGATTTTGTCACATAGTCATAAGACAACTTTCCGATTGGCTAAAAGGTCCAGGATTTTCGCAGAATGTGTAGCATGAACCCGCCTTTCCTACTTTGAAAAAAATCGCGCAAAATTGACTTACGCGGTTTTCGTAGAGCAGCGACGATGTATACCTTAAGCAAAATATCTACAACAACACTGACGACAACAACAACAACAACAACAACATTATTCAAATTAACAAACCGGCTCATTACATAGAATTATATACAATATAAAAGATTGTTTTTGTACCCCAAATAATCAAAATTATACATTGGGTACGAAATAATTATGTACATGTATATGAAAAAAATATAGTACGTGGGTATAAGAGAAAATTATTTATGATTGTGAAAACATTTTTCTTATTTTTAGGAGGCTATAGACGAATGCTGAAGCTTTTCTGATGGTGCTAACATTCTGTGGTGATTTAATTCTAAAATATCTGGATGGATATTTACTAATATATAATTTTTGTACATATCGCGAACGAATACCTGAGTATAATATACAAGAAAAGAATACTTAGATATTATTTTCAACAACTCAATACCCTCATGCGTGATACAACATAACATCTAAATCATCTTAGTGCTTTTCTAATGTAGACAGGTAATTACATGTCAGGTAGCATTTAGGAAGGTTTGAGATTGTATTATACCCCGTTCACACAGGGCCCCGCTTCTAATAAGCTCTAAACTTGGTACCGAATCGTGACCAATCGTGGTATCATCGTGGCAGATCGATAGAGGGTCTTCATTAACGCGGTAGGGTCGTAGTAGAATATCGTGAAGATCGTGAAGCTCCACGCACCCGCCACGTTTGTTTTGAACATGTTTAAAAGAAGCAAAAACAGGAGCGTGGCTAAAATGAATCAGGGTTAAAGCGGTGTAAGAACGTAGTAAGATCGGCATAACCGTAGAAGCATCGTGGAAGGATCGTAGCAAGATCTTCATAATCGTAATAGCATTGTAGTACAATCGGTGAGATCGTAGCTCTGTATGAACGGGGCCTTACATATCACATATGCTGGTGGAATCTGCATCATTACTCCAGTCCTGTTCAATGCAGTGATCTACCCTTTGTCTGAATAGTTGTAGAAATTGATTACAGTTACCTGATTCTTGCATAATCTATATACAAACAAACCTATAACGAAAGAGTCCTTACTTGATTTGCTCAATTTATGCGGCCCGTATCATCGTCGTTTTAACATCAAACAACAATTTCTAGGGAGTCTGTGTGATTCCATGTCTAGGAGACGACCCCAGTATTGGATACAACGAACATATCAAATTGAGTTAAGGGAGAGTCTACCACATTTATTAAGGGTCATACTATTATTTACGTGTCGTGACAAACCCGGGAAAATCGTACAAAAACGCGTGTGGGTGGTTTCAATATGCTGGGATTAATCGTAATCTCACTGCACGGAACAGGCTTGAACATCATCAAGCGCTGATTGGGGGGCGAAGCCGGCGTGCTCCCCTCTAAAATCTGGCAAGCATTAATAAAACATCAATGGTTATGTCCATATTCTGCATAGCATCTAGATTTTATGCCACCCTCAAGCAAAAATCCTGTATTTGTCCTTCATGTCGAAATGTTTAAATGTATCTCTTCCTTGGGTCGTGCAGTATGTTTTACGAGGCTGTTTTACAAGATGTCAATTCCATCTGCTACTTGGATCTTCAACCCATGAACAATCAGAACAAGCTGCGGCAACAGTTTGATGTAGGATATGATGTATTTGCCAATAGTTGTGAATATAAATATATCTTCATGATCAATTAGCTATATCATCCGCGAACATTGCGTTGAGTATCTCCGGCTACAGAATTCCGGAACCACATTTTTTCACGCAATAAATCGGCTAGATCATTTATGAATAGAGAGTATAATAATGGGCTGCTCACACAACCGTGTCGGGTGCTGATTGAGCATGTGCAATAATTCATCAGTCTGTGTGTGGTTCTAGTACAGGCAGTTTTCCATTCATTGACTGTAATATCTTTAGTACACATTTTCGTATGAGACTCTCCCAGAGTTCTTGTCGTATCCCGTCGAAAACTGTAGAGAAGTTGACGGACAGACAATACAGTGTTCCACCGGGTTTTGATTTTTTTTCTGCAAGTGACTATAACGTGTTGTTGTCAGCCGTAGAATAACCAGTTCGGATCCCGGCCTGTACTTCATCTATCATGCTATTCACTTATGACCATTTAGTAAGTCTAGAATATCGGTATGTAATGTAATCATGTTACCTATAATGTTTATTAATGAAATTGAAAAGCCGCAGCCGTGGTCCAGTGGTTAGCAGTATGATAGTATGGCTGTCCAGAGAACTATAGAATCTGATAAGTTGAACAAGTTTGACAACAATTTAAAGAAAATATAAAAAGAGAATGATGAGCTTCGTGTAGCAATGCTAGAGTTGAGAACTCTTAATACATCGTTGAAGGATGAACTGATTGATACCAAGTGTTACAGCATGAGAGATAACCTAGTTTTTACAAATATAGAACAATCAGAAGATGAAAATTGTAAACAAGTCTTGAGCAATTTCATGAAAGAAAAGTTAAAAATGAGTGAATATGTATCATTTGAGCGCGTTCACAGAATAAGAGCTAACCCAAGTAGGCCTCCTAAGGTAGACAGCAATGGGAAGATGATTCCAAGACCTATTGTAGCAAAATTTAGCTTCTTCAAGGATAGAGAAATCATCCGAAAATCAGCGAAAGAGCTAAAGGTACAAATTATGGTATTCATGAGCATTTCCCCTAAGAGATTGAATCCAAGAGAAGAGAACTCTATCCCATCATGAGACAAGCACGGAAGGACAAAAAGCGAGCGGTTCTTGTAAAGGACCGGCTCTTCATCGATGGGGAATAATTCAGAGCTAACTCGAGTGATCGTGCAAATCAACCTAGGCAAGGCATTCCTCCGAATCATTGAAATTTCCATGGTGAACGTAATGATAGACTATTAAAATGTTGTGCTATCAATGTATGTGGCTTGAAGTCGAAAATGAACATTCCTGAATTTAAACAGTTTATATCAAAGTTTGATTCATTTGCATCATTTGAAACGCACCTGGACAATTTGGATATTGCAGACATTGACAATTATAATTGTTTTAGAAAAGATCGTCAACAGAATTCTTTAAAAGATCTGGTGGTATCGCTGTTTATATTAAAAATGATATACATGTATATAGATATTTTAATCTCATTGATACACCATGCGAATATGTACTTTGGTTCAAATTGTCTAAGTCTTTGCTTAATACAAATGATGATGTAATTTTATGTGCGGTATACATACCGCCTGATAATACAAAATTTTTCAAAAAAGATATCTATGAATCATTTTTCTCTGAATATACTAATTTTGTTAGCTCTGGAGAGTATGTGATAACTCTAGGTGATTTTAATGCTAGAGTTTCAAACCTGAAAGATGTAACAATTTTTCCACAATGTTGATTCTAATGTTGTATTTGATCCAGATGTTACTACGGAATTAGCTCGACCATGGTTTAGCTTAGATCGTACTTCAAAAGATAAAGTTATAAACAGACCAGGTAAAACGCCTTTGGAGTTTGTGAAGAATAATAATCTTACTATTTTGAATGGTAGGGCATTTAGAGATGTTGGTATTGGTAATTTTACGTGCAAAAAGTCATCAGTTGTTGACTATGTTATTGCATCATCTAAATCTTTTGCATTTATTTAATGATTTTATCGTTAATACTTTCTGTTCATTATATTCAGATATACATTGTCTGCCATTTTTTAGAGTGTCTTTCTGATACGCCTTCAATAATATTTATTAGAAAAATCTTCATGAATCTGATATGGCTAAATTCAATGGGAGCTTAAAAAATTAATCACATTATGTCTGTCATAAATAACACAGAGAATATAAATGAACAATTTATTAACAGTATAATGTCTGAGACTGTATTACATGATACAGCATTAAAAACCTGTGGTACTTGTATTAATAAGGTTAATAATGATAAAAGAAACAAACAAAATCCATGGTTTAATAATGAATGTAGTCGATCCAGGAACCTGTATCATAGTTGTAGAAAAAAAGTACCATATCAGCAAAAACAGTTAAACTAAATATGAACTCTTACAGTCAAGTAAGCAATATACGAAAATAATTAATCAAAATGTACTTAGATACCAACGAATGCAAAAAAAAAACGTTTTAAAAAATGAGGATGTCTTCTCCAAAGGATTATTGGAACTACATCAACAGTTTGAATAGAAAAAAATCGAGTAGCTGTGATGATAAAGACATGTTTACTGAGTACTCTAGAAATCTTAATTCTATAAATGATACCAATGAGGATACTCCTATTGTTAATTTCCCAAATGTAGAAATACATAATAATCTAAACGATAAAATAACTGAAACAGAAATAAATAAAGCAGTTAGTAACTTGAAAACCGGTAAAGCGGCTGGTTTAGATCAAATTACGATTAAATATATCAAAGCTAGTTGCCCGCGTTTACTTACACTATTGCATAATGTTTTTAATGCAGTATTTGAGTCTGGAATTGTCCCTGAATCATGGTTGAGGGGTTGTAATATACCTATATATAAAAATAAAGGTAATCCAAATGTACCAGATAATTATCGTCCAATTACACTACTCAGTTGCTTAGGAAAGTTATTTACGTCAATAATGAATGACAGATTAACCTCATTCCTTGAAGACAATGATCTGTTAAATAATAATCAGGCTGGATTTCGGTACAATTTTTCAACAATTGATGATATATTTAATATACATATTCGGTCTGAAATACTTAAATCAAAGAAAAAAAACTTTTTTGCGCATTCGTTGACTTCCAAAAAGCTTTTGATTTAGTTTGGAGGGCAGGTTTGTGGGCTAAACTTCGAAGTTATAATACTCATGGTAAATTTTTGACATATGTGAAAAACATGTACAGCAGTATCAAATCATGTGTACGTTTGAATAATAAAACATCTGATTTTTTCAGTTGCCAAATGGGTCTTAGACAGGGAGAAAATCTTTCTCCAATTTTACTTCCACTTTTTCTCAACGATATTGAAAATTTTCTACTAAATGATAATTCTGGCATTGACTTAGAAAATGTAGACTCTGAATTATTCCTCAAACTTATCGATTTACTCTATGCCGATGACACTGTCATTTTTGTTGATTCTGAAGAAAAGTTAATTATTAGCTTTAATTCATTTGATACCTATTGTAATGAATGGAAGCTTAGTATTAATTACGGAAAAACTAAAGTCCTAGTATTTGGTGATAGGAAAAAAACGGAGAAGAAATATAAAGGTAAATAATGTCAGTCTTGAAATTTTAGATTCATTCAAATTTTTAGGTCTTAACCTTTCAAAGAATAGAAAGTTTAATGATGCTAAGCAACATATACTAGAACAAGCCAAGAAGGCACCTTTTTCACTTACGAAAAAAATACGGAATTTAAATTTATCTATAGAATGTCAGATTAAGCTGTTTGATCTCACTATCGTTCCAATTTTGACCTATGGTTGTGAAATTTGGGGATATTCTGACCTTTCAATGATTGAAAAAATGCATACTGATTTTCTCAAATATATACTGCCAGTTAAAAAAAGTACACCTTGTTGTATGGAGATCTTGGGAGATTTCCATTATCTATTCGTATTAAAAAGAGGATGATAGGTTTTTGGTATTATCTAATAAATAATGAAAATAAGTTGTCTTCTTTAATATATGAGTTTTGTAACACAGAATTTTGTTATAATAATATAGAAAATCCTTGGCTTGTTAATGTAAAGAATATTTTTGATGAATGTGGTGTTAGTTTTGTTTGGGTAAATCAATTTTATAATGGATCTAAAACACATTTATTGTCTCGGGTCCAGCAAACTTTGAAAGACCAGTACTTACAATCATGGAACGAGGATGTTGGCTCATAAACAAAATACATTAATTATAGAATATTTAAAGTGAATCATGGCTTTGAAGATTATTTGAATATTTTACCCGAGAAAAATGCTAGAACATTTTTTTAAGTTTTGGACTTAATCATTACCTGCCTATAGACACTGGTTGTTGGCTAAATATTGAAAGAAATTCTAGAAAATGCTTCATATGTAATTTAAATGAAATCGGAGATGAATTTCATTATGTTTTTAATTGTTCTTACTTTTCTGATCTCCGATCTCGATTATTGCCAGCTATAAACAGAAAAAATATACATGCATTTTGTAAATTATTGAATCAACGAGAGCGAAATGCATTACTGAAATTATCTATTTTTCTTAATCACGTTCTCAAACATAACAAAACCACCAGGCAAAATGTGTAACCCTCTAAATTGTAAGCAATTCTTAAATATCTAATATTGCATTATTATTATTGTCTGAGATTTATGCACCATCGTCACACCTACCGTATTATTTTTCTGTATTTATATGTAACCCTCATATCACATGTATATGTGCTGAGTGAATAAACTATATATACTTGGTTAGCACGCTGGACTTGAAACCCGGAGATCCGGGTTCGATCCTGGGGATTTCCCTGTGTCTAACTGTTTTATCGAAATTCTGATTTCTTGAACCGAACCGAGAATGTTTCGTTAAGTGGGAATTCCATGCCTTAGGGAGCTTGATCAGTTTCTTCAACCGATAATGATATTTGTTCTGATGGGTAAGGGAGTGAAAACAAACCTTTGAAATAGGTTTACCAGTCATTCGGCAGTATCACTCCTTGGGCTTGAATATTGTGATTTACGATTCGCCAAAATCGAGAAGTATTGTTCGCCAAAATAAGTTATTAATATTCTTCTTCTTCGACTACTGATCGTTTTACTCGACACTTGTTTTTAATCGATTTCGGCTTTCAATACAGACCGCAAGATCAACTCGATTATTTGTTAGCCGAAACCTACGTAATAAAGAATGTTTATTAGATCTTGATCGCTTACATTCCGTCATCCCACCACATGGCAGGCATTCATTTGGTCAAATGAGTCGCGGCCGTGGTCCAGTGGTTAGCGCCCTGGATTTGAAACCCGGAGATCCAGGTTCAAATCCCGGTTGCGGCAGGTCATACCTTCCTATGAAAATTTGACAAAAATGTCGATTTTTCTCCATATGTGGAGAAGTTGCCGGCTCTTTGTGGAAGGGTAAGTTAGTACTGGTTAGTATACAGTCCAGGAAAACTGGGTAGGTGAACTGGTCTCTGTATATAACTGAAAACTTGTTGAAAACGGCGTTAAACCCCAGTGACAATTAGTCACATAAAAACAACAAAAAAAAAAACAATCATTTGGTCAAGTGGAGAATTTGATATATCTGCATACTGCGTATGATTTTCATTTTGCTGTAATCCGCTCCAAAACAACTGCAGTAATTACATGTAAGTAACATTATGCAATACAATCATAGACAAAACGAAATTCTCACGGTGCTTTGACTTTAGACATTTTGTCAAAGTTGTACATATTCCTCTATACATGTATATAAATAATTAGGGTCAAGAACCTAATTTGGGGTCATCGTTAAAACACACTATATCTAGACACAGTATTGTTATGAAATTCGTGTAATTGTTCTAATTGATGAGTGATTTTTGGTCAAAACAGGGCATAAATTGCGTGTTTCTCTTGAGTGAAGCCTGTCTGTTCGTTTGTGCTAAAGATAAGCATTTCTTTATATGATATTAACAGTTGTTGTAAACCACTATTATAATAAATACTGTTTATTGTTATATTGACGTCAGCAAATAATTGGTCAATTAAATGATTAAATGGCATTGCTAGTTTTGTAAACAAACATACGAAAGTATTTACGTATGTATTTCTTTATATTGTACTAGCACGTGTATTGTCCAGTATTATAAATACAGTTTATTATTCATGTATTGACGTCAGCAAATAATTGGTCAATTAAATGTTCAAATGACATTGTTAGTTTTGTAAAGAAGTATGGAAAAACATTCATGCATTTCATATATTTCGCGAAACACGAGAAAACACGAGAACTTAGCTCAGTTTCTAGGGATAATTTTTTTTTATTTACGTCATACGATAATTCCTATTACATAATAATAATTTTGAAATTCGATTGTATTGTGTACAAAGGGATTTGTGTAATATCTTACCTCTTTGCTCTGTCCGAAACCACTAAATACAGAAAACAGCGATATATTATAACTTATCAAGAATTGACGTATATTTCTTATTAAAAAGTGAAAAAGAATGGATTCCAAAGTTACATCACATTCGAAATGGCCCATATGTCATACCCCAAAAATGATCATCACTGCCTGTACTGACAAATACACACAAAGAATATCGACTTTAACACTAAATGGTTTTCCCTTCTTTTAAATAACTATAATGTGAATAAATGTATAAAACTGTAACATAGAACCAATTAAAGTTATTTACATTGATGAAAAGGTACTGGAAGCATGCAAAATCAAAATTCAATCCAAGGAGTTAAACAGTTTAATCAGAGTACTACAAATATTAACCAGAATGATACACACTACTGATGGATTTTTATATCAACCAGCCATCAAGGTATGAAGGAATACACAGAACAAAACAGAAACGTGCAGAGCAGAGCAGAGCAGAGCAGAGCAGAACAGAACTGAACAGAACAGAACAGAACAGAACAAATAATTTATTTCGACTTTTGCAGAACAACTCATCGTCATAAAATATACAAATATATACACACAATTACATGTACATGTTTTTATATGGATTACTAATAAGTAATTAATGAATTAATGAATTACAATTAAAGACATGTATAATTGAAACGTAATGTCAATAAATCGAATTTAGCGAAATGAAGCAAAGTAAAGTAAAGAAAACTGAAGAAACATAGGAGAAATTATAATTATCCCCTAGTGTTTTGTGGCCAGTTATCCAGTCATTCACAGCCTTTAGATACTTTCGATAATTTGTTGTAAATTATTCAAGCACTGTATTTAAAGTTAAATCTTTTTTCTACTCTTTTTCCTTTTTTTAAATTTAACAAAGAAACTACTAATTTAGCCTATTTATTAAAAGTAGATATATCCCTGTAAACAACTCATTTAATATCGACTAATTTATTTTTAAGCACTGCATAGTCCTCCACATTTATTCATGCATATATAAAATAATTTCACAATTTAAAAATACAAAAATTCAAAAAAAAGGAAAGGAATTAATATAAGTGTCGCTATGACTTTGTTTTCCAATTCGAAGCATAATAATGTATATATCAACAAAATTCTGTATATGTTTTTTTGTTTTGCTCATTGCTTAAAATAAAGTTAAAGTTAAAGTAAGATGCCTTGATAGGGAAAACACGAGCGCACCTTAAAATATTCAACATGCCTGCTCTGGACTCATTGGGTTTCATTTATTGATATACATATTTGTTCTACACGATGGATATGATATATCTTATTATGAAATACATGTTTAATAAATTTCAAAGTCATTTAATCAACACGTAGAGCAGTTGATACATCCGAACTTTATCGTGTTTATCATGATGCGGACTATCACGCTCCTTTTTTATGGACAGTGTTAGAGGTTGATAATACTCGTACTCGGTTTACTTTTATTCATTGTGATGCAAGGACCTCACTTATTACCCTACCTCAAATACAATTGTCCCTTCAAATATTGATATTTTATAGTAAAAATACAATCATGAAATAAAACAAATGATCAAGCTGAATCTATATTCTTTAATCTCTTGACTTTTATTCTATTAAGAATATTCCAAATCGGAATGATGATGATGATGTTGACGATGATAATGCACTATTCGTCAGTTTTTTAGTCTGTTACCTGTTAAAACAAAAGTAGAATAATAATAACAATATCACGGATATTGTCACCGGGGTTTAAAGCCGTTTTTCAACATTTTTTTTAGTTATATACAGCGGCCGGTTCACATAACCAGTTTTCCTGGACTGTATACTAACCAGTACTAACATACCCTTCTACAAGGAGCCGGCAACTTCTCCACATATGGAGGAAAATCGACATTTTTGTCAAATTTTCATGGAAGGGTATGACCTGCAGCGACCGGGATTCACGGATAATGTACGGCTTTTCTTTAGTTGAGGTCGAATATTCGTTCGTTGACTTAAATAGATCTTAAATGAAATCATAAAATGCGATTCTAATTTCAGAAACCGCAATGATTATATCAATTCATTGGATTATGGTTAAATTTATTTCTTTTTCCACGTATTCTATTGCCCCTACCGCCAAATGTCATTATTATTTGTTTAGAAAATCTATAAATATGTTTGTTTTGTTCAATCATAATTTGTACGTGATGTTTAGTATTGTATTTGTATATCATTGACATGTAAACTGTTAGGCTTTATGTCTTTGAAAGATATAAATATCCATCCAACCGCCCAAACGAGAAATACATTAGGGTGTTAGGGTAAGCGTACAAATTGATATTATGATCTTCTTTCCGTAGAAACTGCCACTGCCACGTACAAACTGCTACAAATTGGGTTAATCTTTACTTGTAGGAATAGAAAATCTCTTTCGTGGGGTTGAAAACATCCGAGGAAAATCAATGACCATACTGTGTCCGTCCGTCCGTCCGTCCGTCTATTAAAACCTTTCTTAGAGACTCTAGAAATATTAAGAACACCTCATTGAAACAGCCCACATATTTTCGAACCGGCTTTCAACACTTATTCCGTATTTCAACCTCAATATTAAGACCAGTTTTGTCAGAAAGGTGGTCCTTGTGTCGAGTTTTTAATGCACACTGTTAAATGAAATAAACCGGTGATGTTTATTTATTTATAAATAAGCAAGAAAAACTGTTACTATTTATGATCTTATGATTTGGTTAAATTGGTATCAATTTGTCTGTGTATCGCTGTATCATCAAAAGAGTAGTTTGGGAGAATTTCTATTATCTTTGAAACCACGTGAAAAAGACCGGTGTTTGTTTATATAAGCACGGTTGTAATTGTTGAATTTCATTGATGGATTTGTGTGCGTAGTTGTAGTAAAACCAAATAACGGACAATATATCTTTTCAATTTGATAAATCATACTATTCTATAGTCAGACTTAAGTTGCTGACCACTGTTGAATAAGAAGAACCAGCCACTTTAAACAATGTCCTCTCTTAGTACACGATCATCTCCCTACAACGGACCCTGATGCTGTCTAAAATCAACGTGTTAATTGGTTCTCCTCTCTAGAACTGCTGCCTCTGAACGGCAAACATTTATGAAGGGATGTCCTTTAAGTATGTAGACGTAACTCATAACCTCGAAATCTTTTAATAATTGAATGATAATTTACATAGACGAAATACTAACCACACTACTCTCGTCATTAACAATATTGTGTATACAATATTGTACAGTAGACTCATTTCATATTAATTTCACTGTACCTAATTGTAGTGATGTTTGGTCATTGTTGTATTGTCAATATTGCTGTGAAGCATCCATCACCATCATCGTTAATAAGTTTGCTTGTATAAACATGTACTTGTACTGTATATTCATTTGTTATCCACTCACTTGGTAAACTTGATGTGATATACCATATTTATGCACCGGAAACATCATTATGTTTTATGTAATTGGTAACTGATAGGCCTAAAGGGCCGGGTGCGATGTAATGTTTGTATTTAAGTTCTGTGCATCTGTGAAAATGTAACGCACATGTCACGTTAATAAACGAATTGCTTGCTCGCTTCCTTGCTTGTCTGCCAGCCTCCTTACATACTTATTCACTCACTTACTCACTAAAACAGTATGTCACTTCGACGGAGAATATTGTTATCGAATGAAGTAAGACTAGACATAAATAGATCATATTTGTTCAGTTCACAAGATGGTTATTGTATACAGGTTTCACAATACATGTTTTTTTAATCAAAATATAAATCAGCTGATGAATAAAAGATGATGAATTATTAATGAACTAAACATAAATTTGATGAAGTCACTACTTCATGCGTTCATTAGTAAACTACAATGGCTGGTTTACTGAGGTCTACTTAGAAATGAAATATTCACACACAATGGTGTTGATTCGGAGGTTGTCAACGATTTTATATATTATACAACTTATGGGTGAAAATGTGTTTGACTGTATAACAAATGACATGATATATTTTTATGATTATTTTCATTGTTTGATTGTTATTTTGTTTTGACTGGTGATTGGAATATTAAGACAGGTCAATTAAAAGATTGTGTACATAGTGATACTTAACACATGTTTGATTTAATGTATAATGAATATGTTGAAAATGATCAGTTACCTCGTGTAATGTAAATGGGTTACCATTGAACCTTCGTAAAATAACTGGTTTGAGAATTGCAAATGGTCGTATAATTCTAGATAATTCTACTTGTGTAAAGAAAACTCGGTCTAGTATTGTCGACTATGTTGTTTGTGATCCTGAGATATTTCAATAGTTTACATCATTTGTAATCCATGAACCCAACATATTATCAGACCACTGTATTGTTTTCCTTATAACGTTATACCGTAAATATTGATGAAAGGACCAAATATACCAAAGTATATTGATCTATTTTCGCCCGATAACGAAACAATAATTAAACAACTTTCGGTATATACTAAGTATATATAGATGTTTTTAAATCATGTGATGATACCCTGTATCGATATAATAAAAGCGTTATATCTATTAAACGCTGGCAGCTCTTCAATGAAACAAACTAAGTTAAAACTTAGGGTGATTTGCATAATTTCAGTCTAATTTAGTCTAATATAAACATTTAGTCTAGTCTTCTTAAGACTCAGGTTTAAATGTGGATTGCATAATAAAAGATCAGCTTAGGTCTAGCTAGCACCATTATATCACGCCTGTTGATAACTATCCTTGGGTTTTTGTTATCCCAGAACAGTAAATCTTGAGGTAGGGCAAATCTGAAGAGGAAATATGATGTATGCACCGCTGTTGTCATGACGACGAGGGGAAAGTCGCATCATATATATTAAAGAAAAGAGGGTCTTACGACACCTTAGGATAAATGTTAAACATACATCTGAGGAACATGCAATACAAATGAGTATTTGAGAAACAAGAAAGCTGCGACACAAGAATTAATCAGATTACATCATCGATCAATGAAATACTGATCAAAGATGCAACGTATAGCTATCTCACTGAACTATGACCTTTACTGGATTCTATTTCTTTCAGTCAAATTGATGCAAATAATTCTAGGTATTACACGTCAACATGTCAATTTAATCTGGTGACATCGACCTATTTATTAGCCACAAAACGGTCGTCAGATTTAGTGGTTTAATCAGAGTCTATTACTGTCCATTTTACAAAAGATGTGACGTCCGTAATTATACTTGATAAGAAATCACAATTTTATATCTAATGTTCACCTCATAAAATATTCCAATTCTTACAATGATATAACCACATACTAGTTTATGGTAATAATTTGCTCCATCACACGGAGGCATGCATATATGATTAATGTGCAATAAGATCGTGGTTATTATTTGCTAGGATAAAACTCAAAAAAAAACATTTTAGTGTTCGTGTTATGTATTTTGAATTGAATGTATTTTGACGGTAAATATAAATTTTAAATCACTTTAGTTCGCTAATCTAAAACATTGAAGTCTTTATTAGCCATTCGTATTTAACTATATTAACATTTTGTATCTTCATCATTACAGTCTTATCAAACACAAACAATAAAATATCACAGTAAAACGTGGGTATGAATAAACCAGTATGCACTCTTAATTGAAGCTATGGGAGACTTGATATTAAACAAAATCACACAAATTAGTGCTTGTAAAACAAGTTACTATAAAATACAAGAGCTTACATAGTACAAGTAATCGTTCATGTACAATAAAATACTAATTGAAATTATCATAAAACGTACATATGATCAGAGCTCGGGGGCGGATACAAAGTGTTCGTTTAGGGGGGGGCGTAGATTCTATGTTTATATACAATATGGACACAATCAGCACATAACTGACGTGTTTTACTCATGCTTGCCAAATTTTAGAAGAGGCACAAGCCAGCACCCCTCTAGCTCTCTAAAATAATTGGTAAAATTTACCTTTTAGTAAGATAGCAAACAACTGTGTTACAAACACTTCAGTGTTTCTTCACAGCAGAGAATCCGGTAAACGTTTCAATGACTATGTTTCAGTTTTTGTTGATTAGATGTGCAACAAAACATTAATGCTCTATTTTTGTTCTTACTCATACCTGGGGGCCGCGGCCGTGAAATTAGAGTGCGAAACTGAGCGACGCAATCATGGTATAATATCAAAGATATGGATATTGGTCACAACTAGTGGATGACTAGTATATGTTAGTAAAATTATATTATAAATTGATTATGAAATAAGATAACTTTTGAAACTTACTGTTAAAGCACGCATGTATTAATTCTGTCGGAGCCGCGGCCGTGGTCCAGTGGTTAGTGCGCTGGACTTGTAACCCGGAGATCCGGGTTCGAATGTCATACCCTTCTATGAAAATTTTACAAAAATGTCAATTTTCCTCTATATGTGGAGAAGTTGCCGTATACAGTCCAGGAAAACTTGCTTTGTGAACTGGTCGCCGTATATAACTGAAAAATCGTTGAAAAACGGCATTAAACCCCAGTGACAATAAGGTACATAAAAACAAACAAACAAAAAAGCATTAATTCTGTCACCCTGTACCATATATTATACCGTTCTATTTTGTATATACATGTATTATATCATTATACAATTTGAGTTATTAAAGTTTAGTCAGTTAGTATATAACCATAATGAAATAAGTAATAGATAAGCGGTTATCATTTTCTGGATTCGATCACGTATTTGTATAAATCTAGTAAGAAATTTCCATTTGGAATTTCAATCTTAACTAAAACAACATGTTGTAAATTTATTGATTTACTCCAAAATTGACAAACATATTACAATTATGTTATCCCCTGATTATAATTCTATGAGGTATCTCTCCAAAAAAAAATGTAATAGTCTCATAGTCTAATGTGTTAGTCTCAACCCATTAAGTATTAGATAAGATATTTGAACTAATTCTTGAAATCTTGTCGACAATTTACTTCGCACGATATTTATAAACGCTTTTGCCATATATAGTCGTCTGATATGCAAGTTTGAACAAGCTAGGGGGATTTTGAAGTAAAACATTGTCGAGCCTCACATTCTATTTTGTATTGTAAGATGATGTATACTCATGTTATCATGTATATGAACTGACTTAAGAATAAACATTTGATTTGATTTGATGACGTCTATTATTGTTGAGCTGTAAGGTCAGTTTCACATCTTCCTCAAGTTTACATCCTTAATTTGATCAACAATTAACTAATGAATTGCTTAGTCTGTTACCATCAAGTGCACGCAGCTAATATAACTACAGTAAAAACTCACATGATGACCGCCCCAATAATACGACCACTTTGTAATAAACGACTACTCATTTTCGGATCGGTTTTCAATAATTACTCAATAATTCAACTTGATAATGAGACCACCTCACTACGACTTCTTTGGGACCCAAAGATGGTCTCAATATCTAGGTTTTGCTGTAATTCATAGAAAACCACTAAATCATATTTGTTTGCTCTTGTACAGTAAAAAAATGCTTCAACTCGGTCTTAAACTGCGGACTAGTAAAACTACTTTTATGCAAATAACATCCGTTAATCTCAAGTTTAAACTCAACTTTATCATTAAACAAGAATTATGCAATTGCCCCTATGTTTTCATCATCCGTTTGACCGTATCTTTTTATTCATAACTTACAAAATTAGTTCAAGGGATGAAGGCCGCGGTCGTGGTCCAGTGGTTAGTAACCCGGCGATCAGGGTTCGAATCCCGGTTGTGGCAGGTCATACCCTTTTGTGAAAATTTGACAAAATGTCGATTTTCTTCCAGATGTTGAGAAGTTGCCGGCTCCTTGTGGAAGGGTAAGTTAGTACTGGTTCGTCCAGGAGAACTGGTTAGGTGAACAGGTCGCCGTATATAACTGAAAATTTGTTGAAAAACGGCGTTAAACCCCAGGGGCAATAAGTCACATAAAAACAAAAACAATCAAGGGATAAATTTAACTTAACTAAAACAACTGTTTTGAAGTGAAGGTCTGCCCTGGTCTGCATTTTACTATTCACGTCACAATAACATAGTATCTGTGGATTTTAATGACTGCATAATGCGTTAATACATACCTTAGTAAGGAAAAATATACTTACGTCGAATGTATCCATTTTTCTGCTATTAACGTAAGATATCCATGCAGGATGTTTCGTTGTATGTTTCGTATATCGACGGACAGAATAGCCGCGGCACGTCTGCTTAGATGATTATTTTATTTATATGTATGATGATTATAGTTTAGTGTTTAGTGTGAAACAATGTATGTGCATGCATTCTAATTATTTTGAATAGTTTCAATTTGTGTTTTGGTTTCAGTTCTAGTGAACGTAACCAACTATTATATTTTGCTTATACCAATCAAACCAATATTTTATGTTTCCCTCGCGAAGAAAATGTCGATAGGTTAATCGCAATAATTATGTAAATTTATCCACTTAATTCTTAGAACTGTTAGGAATCCACCAGGCAACTCTAATTAAACAATCTTTTTTTTCCTTTCATCCTCATTAACCTACCTCCACTGTTTATTTACGGTTTTCAATTGATACACATGTATTTTTACTTTGTATTATACCATTTGTTACATGCATTACCATCACACTGGTACTATATTAACATATACAGTCTGGTTCACTGGTTAATTAATGCTTTACAATACATTTATACCTCCCGCAGAGTGTAAAATAAACTGCTAAACAGTACAGCAATGCACATTATGTACAAGTTGTAAATAAAATTTTATCCTGTTCTGGTAATGTACATCTGCACTTTGTAGCATTCATAAATGTGTACATCGTGTTTTCATCGCCCTATCACTTATTTGTTATGAACGTTTTAGGATTATAATTGATTATTAACTGAATACTTTTCGAGTTATTATAAATGAGTTGTGTATTCTGTCTAGTCTAAATTACGTTGTTTATATATCATTTTACTTCATCGATGTTGTCATGGTTTCCCGTAATGTGCGAAATTTCATATTGCAAAATAATAAAAAATAACCCACTTAAAAGATTCTGCCAGTCATAACTGGTAGGTTTTAATAAATTGATGTGTAATATAGTAGACGGCTTATTTGATCGCAAATGGCGTCCGGTCCAATTATAAAGTATATTCATTGCTGGGGTCATATCTTCGTGTATTTTAATGTGTTTTAATAATTTAATATTTAGTTATTTATTTCTGCAAGGACTCTCAGCGATGCCAGTATAATATTACTTTGTTATAAAAGAACAGTTTAGCATACATCAATGTACAAATATCGCTAACATTATAATTTCCCACTAACGATATTTAGACAATTTTTAGGTCAGACGCGACATTTTTGTTTTGGGTGATTCTCTGGCAAATTTGAACTTATGTGTTTACTGACTGTGAAAATAAACATTTTTATACCTCGATTTTAACACCTGTGCAGTCAGTTCATTGTGTATGGATAACAAGTATATGTTGTTTTTTTTGCAAACAGTAGCAGTCTCCATATTTTACATTGGGCACGTGCAATATAACACGGGCAAAACTAAAATTGTTCACGAAACAAAAAAGTACGTTTTTCGTATTTGATGTGTGTTTTGCTACTACATGAAATAGGAAGCATATTTATAATTCAATTTCTGAGCCAGAATAAAAAGATATGATGAAAACCAGATAATAAAATACATGATACACATATATTTAGGTCGCAGACGGAGTAATTGTATCATATATTTTGTATTTATTGACACAATACTATCAAATCTAACACTCAACTGCTTATACACAACAGAAATACATAAATCAAATTACAATGATCAGTGAAGAACGAACGTCAACAAAGAATATTTGAGAGTTTCTGCTAAATGCATGTTATGTTGTGTTCTTTAAACATACATGCGTATAATGTACAAATGCGTGCGCGCGTGCGTGCGTGCGTGCGGGCGTTTTAATTGTTCAAAGTTTTCTTAATCAATTTATATGTGTTAGGACCTACTTGGAGATGGAAACCCATTTTGTGTCCCGGTTCACGGATAAACCTTAACAAATCTTCCATGTGCACTTTACGGCAATGTTAACTAATGGCTAAAACTATCTTGTTTTCACAAATTGAATCCACGGTCTTTTCTGCTGCTGGCTCTTGTCAAGATGCTTGCTATGAAAAAAAAAACAAATTCATTATAACGGAATAATACTGAACTAATAATAATTTACCGCTACGAGTGTATGATCTTATTTACGCAGATATGTGCTGTTTAAGTAGGTATTTTGTAAGAATACAGTAAAACCTCGTTTTATTCGTCGGGTCATCGGAACAGACTAAATGCTCGAGATAAACATAGTGCTTGTAGTAGCGAGGTATTTGCTTGTTTGTTGAAAATTATGCGCAACTAATAACCGTAAAATTGACAGGACTTTAAAAAATCCTCGAAATAAGTCGGGCGTTTGATACATCGATGCTCGCTATGACATAGTTTTACTGCATTAGCTCTCTTGATAACATTGAACCAGGGACCAACATACACATGCATATATGGTGTGAAAAATAGGCCAATAAAACGCTTGAGAGGCCGCGGCCGTGGTCCAGTGGATAGATCGCGGCAGGTCATACCCTTCTGTGAAAATTTGACAATAATGTTGATTTTCCTCCATATGTGGAGAAGTAGCCGGCTCCTTGTAGAAGGTTAAGTTAGTACTGGTTAGTATACAGTCCAGGAAAACTGGTTAGGTAAACTGGGCGCCGTATATCACTGAAAAAATGTTGAAAAACGGCGTTAAACCCCTATGATAATATGTCACATAAAAACAAAACAAGAGAAAAAGCTTGATATCTTAGCATCAAATACTGAAAAAAATGATTCAGTCTTGAAACTATTAAATAAACATATAACAAATAAACATGGCTGTATTAATTTGATTGGTAATTTTACGCATGTTGGTACTTGGGGTAGTAGTGTAATAGATTATATAATTGTTTCATATTGTATCATATGATCAGATACATGGTCCAAACTTATTGTCTGATCAATGTATTGTTATTTTTTTCATTTAATTTTGATAAAAACAGGATGTAGTCGCGGATGAATGCACCTCAAACAGTTATGAAGTTATATATGAAAAAATATGTTTGGAATAATAGATTTGAAGATTATTTTATCTTTGACTTGTCTCATGAATACACTACTATTAAACTTCAAAATTTCAGCGATCATGTGGGCCGGGGTACAATCAGAGAGAGAGAGATATTGACCTTTGTATAACCAAATTTTCAACCAGTGGGACGTACTAGTACGCTGTATTGGACAAGTTATACGTATACCGCCCATCCATCAGTGTCGTATGGTGTTGGGGCTCGCTGTTGAGAACAATGATCACTCACTGACCAACTTCCCTATTGCGGTAGCACTGTGTTCGTTGTCATGTTAACCTAGCCTATGTTCTAGTACTTGTATGTGTATCATAGTCGATAATGTTGTCCGGTACTGCCTTATGTGTCGCTTCGGTAAGGTCGTACGCGCGGGCAGAGTTGAGTTCTTCGAAATGTTGGCAAATTATACTTATGCGTAGTAAGTGTGTGTTTTAATAATCTGGTACATCAATGAGGGCATACGAATCGTACATGAGCGCTTCTGCTTTATTTGTGTCAGTTGTTTGTATTCACTGTAAATGTATACACATGTCAATTGTTTGCTGTACATGTATTTGTTGATGTTGTGTATGTTTTATATTCACTGTGCATGTATATACGTGTCAATTGTTGGTGTACATGTATTTGTTGATATTATGTAAGTTTATATTCACCGTGCATGTATATACGTGTCAATTGTTTGGTGTACATGTATTTGTTGATATTATGTATGTTTTATATTCATTGTGCATGTATATATGTTTTGCTCTCCAAACATGGAGGAATAAAGAATCTACTATAGTATCCAAACCTTTTAAACGTACATTTTCGAACGATTCTGCACGTTATGAATCTAATGATTAGCATCCTCCTTGGTTTGATGAGGAATGCATGATGAAATGACAAGAATTTTATGCTAAGCTCAATGTATTTAGAACAGATAGTTGTGATTTTAACTGTATAAATATGACCAAGGCCCGTACACAGTTTAAATCTTGTATTCTTGTATAAGCAAAAATATGAGTATTATAAATTATAGACTTCTAAACTCATGACCGCCAGGTATAAAAAAGCTACAAAGTTAAATTGAAATATGTTGAAGCGGTGCTCCACTGTCAAACAAACAAATATACCATAATGAGTGATTTTGAACGATATTTTAAAAGCATAGATAATCCAAATGACCAATTTTTTCTCCGAATGATGACATATTACAGTTGATAGATAGATACGAAACCGATGAGTTTGATATTATGTTTCAAAGATTGGGCAGAAAAAAAATTATGTTTTCATATAGAAGCTGGTTTTAGGTAAAATTTTAGCACAGTTGACGATATTTTCGTTCTGCATCGCATCATAAATCATGTTTTAAATTCTGGTAAGCAAGTATTATGTGCGTTTACAGACTTTACAAAGCCTTTGATTATGTTACTAGAGATAATCTATGGACAAAATTAATCAAACTTGGAGTAAGAGGGTAATATATTAAAATATTATGAGGTCTATGTACGCAGCTGTTAAATCTAGATTTAAATTACCTAATCAGTTAAGTGAAGGATTTGATTGTATGATCGATGTTAAACAAAGGGGAAAGTATCTCGCCGTTTTTATTTTTAACGTTTTTAAATGATATAGAGGATATATTCGTACATAAGGGTCTTTCTTGCATTGATGTTGATTCGTATAAAATACTTTTTATTTTATATGCTGATGATATTATTATTTTTGCTAACAGTAAAGAATTACCGTCAAGTTTTGATGCACTTTTAGATTATTGCAGTAGATGGAAATTAGTAGTTGATACAAACAGAACAAACAATTATGTTTTCAGAAAAGCAGGACGAATCTCGAGAAATATGAAATTTTATTACCGGTATATTAATACTGAGTTAGAAATAGTCGATCAATGTACATATCTTGGATTAGTTTTCGGCTCGAGCAGATCTTTTTCAAATGCTCAAAATGTTTTGTCCGGTCAAGCTTTAAAAGGCCTTTTCAAAATGAAGAAATATATGTACAAATTTACGGATTTATCAGTAAAAATAAGTTAGAATTCTTCGGATAGTTAATACCGCCCGTTTTTAATTGTGCTAGTCCAGTGTGCGGGGTTATAAAAAGGAATTTTGTAATTTTGTAAAAGATTACTTGGTGTTAAATGAATTACACAAAATGATTTCGTTTATGGTGAACTTGGTCGACTGAACTTACAAACTATTAGGCATATAAGTACATGTACAATCAAATATTGGATTAAATTATTAAGACCTGATGAAAATGAATATAATAGAAGAGTGTATAGCTTGGTTTATGTTCTCTTATGTTTTCTCTTTTGTTATGTTGAATATTTGAGATGTAGTTTTGTGTATACATACAGTTGTCTGTTGAATACATGTTTGTATGTATATGTGTGTGAGTGATATCCTTATGGGCCGTTTTAAGTCAGTGTTAAAATCATATTTAAGAGCTTTTGGTGTTTTGTTTTGATTAACGAATTGTGGAATAAATGGATGAATATATTATCAGTGTGATACAAAGGTTTATACTGCAACTAAAATGGATTATATTAGTGCATACAGTGTTAAAACGAACTGTCCTGGATTTTTTCACGAGCGGGAAAATCTCGAGCAAAGATCAAGTTCGGTTCAATTAAGCATTTCGAGGCGCGACTTCATAAATTGTTCAATAGACAACAAACTAATATACACGTTTGATGAATTAGTAAACATAAAAAATGAACAAATCAATTGTAATCGTGGACAATCTTTGTTTGAAAAATCTCTGAATGTTATGGTCGAAAAACTCGGGCAGGTGATTAAAATCACAAATAGCCAGACCGAGTTTATGCGCACCTTTGCGTATAAATCGATCGACAGTGAATCCAGATCACGTCGAAATAACCTGATTTTTCGAGGTTTTGTTCAAAATAGAGGTGAAAATTGTTTCCAACTGGTACGAGATTTCCTGGCCTACCACTTCGACATTGACTCCCACAATATGTACATAACCCGTGCTCACAGATTAGGCAGTTGGTATCGACGGAAGCAGGTACAGAAACGCCCTATCATTGTTAATGTCCGTGACTATTGTGACACTGAATTGTGACACTGAATTTATTATGGACAATGTAACTACGTTAATGGGGACCCAATTCTCAGTTGATCACGATTACCCGAGGGAAATACAAGCAGCCCGATCTCGTTTGTGGCCCATCTATTAACAACTGAAAAAAGACTCCCCTAAGTCAAAGTTCAAATAGTTTACCCGGCAAAACTTATTCATGACGGTAAGCTTGTGAAAGATGAACTACCGGAATGGAACAAATATACTAGTGTCAATCGCGTATCAGAGATTGAATTAGTTAACGGAGATAAGAGGACGAATCACAGTGAGGTACCTTCGAGCATGCCATTGAATAACTTACCACCCGTCACAGCCTACAAAGTTACTGAATCGACATCAGCAATCTCCAATGATAGATTTCAACAGTATGAACAGTCCACAGGCACTCGTGGGCAAGTGAATCCACAATCTAGTCAAGTACAACCAATTATGAATACTAACAACATACTACAACAGTTTTCAACATTGCCTGGTCTAGCACAAAATATAAGTCCTATAGTACAAAGACCTATGCAGCCGATACCAATGTATCCCAATGTATCCCAACGAACTGTTTCACGTGTAAGTCCTCAGGTTTCATCGCCATTGTGTAGTGTAGTACTAGCAAATCAGCCACGTCTTGTATACAGTACGCATAATCCATTGGCCGGGGTACACGACAACTCCGTAGAAATACAGTCGTGTGCATCAAGCAATTCCAACACAGGTACACAAGTGATGGGTGTTCCAGTGATGCCAGTTGATAAGAGTCTCAATGTTGAGAAATCGCAGTGTCCAGATATTCCTCAAACTACTACGGATGTGTGTACGCCAATAAGCATGAATGAACGTTCTCAAAACAGCGTACATACTAGAAACTCCCAAGTATGTGTCAGTGAGCAAACATGTGTAAAATCTGTGTGTGACAGTGACCAAACATGAGTTAAAACCCTGGATGATGTACCCAGACAAACAATCATTCATTCATCAACATCACCGGACAGAAGCCGCCCACGTGCTTCCCATGTATCGTCCATGCATCGTCAAGGACTGAGAGTCGCTCTCAGTCAGCTATCCCATATTGGCGGAAGAGCAGTGTGAGTACAACACGCAGACCGAGACTAAAAAATAGGGCCATAAATAAACAATCAATCAACAAACCGTGCATGGGTCAGTATAAACTATAGATAGCCACCCAACACCCATAGAAAATGTTCAGCATGATGGATCCTCACCAACACCAAAATTGAATACAGGCCAGTAGGTCAACGCAGTGAAGGTCTCGCTTAGATGTTTTTTACTGAACATACAGGGTTTAGTGTCTAAACGAACTAATAAATTATCATCGCCCGAATTGTTACATATTTTTCATACTCATGATATAGTGCTATTGACTGAAACATGGACTGATAATTACTCTGATTTACACGTAGACGGTTTTGAGAATTATGTTCTTAACAGAACCGAAAATAAAGTTTCGAGTAAACGCCCATCAGGCGGAATGATTGTATATGTTCGCAATGAATTTGTTTCTAGCAATACCTTGGTATTTAGCAGTTCTGATGATATCATTTGTGTGAAAACTGATGGTTGTAAATTAGGCTTATTTAACGATTTATTTATTTGCTTAAGCTATATCGTTCCTGACAACAGCAGTAGACAAGCGCTTGTTGAAAATCATACATATGACAGATTGTTAGAATAAATTGTTAGTTTAGATTCTAAATACGAAAATGGTTTTAATTTCATTCTGTGTGGAGATTTGAACTCACATACATCTGACAGCCCCGATTTTGTACCTTATGATTCTGTCGGCAATCTAGATGTTTTACCTGACGATTACAATTCTGATTATACTTCAAAGCGGGTGTCACAGGATTAAGGCCGTTTGAATAATAACGGTTTGTTATTATAAGAGTTGTGTAAACAAACAGGCCTTCGTATTTTAAATGGTCATTGTGCAGTTGATTTCACATTATATTTTTACAAACCAATTTCGGATAATGTATGCAATGAACAGTACTATGAGCTTGTTAGTAGTAAATTTATGTGGGACAATTTGAAAATTTGGGATTATCAAAATGCGTTATCGGCGAATGTTACTACCAATAAATTAAATATGTTCAATGAAAATATATGTGCCGCTTTGAGTCATACTGATATTGACAATTGTATTAATGAATTAAGTGGTATCATTGACGGAGTAGCTTCCCCTTTATTTAAACGAAATGTTTTTTCCAAAGGATAGAAATCACGATTATAATAACAATCATCTAGTTAATAAGTGGTATACTCTTGACTGCGAAGATAAAAGATGTTCATTTTATAGTGCGTTAAACGCATACAGAGCTGATAAAACAGATGCTAATGGATTAAATATGACTCAAGCAATAACCACGACCGTGGTCCAGTGGTTAGTGCGCTGGACTTGCAGCCCGGAGATGCGGGTCCAAATCCCGGTCGCGGTAGGTCATACCCTTCAATGAAAATTTGACAAAAATGTCAATTTTCCTCCATATGTGGAGAAGTTGCCGGCTCTTTGTGGAAGGGTAAGTTAGTACTGGTTAGTATACAGTCCAGGAAAACTGGTTAGGTGAACCGGTCGCCGTATATAACTGAAAAATTGTTGTAAAACGGCGTTAAACCCCAGTGACAACCAACCAAATGACTCAAGCACGTGCTAATTATAAATATTGCATTCGTAAAGCTAAATATGTCTATGACAAAAATGAAACACAAGTATTATTAGAGGTAAAACATAAGAATGCTAGACTGTATTGGAAAATGTTGAAAAATTGTGCAGGAATTAAATGTTATTTAAAGATACTTCAAATTCGTAAACAATCCTGATGATAAATTTTATTCACCAGATGAAGATGTATTGCACTCTATTGACCGTTAAGAAAATAATAAATTTTGATGTATGTTTGATGAACTCAATATGCCATTTACATATGACGAATTGTTGAAATCTGTTAATCAGTTAAAAACGAATAAAAGTGGTGGCCCAGACCTTTATTCAAATGCATTTTTATTCATGGTTAAGACTTACTTTTACCATATATATTTTCTCTTTTTAATAAAATATTCGGAATAGGATACTTCCCACATTCTTGGTCCGAAGGCTTTATTATGCTATTACATAAATGATGTAAACAATTATCGTAGGATAACTCTGCTTAGTATTTTAGGTAAATTATTCACAAGAGTTTTAAATAATCGTTTGTCTGATTGGGCAGAAAATTATTGTGTATATAAATGAAGCCCAGGCAGGTTTTAGAGCAAATATGGGCACGACGGGTAATTTATTTGTTATGCATGGCCTTATCAATTATATGATTAATTGTGGAAAATAGTTATTTTGCGCATTTATTGATTTTAGTAAAGCTTTTGATTATGTTAATCGAGAAAGTTTATGGTCAAAATTGATAAGATTAGGCATTCGAGGAAACATTTTAAATATAATACGATCAATGTACAGTAGTGTAAAACCACGGGTTAAATACCTTAACAAACTAAGTGATGGTTTTGAATGTATGCTTTGTGTTAGACAGGGGGAATGTTTATCTCCCTTTCTCTTTTCAATGTTTATTAATGATATTGAAGATGTGTAAGTAAAAAATGGCTCTGATGGAATTGATGTTGATATGTTTAAGATATTCCTTATTTTGTATGCAGATGATATAGCTATTTTTGCAAACAGTAATGAAGAACTACTACAAAATTTAGATTTACCATTTGATTATTGTAGTAAGTAGAAATTAACTGTAAATGCATCGAAAACTGAAATTATGATTTTTAAAAAAGCAGGTCGTCTTCCAGCTAATTTTACATTTTATTTTGGGGAAAATCGTTTAGAAGTAGTTAAGCAATTTGTTTATCTAGGTGTAGTTTTCACGACTGGCGGGTCATTTTCCGTAGCACAAAATACTTTAGCAGGCCTAGTTTTAAAAGCAATTTTTGCGATGAATAAATATCTATATAAATTTATCAATGTATCTGTTAAACACAAATTAGAATTGTTTGATAAATTGATATCTTCTATGTTAAATTATGGTAGTGAAGTGTGGGGCTTTCATTCCAGTAAGGCAATAGAAAGAGTGCATATACAGTTTTGTAAACGTCTGTTGGGTGTAAAAACAAGTACACAGAATGATTTTATTTACGGTGAATTAGGTAGAATGCCATTACAGAACATAAGATACCTCAATACTATAAAATTTTGGATAAAAATTCTGCATGCGAATGATGATAAATATATTAAAAAAGTTTATAAAATGCTGTACCTAGATATTACTAATTATCCAAATAAGAAAAATTGGTGTTCTTTATTAAAAGACTTACTGGGTGTTCTTAGTTTTCATGATTCGCGGATTTTTCAAACCGTCGGCAATAAAGATTTATTTTAAACACTGCTAAACAGAGACTAAAAGACCAATTTATCCAAAATTGGAATAGTAGATTAAATGATTCAGGTCGAGCATTATTTTACATAAGTATTGCCAATTTTCATTTTCAGCCTTATTTAGATGTTGTAAACATAAACAAATTTAGAATTAGCTTATCTAGATTACGTGTATCATCTCATCGTTTGTGTATTGAAACCTGCAGATGGAACCGTCCAGTATGCACACCTCCAAACGAACGATTGTGTATTTTTTGTAATGTCTTAGAAGATGAGTACCACTTTGTTTTAGAATGTTCTTTATATGTTGATTATAGAAAAATTTACATACCATCTTATTTTTGGAGGCGTGCAAATATGCACAAATTTATAGAACTTATTAACTCGGTTAATTTTAAGAAGTCTTGCTTCCTTCATTGAAAATCTTTCAAACTGAGAAATGACATATTATATAATAGAGAATAATACTATTTACGAGTATGTAACACTGTATTTTGATACAGCTTTCAAGCAATCGAAATTATTTGTTAAAAATATTTTTGATGATATCAATGTATGACATTTGAAAGCATTCTCTTACGAAAAACAACTATTGTATTCAAATATAACTTTGACCTATTAATTCACATATTGTATCTTATTATTTCGTTTCGAGTAAGATATTGACAAGTTGTGGAATTTACTATTAATGTTATGATATGTATAAATTTGGTACTTATTTGTAATTTCTAAAATAAAAAACAAACATTTGGTGAAAAAATATGTTACGAATATGTACACAAATAATTATGTAACAGCAACTCCCACATGTCATATCTTATTGTTTCGTTTCAAATAAGATGTTGGCAACAAGTGGAAAGTATTACTGTGATCTGTATTTTTATTGCATTTTTGTCATCAACATTTGAATGTGTAATTTGATTACACATAACATGCATAGTATTTAATCATGATTATCTTTGGATCATTTATTACAACATAGTATGTGCATTATTTAATCTTTGAAGATTATGAATTTGTATTGTTCATAATTGTCGCCGTAGTATGTATATCATATAAATTACCGCTTGGGTCTATGACCTTCTGGTTGATATGAAATAAAAACTTGTCAAAAACTTGTCATGTATTGGAGGTCCGCTACATACGGTATATCACTGAGCTTCGACTACGGTGAACCTTGATATAAGAAACAGTTCATTGTATTAACATCAAAATGCAACAATTAATGCGTACACTTCTTTACCGTCACAAGATTAAATCGTTACGGTAAAGACTGTGTAAAGATTATTTCATAAAAAAAAACTGTCAGACACGATGTATCCTGACCAGACTGACCAGAGTGACCACATGTAATGAATTGTCAACACTTTGATAATCTGAAAAGCGGAACTTTTAGTGATTTATTCACTAATAATAAACATCTCCAAATCAACGATAGCCTCGCACATATTGTACTTACACGACCAAGAAAATCGGCAAAGTTCTTTATTTGTTCCTGTCTTTAACGAAGAAACTCGTTATTCACGTAACATGTTAAAATAGATTTTTGTCTCAGGCGGCAATATCAACATGTTGTATATAAATATCCACAAATACGTAAGCATAATCATTGTAAAATAATATATTGTATAGTATTACATATTATGGAAATACTTAAACATCACATGGAAATTCGTTAACAAAGCTTAATATTTTCTCAAGCGCAATTGTGACTATGTACATTGATTACTTCTTATGCAGGTTGTAATTCTCTCAACTAAGTGACATTCAAACGCAAAGAAGTAAATTACAGAGAAACTGTATGGTATTTACACCATAAGAATTAAATTACTGGACACATGTTAGATTACGCAAATATTGGCACATGTTTATGTCTTACTAAGGTAAGCTTTTCTATGGTAACATTATTTCATTAGTGAGTTCTCCACACTTTATCTGTTAATACTATTACACGTTCCTGACATTTTGGATGTAAATAACACTTTGTTAAACTTGGTGGCATATTGGTCCAATGGGCCAGGTGCCTATTTGTATTTAGAATCTTATGCTTGTAAATATGTTCAATCACATGTCTCAATAATCCATCCCTCCGTCCGTCCGTCTGTCTATCTGTCTATCTGTTTGTATTGATAATGAGATCAAAATACATGTACACAAATT
This sequence comes from Lutraria rhynchaena, assembly GCA_008271625.1. Taxonomy (NCBI): domain Eukaryota; kingdom Metazoa; phylum Mollusca; class Bivalvia; order Venerida; family Mactridae; genus Lutraria; species Lutraria rhynchaena. The sequence continues at coordinate 171,958 of VIBL01000241.1, forward strand.
TGGTAAAGCATCCTATCATTTCATTCGTCAAATTCGTATTTGATCATATTAGGCTGGAGTAACGGTAAAGGCGTCAATATAAAGGTATGGTACCATAGTGATTAACTTACTATAGTGTTTCCTCCGGGCCGCGGTCCAGTGGTTAGTGCGCTGGACTTGTAACCCGGAGATCCGGGTTCGAATCCCGGTCGCGGCAGGTCATGCCTTTCCATGAAAATTTTACAAAAATGACCATTTTCCTCAGTATGTGGATAAGTTACCGGCTCCTTGGGGGAAAGGTATGTTAGTACTGGTTAGTATACAGTCCAGGAAAACTGGTTAGGTGGATCGGTCGCCGTATATAACTGAAAATATGTTAAAAAACGGCGTTAAACACCGATGTCAATAAGTACTTCCGCCATCAGAACGACATTGACAACCGTGCTAAATGACAGAAGCATGCTGGGACTATGTCGTTAATTATGGTATTCTAGGAATGAGACAAATGTTGCCAAATATAGTTAAAAATATAATTGTTACGGTAAAGACAATATTTTCATGGGACACATGATTTCTTAATTCAAATTTCCTTTTAATTTCACTTTTTTTATTTCAAACTAAACTTTTTATCATGGGATTGATACATCGATTGAATATGCTGATGCTTGATAGGGTAAAATGAATGTCTATATGTTTTGTAGTCTTAATGTAACCATAATGGTATGGGACATTTACGGTCACAATGCATTTTATTTGTGACAGAAAACCTGCACGAAGTTTTAATACAGACTATGCTGGTGTTTAATGTTATTTCATTAAAAAATCAAGTCAGGCAATATGAACTGTGATCAGATTTAACGGACATGTTTATTTAAAACAGTTGTACATGCTGTAAGTATTTGGTGTTTTTATCAATGTTTAAAATTTTACCGTCACAAGCAAATATTTGTGACAGTAAATAGTTAAATATAAAAAAAACATTAATTTATAAATAAAGTTTTAAATTGTGTAAGTATATTAGGACACAGGAGAAATGTTTAATGGGACACTTCTAATTTTCTAATTTTGATGGTTCAAATTTATCAGGGAATCGCCCTTTTAAGTGAATAATTAAAAGGGCTCTCTTAACGGAGCAATGGAAGTCTTTGAACTAAACTTTATGTAAATGTTATAAATGTAATCAATTTAACCAGCCCGTGAGAGATACATCACATTTACCTACGTTAGTGTGTTCGTTAATTCTGAACGCTACAAAACGACCATAGCTAAAGAAATAATAAAACATCAATATAAAATAGCACCACCTTGTATTATAGTGTGTAATATATGCTCACATAAAACTTCATAAATCAACTACAAACAAAACATTTCAAACACAGATTATGCTGCCATGTTTATGAGATATATGAATTTAATGACTGAGTATCACAAACTTTATCACCATAAGTATTGTGATGTTAGAATTATTATATAATACTCATCATTGTGTTGCATTCTTTTTACACGATATTCGTGTGTTATACTCTAAAGAACATATTGTATTATATTATACCATATTACAGACACGAACAAAACCATAAAATTAATAATGTTCCATGTTAAAGAAATTGTGTTATTTAATTATTGCATTACAAAGCTAATTCATTAATTTGACCGGTCGTTGAATATACATTATCATATTCCTCTACCGACCTATGACACATGTTGTCCTAAAATGTCGGCCTGGCATATTGACGAACTTTCATGCATTGGTATTTTTGATGCGCAATGCTCAATCCTGCAGTCTGAATTTGGCCGGATATGTGTACAACGAAACATGAGCAATTCGTTTAACTATAGTTGTTCAAAACTTTGCCCCTCGAGCGCTCACGAACAATCACAGTCGTCTTATCAGAAGTTTTGAAATGAAAACAGTGAAACTTCTGACTCCCTTATAACAACTATAGTTGTTCAAAACTTTGCCCCTCGAGCGCTCACGAACAATCACAGTCGTCTTATCAGAAGTTTTGAAATGAAAACAGTGAAACTTCTGACTCCCTTTCAATGGAAGGAAATACTAGACAGAAATAATTTCCAACCGTACCTGAACAAGATATTTATCAACTTAATGGCACCGTGATATACATGTGTGATATTCTTCTTTAAATACTAAAAGTGCATGTTTTATATGTGACAATATTTTGAAACGATGTAAGAACTTCATTTCACAATTTCAATTAATGGAATTTTGCTACAGATACGAGGGTTGGTGTACTAGGTCCATATAATAATCATGCGTAGGAATAAAATCTTAGATATTGCATGATAAAAAAATTCAATATTTTCCCTATGTGTGCTCAGTGTCGTCATTGCCGTACAACCATTATTTGTCAAATCCAGTTTTGTTCCCCATTCTGATTTCTGAATTGTACAGAAATATTACGCCGAGCAGATCTGTGTACAATATCAAAAAGCTGCTCTAGGCTGTCACAGTCAGAACGAAAAGTTTAAAAAGTTTCTTGATGTGGCCGAAACTACCATCAACCAAACACCTATAATATACAGTAAAACCTCAAATAGCAACCACCTCAATATTACGACCACCTTGTTATTTATTCTCAGACCGGCTTTCAAAACTCGTCTATAATTCAACTTATTAAGACTACCTAATTATATCGAACAGATTGTTCGGGTCACTTATATGGTCGCATTATTGAGGTTTTACTGTGTAAAACAGCTGTAACGATACATTCGTTTGTTCGATGCACCGAATAATGTTCACATTCGAATATGTATTCGTTATTCGTTCAGTGATTATTTGAATATAAAATAATAGTCATGCTTATATAACTTGTATTAAATAAAAAAATGCACACAAAATTTGTGTATAACCATAGACACTCGATTTCCGTGATTTATATAACCCGAACAGACCTAATTTTTTAATCTAAACTCATCAAAAGATGCAAATCAGCCGAGAAAAAAAAACGTCATTTCGCTACTCTGCGTATATGAAAAACAAAAGGGTAAGTCACTCGCCATTTTTTCGATTGACGGAAGTGACGGTATCTAGCCTGGGTCCCGGCATTCCTTCTGACATGCGTACTCTATTCGGGAACTTCGCTCTTGCCGTAGCGCCAAGTCTAACAGCGAGGTTCCCGAAAAGCGCGCTCATTTCAGAAGGAACTGCCTTCCTTCACTGCCGTCAATCGAAAAAATAGCGAGTGACTTACCTTTTAGTTTTTCATACACGCAGAGTAGCGAAATGACGTTTTTTTTCTCGGCTGATTTGCGTTGTTTGATAAATTTAGATTAGAACATTAGGGTCTGTTCCGGTATATAAATCATGGAAATCGAGTGCCTATGGTATAACGACGCTGAAAGTTCAAGAGTTGCTTTTAAAATACTACATTACGATAATATATCCAATCTTCGATCAGAGTTGTTCCGGCCAAATGATCCAGCCAAATTTAAGTCGCCGGGGAAGTCTGTTCACCTTTTACTAGTAAATTTTTGTTTTATTTGCTATTCATATTCATTACCACGTATCGTGATATGTATCCGTTACAGCCATAGTGTACAAGCATTATTTAATATTTAGTAACATGTCTAAACGAGTTATGCTAATTGCAGAATATATTAAACTTATTTTAGTTTTGTTTTTAATTAAAATATTTTAATTGTAATCTCGCTAAATGAAATAACAAACATACTTCGTATGACCAGGAATAACTATCAGCATAGGTGGATCCAGGACTTCTACTTAGGGGGTGGGCGGAAACTGAACAAGTAGGCTGTGGGTCCAGGGGGCCGCCAGGTCTCCTGGTGGGTCCAGGGCGAATTGCAGATTATATCATTGTGCTAGTGTACTTGTAACTTATTGCACACGTAGCGTGCGAATATGTTTTGACATTTATATATATTTTCATGTAAATATCATATTTCGTGATAGAACCCCCTCCCCCTGGATCCGCCTATGATCGGTAAGCCTCGATGAATCCTCCAGTACAAGTATAATAGTATGTATCTGTTTTGTTTTGAGCTACAAATGAAACGAATTAATTAAATATGTTGTATGTATAAAGTGTGCACTTATTATTTAGAAGGTAATACTGGATTTCTCACATGTAGAATTGACTGACAATTTATATGAAACGGTTGATTCATTCTGTCACACCATAATAATTGTGAGAAATCCCAAGTACACACATGGTTTTAATAAGATGATTTCATTTAAGTAAATTTAATAGTAAATCACTGCGAAGGCTATTTATCACTTGACGTACGCAGCTGATTAGTTTCAATCCATTAAGAATCAGACGGAAATGTACCCGTTTTCTATATATGAAATGCCTGTAATTAACGAATCTAAATTCAATGTTATATGTACAATTTTGTGACCTAAAATGTCAAATGTATCCATAAAATTACATCAAATGTGTGATAATTTCCATAACGCGACATATTAAGCACACGCGCAAATTATGAAGTATGGGAATTCCGTGGAAAACTCCCTGAGGACGGTAAATTCTCACAACTATGATGTTTTTGTCTTAGAATACGCTTAGAAGAAATGAAAGTAAGAAATTAAGACATTTCTTATATCTTAGTCAAAATTTAAGATAAAAATATTCTTAACTCAGAAAACTAAGATTGTGAATACGTGCCCAGATGTACTCAGTTCACGTGGCTTTTTTCTCCACTGTGTTTATGATGTTTTACGAATGTCTTCAAAGTTTTTTTTTATAATGACGACCACTAGAATGTTTACAACCGTTGCTTATTAACTCGTGATCGGGTTAATTGATAAAATGTGCGAGCGTGATTGTAGGCGTTCCTGGCTTTATGGCATTGAGGCCCGTACCAGGGGGACACTTTACCCTTATATGATCTTTATATGATGATCTACAGATGTTCGTGTAAAACAGGTGTTTGGAATTAGAGAATACTTTATCATCAGCTTTTTCGAAGGATTTGGGATATTTTTCAGTGACTTAATTGATGTAAGATTGTAAATTACGTGAAAGCAGGTCATTCAATTTTTCATTAGTATTAGAAATATCTTGGAGATCCAGATTTTGTGGAAATTCTTTTAACTTACTAGCGTCCCAGTATTTATTAATATGCTGTAGGCAAGACCGTCCATTTTCCCATTTTTTAACCTTTAATTTTATGGACGGTAGGCAATGTCCATCTGAGAAGAGCTTGTCTACCTGGGTCTCCACAAAACTGGACAAAATTGCAACAAACTAATTGATCTCTCAATGTCTGGCGAGTTTCTGAATGTCAGTATATCAATACCTCGGTATTCATCAGCACTTTATCAAATTATTTGTTTTACAAATATCTAGGCCTAATAATTTGTATTCAGATCAACAAATTATAGAGCACATGAATGATCCGTGTACTGGCAGGTCTCTGTCAAATAATTCATCAGTAATTTTACAGCTATTTACAATATCTTCATTTACACCTGCTTGATGGATCAGATTATGATGAAATCAACTCAATTGAGGTTTAGCGTTTGCATCACCCGTTAACAACACATCTTCGAACTGAAGATATTTTGTAGTGATATCGGACTCTTAACAAAAATAATTCATGTTCGCTGTAAAAAGATACTGATCGGCGGGGAAAAATAGATTGTCCCTACAACAAAACATACGTTATGCCTATCAGTAAATTTCAGCCAAAACACATACAGTTTGAAGGTAGCAATTCTATGCTACCCAATACGCTGTCATTCACCAATTCCCCTGACTTCAGTCTAAATTTTCTGCACTTGGTTTTGAATAAACTTATCCAATCTTGACTGAAGTACTCAAGATATTTAGATTTCTTGGACTAATTCAAAAAGGTCGGAGTAATTAAGCATTGATTTAAGGCCACAAACATTTGAAGTTCATATAGTAAGAGTAGCATTTTCACTGATTGTTATTGAAGATCATCATACTTTTCTGTAGTATTATGTATAATATCAACCTCATGTAAATCTGAATTATCATCAACAGTCAAATAACTAGAAGTATCAATAATAGTACTTTTATTAACATCATGCTCATCACTAGTACATTGACAAACACCATCATCAATATTAATTTACTAACATCATTCTCATCAACAGTATTTTACTAACATAATACTCATCAGCAATATTTTATTAACATAATACTCATTAACAGTATTTTATTATCATAATACTCATCAACAGTATTTTATTAATATAATACTCATCAACAGTATTTTAATAATATAATACTCATGAACAGTATTTTATTATCATAATACTCATCAACAGTATTTTATTATCATAATACTCATTGACAGTATTTTATTTACATAATACTCATCAACAGTATTTTATTATCATAATACTCATCAACAGTATTTTACTAACATCATAGTAAGAGATTATCTTTGCTACTAAATTTGTTATTAAGTGTATAAGGAAATTATTACAGTGACATAAACACGAAGAACAGTCTGGATCCAAGTCGATGTTTTTGCCCAAAATTAGGACACATTTTAGAATCGTCAATATGCGAGTAGTATCCTTTCCATTTCCGTTGTCATTGCGATTAACCTAAGAAGCCGTATACCTTTTCAATGGATGGTGAACTTTCACCAGATATCCGTGACTGGGGGATTTTTAGTGGTTTTAGATTACAGTGCAACCTCTCCAGAGCGGCCCTCTCTTGAGCGACAACCTCCCTTCAACAACAGCATGCTTTTTTTCTCCACTGTACGATTTGACTATTCATTTAACCTCTCTAGAGTGGCAACCTCTCAACAACGACATAATTTTGCGTCTCCCAAAGGATGTTGCTTTGGAGAGGTTACACTGTAACATTTGGGTAGTTTTAGATTTAACTTTCGGCAGTTTGCCGGATGCTTGCATGTTTATATTATGATCATTTGTTGCTATCGAGTTTATAGGTAAAGTGTCGCTACTCTCATCATCATGTACCACCAGGAGAACAGTATCTAGTTCGGTTGTTGCGGATGGTAATTCTGGTTCCACAGTTGACACGGCCAATTTATTGAATTCCCCGCTCTTTAAATAGTTGCTTAACTGACACTGTGATATGTGTATCATGTGTGATTGACCAATACACATGAGGTTAAATAAAACACATGTATAAACATTGTTAATGAAGTTAAACATCTTCTGATCATACCAGCATGTTTCTCATTGTTTGTGTATAGAGCCACTATGTTTAAGAACATCCCGATGTAGACAAATTGAGACATTTCTAATTTTCTATAAATATTAAAGGTACACTGCTTTTTATTATACTACTTTCATACTACTTTTCTTTATACGGTTGCCCATGCCCTCTGTTTTCTTGTCAATGAATAGTTTGTATTGTCGTTAAACGTATGTATCTGTTTCAGTAATCAATAAATGAATCGTGAATGATCGAAGCATTGTTTCTGTTTTTATGTCTGGTGTACAAGCTTTAGATTGAAGTTTTAAGAAACTTTCAACGAACACAAACCCAATCGATTTATATTAAAACTTATTGGAAACGTAAATCAGGAAATAGAAATTGGCACTATAAACAAAAAAGTTGAGCATGCGGAAATGTGTAAATCTAGCCTCAAAATCAATTAGGAAACTTTCAAAATCATGTATTATTATTTTTAATAATCACCATCTCCAAATAAATCACTCTTTAATCACAATTGCTGTTATTGGATGAATGTGTTGTAAGTTTGGTTTGATTCACAATGATAATACATCACTTTTATTATAATTTCTAATAGTTGGTGAGAGGAAAAATGTTTCTAAAGAAGCTGTTGCTTTTATTAAATGTGAAAAAGTTCTGAACTGTCTTAATTTGTAAAAATTCTATTTATGTACTGCCTTGGAAAAATTCAATTTTGTAACAGTGTATGATCTTGCCGTTTGTGTAATGAATATCAATACTAATAATATAAGAAAAAAGAAGTTACTTAATTGTATATTCTAAATAATCGACTCTTTACCAAGCAGCAAATCGAACATATTGTCAAGTATAGTTCAAGGGAGGTTATTAGTTTGATTGTCTTAAATATTCTCGTGAGAGTTGTTTCCATATAACCATGTATCTATTATGTCTTTTTATCATATGTTTTGATAAAACATTATGCAACAGTTGCAGTGTTCTTGTTACAAGCGTTAGACTATTGTATTAAATATAGTGAACTTAAAGGATCTTGTAAACCAAAACTATACTTCGTCAAAATATTGAGTTCTTTCAGTGCTTTGATGCGCGACATCTTTTTCAAAGTACAAATGTACTTGGCTATAAACATCATGACCCATATTGCTTTTTGTTGTAAATACCAAATAATGTATAGATATAGTATTAGCCATGATTCAATAATGATCACATAGTAATATTTATAATAAAATATTTAACCATTGATATATAGCTTTGTGCATTTCATGGTGCACGAGAAACTATGAGAACATCTGCTCAGCCTTGTGGGCCACGGACAATTGATATTTGATCATTCGATATTTGTAAATTTCGCCTTAGGCATGAAGTTGCCGATTTGTGAATAAAATGAACTGATAATTAGATATCTTCGCAGATTTTATTGTATTGAGTACAAAGAAATGTATCTGGGACATTGAAGTGAATTTAAAACTTTTATTGACTTTCACGTGCACAGCGCTTTAGAGACTTGTTTTATAAGGCGCTATATAAATCTTTTCAATTCAATTCAATTCAATCTGGGAGAACAAACAATTATTCAAAAATAATGGTAATTCTCATATCTAGAAGAAAAAAATTGATGCATTGAAATGATACATTAAGTATCTCCTCAAAAGAGCATAGAACATCTCAGGAATAAAAAGTAGTAATCTCACGGAAAACAAATTACCTTTCTGGAAATGCTTTTCATCATCCGGAAATCCTTTTCATTATCCGGAAATCCTTTTCATTATCCGGAAATGCTTTTCATTATCCGGAAGTGCTTTTCATTATCCGGAAATCCTTTTCATTATCACAATACATTTTCATAATACATCACTTTTATTATAATTTCTAATATTTTGGTGACAATATTTTCCGCTGCCCACAGTCGGAAATTTCCCAGCATTTGGGTAATTCTTCAATTTTGTGGCATTTACATAGCAGAAAAGAAGAAATAAGATTAACAAATTTTATTCGTTTTTTGTCATTATATGAATATTTCATACATTTCTTAACAATAATATTCTGTCAGCAGTGAACTTTACTATCAAATTCAAACAATATGTTAGGTATTTCATAAGTACATTGACACAAAACGTCATTTCCATAACGATAATAAAATGTTGCTTGTACAGAAAATACAAACAAGAATTCATTTAAAATGTATATGTAGCTTTGAAACATAATATATCAAATCATTTTGCTATGGAATATGAACTGATGGATATTTAAGAAAATATATAAGGCACAATTAAATACACAATTCTTCATTTAGGCTTTTTAATAACCGAACTGTCTTTATTGCTTATAAACTGGCATAAATCAAGGCAAACCTCTATAATAGTTTTGGTCTTCAAACAGAATAAGAAGTAAAAAAATAAAGATAATGGCAAATAGCACTTATCTTAAATCAATTAAAATTGAAAAAAGGTCATTGTTATGGAAATGACGTATTGTTATGGTAACGACTCAGTTGTTGCGGAAATGACATAATTACATGATAATACATTTCTATGGTCATTGTATAAAATACTTGCAAGTAAGTCAACAATGTAAATATATTACTGTATTCAAAACCATTGTCACTATGCCATAACTAGTCACAAAGATATAAACTCATCAACAATGCATGGAACTCTAGTACATTTTTGTAGCGCAAAGAAGCTGAAATATACAACATTAACTGTAACATTTAAACTGTCATCCACATGTTTGTTTTCATGGACCTCATTGACAAGCTTATGAACATACTGTTTTATGAAATAGAATTTTCAATTAACTCCCACATAGTATCATCAATTTTATGGTGACGTTTTGTCACTATATTTGGCTGTTCATCAAGCAGTGTGAGGACTAATTTCATGTGATACCAAACAACGCCATCTCTCATCGGCCAATGCCGCCTGTTGATACCAATGTGACTCATTGTCTTCACCTCGACTTCATCCTCGTTTACAGCAATGATCTCACCAGGATAAGGCAGCCCATCAAATTCGTTAAGGACAACGCATCACCTTCCCACCAGATTCTCGTCAATATTTTGAAGTGGTTGAAGCATGACCATGTCAGTCTAAAATAACCAAATATGTAGTACAGTGTAACCTCTCCAAAGCAACACGCTTTGGGAGACGCACAATTATGTCGTTGTTGAGAGGTTGCCGCTCTAGAGAGGTTAAATAAATAGTCAAATCGTTCAGTGGGGAAAAAGCATGCTGTTGTTGAAGGGAGGTTGTCGCTCAAGAGAGGGCCGCTCTGGAGAGGTTGCACTGTACAATGCATTATTTTGAACAGGCAATAACCATATGTCAACGTAAATAGTTTTGATTCTTTTGTTTGGTAAAATGGAGCTGTGTATCATTTGTTTCAAGTATACTGATGCACTAGCAAATGATAAATGAATGTACAAAATAAATGGTTTTCATTGGAAGCCCATGATGCCATTTGACATGCATGGTATTTATCATAAAAAACATGTTTATAGAATCAGAAGCATCTATGTAATTTACTTGTGGTGTCTCAGGTAAATCAGTAGAGGATGACCCAGCATTGCACCCATTGTTGGTCACTACTGGGGGGCTTATCTAAACATATAACAGGAATTCTTTAAATCAGTACTGCTTTAAATATGTGCAAATTGTAGCAAAATAGTTGGTAACATTTAATGCCAATAAATTCAAGCGAAGGTGATTTCCGTGAAAATGCTATAAATCAGTGTTGCTGTTACAAAGTACTGTCCTATACTTATTAATCAATTAATGTGATATACTTTTATGACAAAACACTAGTATTGTCTTGAAAACACAGATTAAAACCCCAATATATTTCTGCAGTAATAAAAGATTATAGTGCAAATAGTCCTTTTAACTGAAAACAGTACAATAGTTTTTAAGCAATATCATGTAAAGCTTTGTTCTTATATTCTAAGTTAAACATACCCTAAATATTTCAAACTCGGTCTCTTCAGGGTCAAAACAGTTGCATGTAAGACAGCAGTGGCTAGCAGCACAGCTAAGGATTCGAGATCGAACTTTGTATTTGTTTGTGGTAGTCACCTGTCAATAATCATTCTATATAGTTACATTTTATACGTGTCAAAATAAAGGCTGATCATCTAAAGGTTTTGAAAATTAGTTCAGCATCCAATTGTATAAACATTGGTTAACTTTAACCACTGGGTTAAATCAGAGTTTTGGTTAAAATTTTGGTTAGATGTTCGGTTAGCTATTGTAGAAAATTTTGTTTAAGTTTAACCAAATTTTGTTTTTTGTTAAAGCTCAGATAAATCTAACCCAAGTCTAAGATGCTGGTTAAATCTTAACATAAACGGTAACCAGTATCAAAATGGCAGCCCTTTTTAAACGTTTAAATGATTTTTTAATGGTTAGTGAACCAAAATGGTTAAATTTAACCCTGGGTTAAATTAACCATTTGATTAAAGTTAACCAATGTTTATACAATTGGGCGCAGTTAGATAATTATTTTGATTACATTAAATAAGAATGAAATACATTTATTGCATTATTCCTGAGTTTGGCTCAGAGGATAACCCATGAAAGTCATATTAATGACTTTTTTCCAGTGGGGTCCTGTTGCTCAGATGGACAGAAACAGATACGAGGGAACCAGGTTCGATACCCTAGATCTTCGCAAATAAACCCCTTGGTTCTTTAACATGCTCAGTGTAAAGTGTAGTTTAGTGATTATAGAGTAGTACAAACCTGGTGAATTTTCATTGTGTTATGAACAGCCTTGATACTGTTGGGGATCTATTTTTCTATCAATTCTATATCATCAGATACAATCTCAAAACACTTGATGCTTGTACTGTCTTTAAGACCTGAAACACAAAATGAAAATAATTTTTGTTCAGCAATAATCCTTATTGAATAGAGTATTGACAACTATTGTTTGATTTTTTCACAAATCAATAGTTTAAGGTACTGTTCCAAAAACAATTCTGGTTATAAATAAGTGTATAACTTGCAACCAATACATAAACACACATTCGCATACAAGCATTTCCAGGATGGCCTTATTTACTATGTTTGTTGGTGCAACCCCCACCTGTTTAGCATATTTGATTGTAAAGTTGCTAGTTCGATTCCGGGCTGGGGAACATGTTCTCTGTGACAAAATATGTCCTCCACCAATGAATGAAAAATTGAGTGGGGTAGCTAGGTGAACAGATGATCATGGTTAGCTACAGTAAATCGACCCTGGAAAACTGATTAAGACGAACAGCCCACCCAGAACATAACTGAACAATTTTTGTTGGAGACATAAAATCAATCAATCAATCAATCAATCAATCAATCAACCAATCAATAAATTACTGGTGCAAATATTAGCAAAGAAAGTATAATCAGTTGTTTTACATTATACACTTATACGTATATATACACACATTTGTATATAAAAATTCAATATATATAATAATTAATGGCTAAAGAAAATCATGTATAGTTTACATGTAATTAGAAATCTATAAAATGATACCTGCAACAATATCGGATGCTTGCATAATATCTTGCTGCCTGGTGTTGACTAAAGCATCTGCTTGTCTCTTTATAACTGCTCCTATACCGTCTGGAGCCCCCTTGCCATGTCCTGACTCCCAAAAGTTCCAAGTTCCACACTTAAACCCATGATCATATATTTTGTTGAAAAGAGGTAAAAGTTAGTTCTGGACCTATACTGCGTTGTTGGTCCATCACTAACGAAGTTTACTTGCTTTAACGGCTCACTGTTTAATGCGCGTACATACTTGAGAATTGGGTTCAAATGTGCCCAAATACCTGCTGGTCCATGCATAAGGCAGTCTGATAGGGTGGCAAAGGGAAGTGTCCTATCATGTAAGTAGACCACCCCTGTGTGGATTGAGATTTGTCGCTTTGAAGCGCCGAAGTGGGTACTTTGAATTTCAGATGTATACTTACAGTTATAGTTTTCAGAAAAGTCAATATGGATTATGACACTGCCCACCTCAATCCTTTCTTTCATGTATTTTAATGCTTTTTTCTAGTGATTGGTGTTGAATATGTGCCTTGCTAGCCTGTTAAGATCATTGTTAAGATCATTTGCTAGTGTTTCAATTGTACCTGTCTGTTCTTGTTTTACTGTCATTGTGCGTTGTGTAATGATTATATTACCCTTCATATCAAGTTTGTCTCGTGACACTCGTTTGGAAGTCCACATGTTCCAGCTTACAATTTTACCATTCACATATTGAGTCTTGAAGTGTCTGTCTTTACATGTTACACATTTTCTGTACATACAGTTCTTACTATTTAAACTGCACGTTATGTCCCCTAATAAAATATTCACATTGTTTGTTGAAATGACTTTCTCTGCATACAATCGCTTTGCTTTGAAAATCGGATTTTCATGAATCTTACATTGGCATATATACCTGTATCGTTCTGATGTTTTAAGAATCCAGAAAGGCTTCAGTTTACAGAAAGTACTGTAACTTACTTTTGAGTCTGTTTCAAATATAAACTTCTTGTGAAGAAACTTCATTTATTCATTAAGGAGACTGATCTGTCTTTTGGTCCCAAGCCTTGTTATTGTTGCTTTTTTCCTGCTTTTATCCTGGAATTGTCATCTCTTAGTAAAAGATACTCTGTTTCAGTTGCAGTCTTAATTTCATTGTCTTTGTAGGTTTGTTGGCTTTTAAATCCCTGACTCTCTGCTTGATTCCAGTGACTTTAGAAGCATACTTGCACAAACGGTACTTTTTCAATATAGTGTCTCTGAAAATAAGTTCTCGTATCATTCTACGTTCTTTGTAACTTTGTGCTTGTTTGTAACGCTGTTTAATACCATCTATTATTATAGAGTAGACTTTGTTGGCATCTGGCTTCTTTTCAGTTTTCTTAGCTGACCTGTAATACGGTTGTTTATATTTATTCTTCAGTTGTCTCTCTCTATTTAGCTCTACCCTTAGTTTGAACAACTCTCTATAACATTTAGCTCTATCTTCCCTCACTTTCTTTCAGCCATTGATGGTTCTTCTGTCTTGTGTCTCTTGGGGATCTATTTGTATGTCCTGAAATTCATTCTGAGGTGAAATTGGAGGACTTAAAGTATTTTCAACTGCCGTTAATATTCTTTTGTCACGTTCCCTTTTGTAGGACTGATTTTTTCTCCAGTTTTTTCGTGTTTTTCGTTTTTCTCTCTCTGTCATTTTGACACCGGTTTTACAATTCCCTGTTCTTTTTTCTTTCTGTATCTTTCACGTTCTTTTCTTCTGTATTCTTCATACTTGACGGCATCTCGTTTTTGGCGCTGCCGCCATAGCGCTGCACGCTCTCCACCAGTGAGCGGCATTCTTGCAGTTGCCTGGTGTACAGTATACCTTTTTCTTTATTATTATCTATGCTTTCATAAAGGTTTCTCATTTCAAAACAAAAATTAAACACATTTGGCGGTCTTAATACACGATATAAAGCCTTTCTGATGCCCCAATATTTCTGTCAAAACTATTCAGTTTTTTCTTTAGATTAGAAACAGCTTCTGAAATAAAAAAATACTAACTTTATTATCGTTAAACCAGATCTAGTTCAGTGTAGATTAATTGATGATAAAAAATCTGATATTTTATAATAAAATTAGCACTATTGTTGTCGAGATACATGTAGATCTATGCACAGTCGAAAGAAAGATTTGCCACCTGTATAGAGCCAGGCCAACCTGCAGAATCACTATATACTGCTGGCTGACTAACTTTACATTTTCATCCTGATATCCCCACAATTCATAATAATTATACAGTTCCAAATATCGTCACATTAATTCCAGAAGCGTATAACTTCATTTTTGACAAAAATGGAGTTTTTGCTATCTTTGGATTCGTCTCGAAACGTTCTACAATATGCACTGACTTATATGCTAGTAGTTCTAACATGAAGAGGCTAAAACACTGCGCCATAGACGTCTAACTCATTAATTTTCTAGTGACCTTACAATATTTAAAAGCTATTTTCTTAAAACGAAAAAATATTAAGTTATATGTTTCTGGAATTAAGGTCACAATATGTATATTGGACAAGTCCATTAAACAAACTAAGCATGTTATTAGTTAATAGTTAATAGTTATGTGTACTGTACTGTACTGTACTGTAATGAGTCTCAGAAACTTATTTGAACAAAATATATAGATTGTAGATTCTATATTCAAAAATGTCATTTCCGAAACGCTTACTTCATTTCCATAACGATTTTCTTTGTTATGGAAATGACTGTTTCGGTAATGACGTTTACACGATTTTCGTTCTAAAGCGTCCAGGAGACCATGATCACCTTGCAAACACATTTATCTTTTGAAATATGCCGCGTAAACATTGCTTTCAAGAATCGTTAAATTCATCTTTTTAATTTTATAACATATACATGAAAATAACCTGGGAACTAATTTATTTTTTTCGTAATTTAGGGTATATAATTGCACTCTTTTACATCTTACCTACATAAGGTGACAGTGGCCATAGCACACTACTTGCATAGTGTATAACATATTTTGGTGCTTTATTCTTATGTTATACATGTATTTAATGGCTTTTCATTGTTTTTTTCTGAATTGTATATAAAATGAACAAAGCTACATTAACATCTAAAATAAAAACTACTGTTTTAGTTGAAGAATTTACGTCAGTGTCGCTACTTTCCACAAAAATTGAGAAATACCCATTTATGGCCGATTTTAGAACGTATTCTCGTCCAGGAGTGAATTATATTGTCTATTATAAACAGGTGTCTATTGCTCACGAGTTCCTGTTAGCAAAGGTTAGATTACACACATAACCAGCAGTAATATTGTGTTTAAATAAGTATCACATGCATATTGCGATAATACTCGTTTGTCCAAAATAAATTTCTATTTGTTACCATTTTCTCTAAAGACGAATCAAATCATATTTCACACCTTTATTATACATATTGATGAACATCTTGATTTCTCTGAACAAAGTCATTGTTTTAGCAATAAAAGTCAAAACGATGAGCAGCATTGAGCGGCAGCTGTGCGAAGGCCTTATAAAATTTCCCCGAGTCTACAATCTCCATACAATGTCCACGGAAAGTCGTTACTTGGTTGCACGATCAGCACGCGGTCTCCTAACGTGCGGTGATTGTGCAGTGCCAACTACAACATGTCAACTCGCTGATGGCTTGCGAAATTTTCAAATGCGTATAACTTCCGCTAAACAAAATCATAGAAGCTGCGGAAGCCGAGAATCCGTACGAAAATTGTTCTGTTGCCTCCTGCCTCAGCACGGAAAGGAGGATATAGTCAATCTACGGGCTCCGCAGACGCATCATAGACTCAATGTGAACTAGGCATAAGCAATGTTTTAAAATATAGCATGACTGTCAAGTAAATATATTTGTTGATTTAGAGAGTGTAAACTTTCACTTTTCGATTGGCTGTGTCTATTGTATCGAATTAGTAGTATTTGAAAAGTTTAATACATTTACCTTACTTATGCTTGATCTATTTCACTTATTCAAAAATTCATATACAATCCCCCAATAATGTGATTAATGTATTGTGGTTAGCACATCAAACAACATTTTACTTCCTGTCCTGATATTGACCAATTGAACGATGTTTAGATTATTCTGTATTTATTATTTTGTTCAATATACTAGTAAATACGGCATGCGCATAGGTTTTGAGCTACGTCAGCAAAAAAAAGAGTTCCAAAGCTTCCAAGATTAATGGTTGTAGAAATTTGATTTGTTTTTCAAAATAAGTTTGAGCGCTTTTTGAACAGGTTGCCAAGTTTTACAAAAAATGAGGCTGACGCTTAACCAAATGAAAAAAAACAACATAATGACCTTATGAAAACAGTAAAAAACAGTATGGCCATATGGACAAACGTTATGAATACCTCCAGTCAAGTTTTATTACGTTTGGTCACGGCTTTTTAACTTTAATGCTAGTGAACCAACTGGCACTCAAAACCATTCCAGGGACTCTATGAATAAACATAACTGCAAATAAATCCCTGCTTTAATATGATTTTGTCTCAATACAATCGTTACGTCTCATCTGTCCAAACAGTTTATAATCTTATGTCAGAGAACAATAGTATTGTTATTCGAAGTATTGCAATGTGCTTATATTATGCATTTAAGGGAAGCAATCTGTTTTTAAGATGACAAATTTTAACGAATCGTCACAACTGAATCCTGTTAATATGTCTATTTTGATATACATGTATACGTTATGTTATGACATAAACATATCATATGTTGCATAGATTATGTATATGGGCAGGTTCTCATTTAATATAGCAAATAATTGAATTGAATATCTGAATTCATATAAATGCAAATAAATACATCATTGAATGAATGTTTGCTTTGTATTAATCAAGTTCGGTACTGATTCATTTAGAACGTTGTTGTAAGGTACGACATATATTATGATTATGTACAGTATATGATGCATGATTATTTAATGTTCACTAAATCGGAAGACAAAATTGAACATTATAACATAATGTAAGACTTTATTTGATTTTTTTAGAATCAAAACTAAATGTTATCGCCAAGCTTAAAGGAGAAGATTGAAAAATGTCAATGAGTAGTTAAAAGGAGGTAATAATTCAGGTTGTAATGATTGTTTACAAAGGATAGTTGTGTCCCGAAAGTCTACGTTCTTGATATGTGCTTAAAAGGTTGTTTTCTGAATCACTTCAGTCAGCAGTTATGGTGTGTTTTATTATAAATGTCAGTGTCTTACAATTTTTACGTGAACTAAACGATAAAACAATAATACTTGATTATGGATTAGTGGTAAAATTAAAAATCGTACGCGCGCGATATATCATCGCTTTAATATCCTGTCTGGTGCACTGTTTCATATATCGAGTATTTATTTTTGATTAATTTAGAAAAGTAGTGTCACCATCTTCACTTAAGTATCTCTTGATCGTTATTGATATTTTTTTCAAAATATGGTTGGTTGGTCCCATTAAAAGCTAAGATTGGAAAATCGGTCGCAACCGCGTTAAAAAAGATATTCGTGGAAAGAAAAACATAAATGCTTTGATCCATTCTTTATGTAGTAATTACGTATACTTTATTCATTATTCAGATTTTTCGTTGGATTTGTCATCGTAATTACCTAGTATCAAAATGAGAAATCCGTTGTTCCATTTAAATGGTGAACAATTCGCTGTCAAAACTGGACCACTTCTTTTTCTGTAACTAGGTCTTGTGGGTACTCATAAGGTATATCATGGGCATGTTTAGTATTCCACAAACACGTGTATTTATGTATGTACAGTATATTTCATATCTATTCTGAATAGATAAAAAAGTAATGGATCTCTCTTGAAGATATAAACATGAAATCCAAATTTCTGGCTCGTTAAATAAATTCCAGAAACCCGCACCCCTGTATTCCATCCATCAGATTTGAGACTACCAGATGTTTAAGATGGATACAATCTGATGGGTTTTGTTTCGTGATAATTTTTGCGAGTCATAATGGTACAATTCAGGATATAGTGTTAAAAGGTTTGATTAATTGTTTGTTGTGTTTGATACAGGTAAATCATGCTTGACGGTTATAAATATACGAAGGTTGTCCCTAATGTTTTGAGACTGGATGTATGCCTTTCTGAATATTTATCTACAGAGTAGATAAGAAAAAATGTTAGAAAAAAACACATTCATGAACAAATAGTCCCTCTCCCCCAAATACCACTGCACCCGAAACCCACCAACCTGAAACTTACCCAACATTTTTTGTTTTACTGAGTTTTTTGTATTTGGTTTAATTCCCAAACAAATTAACATATTAGGTTGTTTGAGAAACGACGTATGCTGATAAGCGATATTCCACAACAATCTGAGATCAGTCTCACAAACAGATCTTATTCATTCTACATAAGATACTTAAGATAAAAACTTTACAAACACGGACAGTGAAAGATTGAGATGATATTTTCATGTATCAAATAAAAATTGAAACAACTTTGACTAATAATGTTATTCAGACTAGCAATTTGTTCAATTATGTTTTTTTTACAAGAGGATGATTATATAAAACGATAGAATTTTAAAGCACAAGGCTATGGTAGCACTGTGAAACCGGACACTGGCCCCATGACCTGACCTGACCTAGTCCTCTAAAGGTCGTCGTTAGTAGGTAAGTGTGCTTTCAGTAGATGATTTCTTTATGCCGTGGTGTGATATTGAAGTATGCTGGTGTCATGCTATAGTTTTGACATGTCTGAGCATAGTTAATGGATAAAATTATTGTTGGTTAAAGTCAAACCTGTGAAAAAGGCCACTCTTGGGAAAGACAACATGTGGCTTTTATTGACAGGTGGCCTTTATTTGAAAATCAGTTTGTTTTAAATGATCTATGGTTTTTTTTTCAAAGGAATAGCATTTATTCACAGGATGACCTTCATTCGGAGGTGACCGCAAACAAAGGTCAGACTGTACCAGTATCTGAACTGAATAATCATTATTATTCGAATCATAGTCATAGTGATTGTTAATCGAATCAAATAAATAAAATATGGACATATGCGTTTTTGGTGGGAGGGGGATTTTTTTATTGTAACTTTTGATGTATTCAATATTGTACCAACATTTAATTAATGCGATGCATTTTCAAAAAAAAAAAAAAATCTGAGAAGAATACATTTTCTTTACAAGTGAAAATAAATAATACATTGACGAATATATTCACGGATTGATCATTCAGTGTGACAAATCAATGAAAACATGGCTTGATAATGAATCAAAATTAACTCAATGTACATCTGTATGTTTTCAATACTAAAACCACAAACGTCCTAGAATCGTGATTTCTAAAATTGTAGTATTAAAACTTTCTACTATCGATGTCGTGAACACTATAAGCTGGTCATCCTTTTAGTCTGTATGGCAGACAAGTTACATGCACATGCTTGTGTATAATCTTCACCGTTCCATGAATAGAAATTTCGCAGTATAACGTCGCCCTATCAACTAGGTTCACTTAGCGATTTATCCAGCTTTAAACGTTGGGGAAGATCCCAGGCGTACATTAGGTAGAACTACCAACACTACGTAAGTTATCGTGTAAGCTAGTCCTCATATGTGAAATTCGCTTGGTCCCGGGTGGTATTCGAACTTACAGCGTTGGTGGAAATTTCTTTGGCAAATTATTTTTATAGTGATATAATTTTCTTGATATTTACAGATTGTAGATCATGTAAGAAGTACTAACCAGATATCATTGATACCTTACTTCAGTGCGCACACGGTTTATAGCAACTACTGTTTCACTGAAAATAGAACTCATTGTACATACATGTAATTATACATCAGCTGGACTCTTTATACTTAAAAGAAAGCGAATCACATTTATTACTGTATTGCAATTAGGGGACATCTTTTTACCTGTTTTTTACATCGACCAACGGCCAGGGTCATTAAGCGACTTTTCCAGGTGTATACTTGGGTAGAACCATCGACCGTAAGCTGGCTGGACAGCTTCCTCACATGTGATATTGTCTGGTCCCGGGTAGGATTCGAACCCACAGCGGGGGCAAGGGGCTAGTGATTATTAATCAGAGACCATAATTACTCGAGGCCCCTCAATTGTGAGACAGGGGATCCACATAGACTATATGATTTGTATTTACATTATATACATGTATGTAAGCGAATATGCATTTCGAGGCATATTCTTTAAACTATTGTGCTGTAACAGGGGTTCGTGTTTATTCCTAAAATTTTGATCAGCATGCCAGCATGTACGACATATCACTACAGTCTCATGTAATCGGGACAAGTCAATTTAGAGAACGCCTGTGACAAAAGACCGTATTTTTTAAATAATTTGTTGTGTTAAACAGAACAAATACTATATTTAGACTTAAGCATGAGAGCTCATCGTCATAACACATACTGTATACATACAATTATGTTTGCATGTGTGTTAGATAGATTACTTAAGTAATATTACGTGTGATGAATTAATGAATAACAATTTAGTGTATATAAGGTCTAGTTAGATACAATCTGGGAATAAAGATATTTCAAAGTTGACTTTATGAAGTGCAAATAAAAACAACGTGAAATATATCTTCTATATGTCTTAAAATAAAATAAGTACACGACCTTCCATTCCTAGGAATGTTCACATAATTATAAAATGTTAACAATTGACGAGAGGTCTTACTTTAGACATGATTCTTCTGTATTTCTTATTCTACAATATTTTACGATAGTGAACAGATCATGTTTAATCAGGGACCAAACTTTGTTAAGATAGTGAACAGATCATGTTGAATCAGGGACCAAACTTTATTAAGATACTGAGCAGATCATGTTTAATCAGGAACCAAACTTTGTAAATATAGTGAACAGATCGTGTTGAATCAAGGACCAAACTTTGTTAAGATAGTGAACAGATCGTGTTGAATCATGGACCACACTTTGTTAAGATAGTGAACAGATCATGTTAAATCAGGGACCAAACTTTATTAATATAGTGAACAGATCATGTTGAATCAAGGACCAAACTTTGTTAAGATAGTGAACAGATCGTGTTGAATCAAGGACCAAACTTTGTTAAGATAGTGAACAGATCGTGTTGAATCATGGACCACACTTTGTTAAGATAGTGAACAGATCATGTTGAATCATGGACCACACTTTGTTAAGATAGTGAACAGATCATGTTTAATCAGGAACCAAATTTTGTTAATATAGTGAACAGATCATGTTGAATCAAGGACCAAACTTTGTTAAGATAGTGAACAGATCGTGTTGAATCATGGACCACACTTTGTTAAGATAGTGAACAGATCATGTTGAATCAAGGACCAAACTTTATTAAGATAGTGAGCAGATCATGTTTAATCAGGAACCAAACTTTGTTAATATAGTGAACAGATCGTGTTGAATCAAGGACCACACTTTGTTAATATAGTGAACAGATCATGTTGAATCAAGGACCAAACTTTGTTAAGATAGTGAACAGATCGTGTTGAATCATGGACCACACTTTGTTAAGATAGTGAACAGATCGTGTTGAATCAAGGACCAAACTTTGTTAAGATAGTGAACAGATCATGTTGAATCATGGACCACACTTTGTTAAGATAGTGAACAGATCATGTTGAATCATGGACCACACTATGTTAAGAGACCACTTTTTGTTCATTCTCTACTTGGGTCACTGGAAGCAAGTAACTCTGTATTCATCACTTCATTATTGATGCTAGTGTAGTTATGTTTTGATAATGGTATGATCTAAAAACGTTGAAATAACAAATACTCAAATATTTTTGTGGTTCAGCATTGTCACAGATTGTGTGATGATTAAGTATACCTACTTATTATTTGCATAACATATTCTCACAAACTGAATGATCGATTACCCAATTAAATTCTAGTTCATTTAAATGCTTAAGTTATGATTTCTAGTCCGACATCTGGGCAACTTGGTAATATTATTATGTGATGACAGATTAAATAAGGCAATCTTGAGCGGTTTCGTCGCCTAAAGCACTATCATAAGCAAAAATCTATTAAAATCATATGTGTTAAATCTGTCAGTCTATGTTGCTAAATCTCAGAATAGAATCTGGTTGGTGTTTGGTTATTCAATCCCTGATCAGTTAATGTTGTATTACACCATGTAGATATATATTTGACGACTGCATGAAGAAATGAGGTTTAACACATTGCGGGTACAGCATCGGGACAAGATCAACGTACGTGCAGTCTGCTTATTTTTATCGGGTATTTCCCAGTCCTCCCGACTAAACTGTGCAATTAAAGCATTGTGGTCGACACTTTAAATGTGTGATTTTAGTAGATCATGTGTTGATCGTAGAGATGGTTATTAACTATGCTTTATAATATCACTTATGTCTGATTGTTTGTATTGTTTATGTGTCTTATTGTCACTGGGGTTTAACGCCGTTTTCCAACAGATTTTCAGTTACATACGGCGACCGGTTCACCTGACCAGTTTTCCTGCACTGTATACTAACTAGTACTAACTTACCCTTCCACAAGGAGCCGGCAACTTATCCACATATGGAGGAAAGTCGACATTTTTGTCAAATTTTCATAGAGGGGTATGACCTGCCGCGACTGGGATTCGAACACTTATGTCTGAACTCAAATGGATAAAAGTTTACGAAAATTTCTTGGACGATCCCCGATATAAATGTTTCGGATTAAATAACCCATATATATATAAAACACTGGTACCCGTCTGCGATTCCAAGCCTCGTAAGTCAATATGACAAAGAAAAACATGGAATATCATTTTCCTTAAATGGTTCAATCCTGGTGTTGCATGACAGCAATGCACCTGATTAATGCAGCAGCTATGTCCAACTACATTCACGCAACATTCAGTATTAACTACATACTAGTATATTCGTTTTCACGCGCGTGCAGCAATAACATTTGAGTCCACTACTATATAATGGTCGGGTAATTCTCCTCCAGCGTTTTTGCTTGTCCAAGATACGTATTTCTGCTGTCTCTTGTTATATATTATTATATATTATATATGCTTGTCGGTTATATAGTAAGAAAATACTTAAACTCTGTGGTGTAGAAATGAACCGAAAGCCGAAAAAATTCAACCGGCTATTTGAGTATTCTCACCGGATACTTTTTCCCACAGGGGACGCTGATTCCTTGCTCCCTCCCCCCTAATAGGGGAACCCCAAGACTCCCTTTCTAGGAGTAGCTTACCGGCGACATGACATAAATGCTACACCCCTGTCAACTAGGCCGTCGTGTCGAGGTAAATACGTATAATGTATGAGTGAAACACGCTTCATGTTGTCCGTGTTTAATATCACTTTAAGCTGACATTCCATGCTTAGTGAATCAAACTGTAAACCACGTACATTATCTTTTGGTAGACTATTGCATCTAAAAGATCAATTTTGTTTTTGAATTTTTGTGTTACTTTTCATCCGAGGTTCCGAAGATGAGCAATATAATCACGCCTGACAATAACTAAAATGTGTGAATGTCATATACATGTATATTATACCACCCGGCTATGTATTGACTTTTGACAACATTCCTGTAATTTTTTGAAATATGGAATATTAAATAAATAGAACAATGACAGTAATACATGTGTATTACATAGTTTAAACCCCATTGACTCGGGTAAGATATTTTCATTTCTAATTTTGACACAGTTGAACAATCAAACAAGCATCTAGCATTTCAATTTAGCCGTTTACAACAACGATACTATCGTACTTGAAAGTCGTTAGATTTATTAGCCTCATGAGTTTTATCAAAATTCTAATTATTTGCTTCTGCAGACATGAGTTGCGCATATATTTACAATTAAGAAAAACAAATGTATAGTAATTGTAATTAGAGATATTGTATATTTATTACATCTAAGACTCATCTTTAAGCTGTTAAAGATTAATTTATTTGAAAACATTTGTCAGTTTCAATGGCGAAATATCCAGTTTCAAAGAGCTGAAACATTCACACACGGATTCAGTTTTAAGCTGAAAATTTTCTAAGCATGAAGTTTGATCAGACTCAGCCAGATGCTTCTAATAACGTTTTGTTAGAATGCACTATATGACACAAGATAATGTGAATAAATGTGTGTCTGATACAACTGTTTATCTTAGTGCTCATCATGGACATTTTTTTAACTGTTCCAGGAATAGGAAAAAAACATTCTGATTTCCTAGCAAATTGACTCTACACTCAAAGTATGACACCTTGGAACATACTTAACAATTGACATACTCCGGAAGTATGATAAAAATATCCAAATGTTTGCAAAAATCTGGTTTCGACAAAAAGTGACATTGAAACTGTTTGATTTTATTGGTTTCTTGATGTAATTGAAGAGCGTCTTTTTCAAATTTATAGATATTTGTTATGCTGTTTGCATAGTATTTTTGTTCTGTAATAGTGGCAGATCATCTTTAAAATACCTGTTTATTATTATACATAGTGTTCGTAGATTGTTTCATGTGTTTTGTTTTGAAATAGAAATAATACATTTTATGGCGTTATACAATTATTTTTATGAACTCTCCAACTTACTCAGTCAGTCAAGAGCTCCTCAAGAATTGAGAAACATGAATATTCATTTTATGTCAGTGTATTATCACTGTAATTGCATTGTATTTCCATGAACAGGTCATTCAAGTCTGATTGGGGATTCTAAACTCTAAATTCTAAACTCAGACTCTTGTATGGCGGTACGCTGGAATATATATATTAGATCGAGCCTGAATCACACTGACAGTACACTGTAAAACAGACAAGTTTATATATATAAACTATAGTTGATCCTTGGCTCTATGGATATGAGGTATTTTCAATTTTTACCACCACGTGTTACAGTAAAATCCGAAAATATGAAGTCATTCGTTTGCGTTTTGTTTTGTGTTAATATTTTAGTGTAGACTGTAAAATTGGCAACCTTAATGAGGCCTTATTTATTCAATATCATCTTCGAAAGTAATTGCGGGTAAGCAGACTTTCCATCCTGTAACGATTTCTAGAATGCAAAAATATAAATCTTGAGGATATAGTCAATACTTTTTAATTGTTGTCACGGAAAAGTATGAAGTTGTTCTTATAAATAAAAACATATAATCCCATCAACATATAATGAATTTCTTTTTTCTAGGTTAAACAGCTTATCAATGTTAGGCATGTAAGTTAACAGGACATTCGACATTTAATATAGATCAAAGCATGACAGGAATTGTTCGGTATATTGTATTATCTTTCCATATATTCGTTCTCGATGAAAATTAAAACTAAAACCCATCTATTTTTTACCTAGGGTGACTGAAAATTAAATGAGAATAATAAGTCACATGATGGAAATTATGTTACAGGACTGACATAGTTTTGTAACAGGAATGAAAAAAAAAACAAATACATACATAAAATCTCAACGTTTTATTAACGTATTCAAACTAATAATCAACACAAATTGTCGGCACGTTTGGCAACCTCCATTATATAATAAAACAAGAGGTTTATTTGGTATCCATACTACGTTATTAATTTCAATAAATTATGTAACAGGGTGGAAAATTTATGTTACAGGAATGACCAGTTAAAAAGAATTAAACATTCAATTTATGCTAAATGGGCATTGCCTACGCTATGAATTAAGTTTCACGATTTAATAACAACTGAAGCTATCGGTTTTCAGATCAATATTTATGAAACAAAATGAAATATTTGTGAGAACCTTTGTACAAGCTTTTAGATACATGTATATGACATGTGCACATACTTTTGTTGTAGAAATGACAATTAAAATATCAAAACTGAAAAATAAAAAAAAACACCTTAGATACAGCAAAAATTGACAACTGTGTCAGAGAATATTTCCCCCCAAAAATATAATAATGAAGGTTTATTTGGTTGTGCTTACAGATTAAGTTATGTAAAGTAATTTCAGGATAAAACTCATGAGTTATATTGTGTAAGCCAATAAGAGTTACACATGATCATTTTTCATTATAGCCATAATTTGTTGCAAATGCTGTATCAGCAAGTATGAATATAAATGCTTTTATTTCTAATTGATAGACTTGAATATTATTAGAGAGAGTCTTATCACAACTCCACATATATTTTTGTGAAAAAAAAACAATGAATACTTCATATAACAATTAAATTCAAATATCTTTATTTCTGAAATTCTATATATAATGATACATGAGATTACATGTGAATATGAACATGAACAATGGTCAAGACGGTGAAAAATGGTGAAAGATCGAGGGATGCACAATATATAAATTAATTGTACATATTATTTCAAAAGCTTAAGAAAGTATGCATAAGAGTAGTTAAGATATTAACATGGTGAGCAATGTTTTCAATAAGCATGCAGTAATATAATTATATGATAATTGTGGTAATAACCTGGGAAATTCAAACAATTCATAAGTATTTAAGAAATTATTTACATCGGTATGTATAAGTTATTATGAAGAGAACAAACTTCATTAAAGGTATAGTGTATTACATTACATAATGAGATAGACAGATAAACAATCCGCAGATATCGAACATGCATGAATAATATTTGATTTAAAACAGGTAAATGATTACAGCACTAGCATAATAATTTCTAATGTTTGACAGTTTTTATTAATATTCCAACGAATTTGCTTAAGTTACCAATATCCCGTTTAGAGCTCGAAGTCATAAGTTGTTGGAATTTAAAAATATTCGGGTACTTGTAGTAATACTGTTCAATGAACTGTTTCCTTAAGTCATTAAAAAAAGAACATTTAAAAAGGTAATGAAATTCGTCAGCTATTTCGCCAGTTTAAAAAAAATATCGACAGCTTCAGTCAGGTAAGTCTAAATTATCCCGTCGCCCCGTTTCTATTGGAAAGTAATGATTGCCTGTTCTAAATTTAATAAGATCAATTGCATTCATAAGTCGAAGGTCAGTTAAGTAGCTTTCAAAGGTCATGTCATCCTTAAAGATAGAGTAGTTTCTACCTTTAGAGGAATTGTTAAGAGAAGTACGCCAATTTTGTGTGAATTGGTCCTTAAGATTTTGTTTTATCAATAGAGTGTTATTTATAAGTAGGTTATTTTGATTCAGCCGAATATCATGTCTTCCAGAGTCATTTAAAATCGATTTGGCAAAGCTTATCCATTTCGATGTAAAATTTGGGCAACCTTACATAAGTTTGTATACTCTAAAGCTTTTTTTATCGGGATTTCCCAAAACTCTGTTATTCTGTTATTTCTGTTGATTGTAAATATTAAAGGTATGCGCCCAGTTTCGGCGTATAACATATAAAGTGGTGTAGATTTTTTAAGCTTAAAAATATTTCTTAAAAAACTACAATGAATAAGTTCTAGTAAAGTAACATCTTCAAAACCGCATATCTCAACGGCATATGTTAAGATCGGTAAGATAGTATTATCGTATAGTTTTAGACACAGGTCAAAGGGTAATTGTAGACACAGGTCAATGGGTAATTGTAGATTAGTGATACGTTTATATAGTAGATGCATAGCTTTGTTAACCTGTGAGGCTAAGTGTTTCCTCATATTGATAAAATTACCAGATTTTACCAGAAAAAATAGTACCAAAGTATTTATAAGTATTTACCCATTCTAACGGGTGATCTATTTTAATCGTAACGATTCTTCGGGTTCTTGATCCAAATGCAATACATTTAGCTTTGTCAATGTTTATGTTCAATTTCCATTCTTTACAGTAGCAAATGAAATCATTTAAACAGCGTTGTAAATCGGCAGATAAAAGTAGTGTCGTCAGCATATAATAATAGTAATAATTTCAAATAAGAATAAATTTCATCTTCTTGAATTTCGAATGTTATACCGTTATGGCCTTTAGAGTTCAGGTAGTCTTCCGAGTCGTTAAGAAAAATGGCAAATAGTACAGGCGATAAATTTTCGCCTTGTCTTACTCCGCAGTTACTACCAAAATAATCTGAGGACATTCCCGAGACGGATACACATGATTTAATGTTAACATACATATTAAGTACTATTCTTAAAAATTTGCCGCTTACACCATGTTTTATTAATTTCTCCCATAGACCCATGCGCCAAACTAAATCAAACGCGCATGAAAAATCAGTAAAAGATACAGTACAGTTTCTTTTTCATAAGTTTACATAATTCAATAATACTATTAAGTGTAAATATATGGTCAAGCGTTGAATAATCATGACGGAAACCCGCTTGATTTTCTGATAGTAACTTATGACTCTCCAAATGAACATTCAATCTTTTATTTAGTACTGAGATGAATAATTTACTAACACAGCTTAAAAGTGTAATTGGTCTATAGTTCCATGGTTGATTCGGATCGCCTTTATTCTTGTAAATGGGAATGATTATTCCTTCACACCATGTGTTGGGTATTTCGCCTGTTTCAAGTATAAGATTAAAAATTGCGACATATAAAGGTAACAACAGTTCATTAGATGATTTGATATGTTTGTTGAGAATCATATCAATGCCTGCACTTTTGGCATTTTTAAGGTTTTTGATGCAATTATCAATTTCAGGCAGTGTAAATGGAGCGTTTAATAGCGCTTTATCATTTGCCAGATTAAGCCGTTGTGCAATGTCCGAAAAGTCTTCACTATGATTGTAATCATTGCTCATTTCCTTGAAATGATCATGCAATGTGTCCAATGTTGGCATTTTAGCTTTTCTTTTATCCTTAAATTTGTTAAGCAGCTTCCAGTTGTCTTTAGGGCAGCAGTTGCTCAGATTTCTCAATTTAATTTGGTTATTTTTATTGAATTTTTTAATATGTTTATTCGTCGTGTTTTTATATCGTTTGCACGCAAGTTGTAACGACAATTTATTTTCATTAGACGGATATCTACGGTATTTTTTATATTCTTTATTATATTTTTTCTTAGCAATTTTGCATTCGTACCCGTGCCATGGTTTATTGTTAGAACATTGAGTTTTAAAGCTTGGCATACGTTTAGGGTGAAATGTTTTTTTTTTGGCGCTTTTAATTAATATGTGTGATAGTCTCTCAGAGAACGCGTCTATATTAGACGAGTCATTAACATGCCCAATTAAGCATTGTGAAATGTCATTCGTAAGCAAAATAATTTGATTTACGTCAATATTAGTACAGAAATGAGCTGACTGAGAATCGTTCCATGGTAAGGTTCTTAGATTAGTGGTAGTTTGTTCCTCATTAGTTTCAAGCTGAAATTTATATTTCAGGGCAAATTTAATAAGAGCGTGGCCATCTGAATATAATATGTTTGTTTCTACTGTATCTAAACTGCTTTTGGGGAATCCTTCTATTGAAGACAAGACATAATCAAGGACTGATACATTTCTGAATGTCATGTTTCCACTTTCAGACCAAATCTCCCATTTACAATAGCTAGGTTGTTGTTTTTACATATATCTAATAGTCTATGTCCATGGTTATTTGTCTTTTTGTCGAGTGAATGTCTAATCAGTTGTATGCCAAATGACTGCATGCGTGCTCTTATGTCCAAATTCTGGACTGTTTTCAAGGTCATAATCAAATGAGTTAGTCAAAAAGCCGTCATTGCTTGCGTAGTCTGTAAGCGTCGATGTCTGCGCGTTAAAGTCGCCGCAAAGGTACACGTGGTCTAATTTGCTGCGCATGCATATGATTTCGTTTTCGTATAATTCGAATTCATCGCGGGAAAAAAGCGCGAATGTAATGGTGGTACATACGATACACCAAATAGCACGTCGTCATCTGTTTTCGTTAAAGACCGTTTAACTTTGAGCCAAAGAAAATATTCAGAGTCGCTGTCAATAATTTCAACGTATTTGTTAATGTCATTACGGACATATGCGCCAACACCACCAGACTTACGAAGATACTTTTGCTTTCTTGTTTTACTGTGAAAAGTGAAATTGTTGATATTTATCTCATCATATAAATCAAGTTTAGTTTCAACAACAGAAAAATAGATGGGATTCATTAATCAAAGAACAAAAGGATTCGGCGTTTTAAGCCACACACATTTAGACACGAACAGTTTAAAACACAAGTATCGATTTCATGTGAATGGGTTTTGTTTATACAAGATACACTTTCAATTAAACTATTCTGAGTCACGTGGTTAACATCATGAGTGTGTACATCAACAGGGTCGATAACAGTGGCATTCCCAGTATTGTCCTACAGGTGGATTTGTGAGTCACTACGCGAACGTGTAGTTTGGTCCCGGGGCGGATCATTTGGTAGCTGGTGACTCCGTCGTGATGCCATCTCATTCATAACCTGACTGTACTGGTCAAGCTCACTACCAGGATCAGAATCGTTCTCCGTAAGCGGTACACCCATGGCGTACTCCCTAGCATCAGTATCCGAATCCGTCGAACTTGACAATGGATCGAATGTGTTCTTAGCGGTCACAGACTCAGGTTGCACAGAGATTGGGCGCTCCTGACTAGATGCTCTCCTGGTCCATTCAGGAAACTCGTCCAGCACAACAATTCCTATAGTTTGGAACTCCTTTGCCATTGCATGATTATAAAGGACCACTTTGCCTATTCAAATCCAAGCTTTGAAGCTTCCATTGACAACAGATAAAATATCTTTTTATTGAAGGATTCTACACTCAATATGAGGCAATAATTATTATTGGATTAATAGATTAAGGGTAGATTTTTCCCTCCTGTAACATTTTCTATCCATCTTGTTACGTATTCTTGTTACAGTAAAGAAAATGTTACAAGGAAGATATATTTGACCTTTAGACGCCTTTACAACAGCACAACACATTTAAATGAGTAAACGACGCGCTTATTTTCAGTGAGATAATGAATGTGATCTATAGGATACCATTATTACATGCTTGTATGCACGTTTCTATAAAATATTCGTGTTACAGGAAAAATGCACATAAAGTATACGAAAGGATTTACTGATATTTTAAACCTCTTATTTTTGTAAAAGACATCCGATTCGCTGTGCGTACCGTCGTCAATATGAGGTCATCATTTGTCTACATGTCGGGAATGAACGTTATTTTATCATGTGCCGGAATCAGTTTGTATTTTTCATCTTTTTACAGGAAGGTAAAAATCTAAGAAGTTTGTGGACAAACTTTGTGTTGAAATTAATATTACTTAAGATAGATGAAATGTAGGTTTCTTATGGAGAAATGTCTCAAGAAGCGTTCGATGTAAAAGTGATAGAAAAACTTAGGAGATGAAGTTGTTCCCCTTTAAAGTGCTCAGAACATAAAATTAGTAAAAAAGACACGTCACAGGAGGGAAAATTTAGGTCTTTGATTCCTCGTATCTTTAGAAAACAGTGTGTAATCTATCTTGTTTATAGCTAATGTTATATAATAATACCCATATTTTGCGTATGTAATGTTATTGTAAGCAACCCAGTTCTTTAATTAAAGTCATTGCTCTAAGACATCAATAGCGGTGAAATTTGAGAATGCCTCATATATACCCACAGACAACCACCAGCTCTGGTAATAACTGGCAGCATATTAATAATACACTTATTCTAAAATCCAACTTACTGCCATTGTATTGGCATGGTATTGCCAATGAAAAACTGTGTTACCTGCTAGTACCAGTAAGATGTCATGTTTGACTGCAATAGCATTGTATCCGAAAGTTTTCTTACTGGCTAGTTGTCATATCTGTTTATAAATTGTCTGTCAAATGGGATCAAAATGGTTTCAATGTAAAAAAAATGGTGATAATGTGGTAACATACCGACAATAAGCATGTTTTTTCCTAAGAGAATACCAGGCACGTACCTGCCTATACGCAACTGTACAGTTGAGTCTTCATCATTTTTTCTTCAAAAAAGTAATAAAATAATAATAATAATATGCAGTATAAATTATATAAGGATTGTAAAATTGCTTTAATATGAAAATAAAATGAATCAAATTCTTGACTGAGATGCGGTTAAACTAGCTACTTTCAGCACGTGTCATATTCTGGAATCCACTCCAGTTTAGCTTGGGTACGCGCCTGCATACCCAAATCTTCGTGACTGTTTAAGTTATTTTATTATTATGTATATTTGTTATAGTCTAACATTCATATGAAATGTTTACGTGATATTGTATGCAAGTCAGATATATGTAGATTTGGATGTTGTATTTAGATTTTCTAGGCTTTTGTAGAACATATTGACTCATACGCTGTCTGTACTATACGGACTATGTACTACTTTTTAGGTAGTCGGGTGTTATCCGGTAATTATTTTCAATTCAAAACATCAAAACCAGACGTCCTGTCTGATTATCATGCAGAGGTTTGTGTGCACTTCCGCCGGGACAGTCACGTATTTCTCTCAGTGCACTTTTAGTTTGCAAAAATCTTTATTTCTCATTTAGACAATAAGTTCTACCTCAAATTTGATGGTGAAGTGGTATTGCACCGTCTTAGATATAAAACGAGTGTTCACCTTTGATATTTCGTTGGAAAATTTACTTTTTCTGGTATCAGGATACTCTTCGATGCGAGTACCGGTACATTTCGGCTTTCAAAATTTTACCAGAAGTTGAAATCTTGTTTAATTCACAGCAAATTAGAGGTAAATATTGCATTCCTTTTCAGCCTTTTTGCTTTTCATGCACTACCATCGCTCATTTGTGTGTCCGTCATTTAAGTCCTAACCGGAAGCGACGTTAGGTGAAGTTATCATTGTGCCTAACATTGTCCTTGTGTTCGTTTTCTGTGTATGTCTCCAAAATACATCTGTGTATATGACTGTGTATATTTTCTTTATTCATTTATTTAGTTTATTTATATACTCAATTTACTCAAGTAAATTACACAAATGAACCACCACAGACACAAAATTCTATCTTCAAACATAACAACTCAGACTCAATCAAATATGGTACATCGATAACCTCACTTAAACAACTTACACAAAGAAAAACAATGATTGATAAGCAACACAAAAGTAAGGCCACTTTCATGTACATCTTCATGCTCCTTGTAAATCAGTCTTCGAGTGTCGAACCAAACCCAGGGCCCGACTCGTCCCTCATTGAGCCCCAGAGTCAGTATCCATGCGGTTATTGTAAGGACGAGGTAACTTGGAGCCAGCCCGGTATTTACTGCGAAGAGTGTGATGAATGGTTTCATGCCGCATGCCAAGGGGTAGGAGATGACACATATGAAAAGCTATCCAACTCGATGTATGTCTAGGTCTGCCTGAGGTGTGGTCTCCCGTACTATTCTGGTAGCCTGACTTGCTCATTAAATACTCTCCCAGATACAAATAGCTTTTCTGTTCTTGGTATTAGCTCCTCAGAAGATTCAGAGCATACCCCATCCAAAAAAGGTATTTCTGACAGGTCATCGCTTAAGATGAAACTGAGATTTACATCTACCCCGAAGAATAAGTCCTCAACTGGTAGTAGTCATGATCATAATAAATCTAGTAATAAACCACCAAAAACAAACAGTTACAAGAAAAATAAGTCTAAACATGAAGAATGCAAATGCATACAAAAGATACCACTTAAAGTCAATGTAAACAAATCCCAGAAAATCAAATATACTAAATCCACCAAAATCTTCAAAAATGAACGTGTTACTATAGTCAATATTAACTGTCGCTCCTTGAAAGTTAAGAAAAAGATACCAGCATTTCATATTTTCTTGTAAGAAGTAAAACCGGACATTGTAGCCTGCACTGAAACATGGTATTAGTAAATCCACAACACAATGGATCGGTTTATTATTATTATTATTAACATAATTATTACATAACATAGAATTGAAATCTGCTAAACATTCCAAATATCTGGGCGTCACTATAAGTGATGACTTCACCAGGAAGAAACACATATCAAATACATCTGCTAAAGCAAATAACACCCTAAATTCATTAAACGTAACATTCAAACTCATAATCGTAATAATAAAGAAACAGCATACAAAACATATGTAGGACCTCAATTAGAATATTGTAATACCATCTGGTATCCTTGGCAAGAAAGTCTTACTTATGAAATTGAAAAAGTACAAAGAGCTGCTGCTAGATATGTTTTGAATGTTTACTCTCACTATAGCAGCGTAACAACCATACTTGAAAAAGTAAAATGGCAAACACTCGAGAACAAAGGTGCATTTATTCATCACTGATTATGCTCTTCAAAATTTCAAATCAACTTGTTATGGTTGATCACAATCACTTAACTCCATCTATTAGAAAACCAGATAATTTTGTTCTTCCATACTCTAATACCAACTACCATTCTTACTCATTTTTTCCAAGAACTATCAGATATTGGAATGCTCTACCAACTAATTTTAAGACCTGTGAGAAACTGCCATCCTTCACATCAGGCCTACAAGCACACATGTTCTAGGCGTCATCCTGTTTTTATCTTTTATTATCATGTAGATAGTATATTTATCTTTTAGCATAAAACATGTATTAACAACAACCACATGTATTTTAAAATAGCACTTTTAACACTGTCCCTGGCCTCTCAGTGTAATCAGAAATTGATTTTTGAGAGTATACCCGTAGACGTAGAAGGTATCAGTCAGATTTGTGAGCCAAACGTCTGAGATACAAACTAAGTCATTTCTACAGATGCTGTTATTGTACGTCCTCTTTTGTCTAAAATACCAAACTTGTTATTGTATGAAACTTTACCTTGTTATATTCTAATATTTACATGAAGTTATTATTAACTGAGAGGTAGCTGAGGTATGCAGGGTACTATAGTTGAGAAGTTAGAGCTGAGGCATGCAGTAGTACTGTAGTGGAGAGGTTAGAACTGATGTATGCAGAGTACTATAGTGAAGAGGTAGCTGAGGTATGCAGGCTACTGTAGTTTAGAGGTTAGGGCGGTGGTATGCAGGGTACAGTAGTTCAGAGCACCATAATTGTGAGGTAGTTGAGGTTTGTAAGTTGTTGTAAGATGTGCTTGTTGCAGAGGTATCCATGCTGCTGTTGTTGAGGATTTGAGGTATGCAGACTGCTGTAGTTGGGATGATTTGTTTGTGTGCGATATTTTATAAACAATATTTCTTACATTTTAACATTAATAATTGTACTTTTTAGTTGATAAAATAGATAGTCTTTAATTACAATATTTATTGATTGATATTTGGTGTGTAGTTGAAATCTCCATTGTGATTATTTGAATGTTATGGTTGTGTTAATGGAGAGTTGTAAAATAAAATCAAAAGATCGGCCACGTTTTTTTCCATTATTTTTCAAGTCCACTAATCCATTGAAATCATAATGTATGTCTGAAAAACATTTATACAAAAATCATGAGAGAATTAAAAAATGTCACATGCATTAGTATGTTAACTCTCCCATGAATGCACAACGGGCTTTTCTTTCACACTTATTCATTGATCATGTCCTTATAATAGCCTTATAAACACATAGTGAGTGAACACTAGCATGAGATTTTCATGTTTCACAAAATCTTTGCGTGAAACATTTAGTAAACAAACAGAACAAAGGCTGACCTATGAAAAGCTTATTTCAGCACTATTGGTCCATTCATGATTGTTATATGAAACATGAAATTTTTTCACCAGTGTTCAACAATTATGCGAATACAGTCAAGCCTGTGAACAAAGGCCACCCCTTGGGAAAGACAAAATGCGACCTTTATAAACAGGTGGCCTTTATTATGTCAGTTTGTTACAAAAAATAATGTCGGGTTTTCAAAGAATGGCTTTTTAATATTCAGAGTGGCCTTTATTTGGAGGTGACTGCCTAGTAAAAAAGGAAAACTTTTTGTGGCAATTGTTTTGTAGATTATCATGTATACAATGTATTTACATTGCCAATATTCTGGACTTTTGACTGGACATTGTTTTTATGTGAAACTAACAATAGACCAGGTGGTCTTAGAGTTTATAAATATAAAACATACCATAAAAAGTTAATTCATATCATTTATTTGTTGTAGTATAAAATAAATACATCTATCAACTAAATAAATAAACCCAATATATATATATACCAGAATGTGTGTACTGGTAACAGAAATTTGAATACATAATATTTATACAACAAAAATAATTACAACACAAAAATATAGTAAATTAAACATCACTTCTGAACAGTCATTGATTTCAGATACTACATAATAATTTATATTATCACAAACTATTTTCAGAATGCAACCTTTATTCAAGCCAAAAATGACAACCATTTTTATAAAGAATCACTAAGTTTAAAGTTGTGTGCAATCTCTCTTTTAATTAACAGTCACATCTTTCCAGCAGTCAAAACAAAACTTCTACTTATTATAAGCAATGTTTAACACAAAATGTTAATATATAGGTATAAAAATAGTTTACAATGTAGAGATTTGTACAGTGGACCGAATTATGTTTCTGACTCTAAACCAAAGGTGGTTGCGCCTGTGTTCCAGTGGTCAATGTTTGAAGTCAATGCTCTCTACTCTGGATGCTCGCCTTAATGCGGGTAATAGCTGCGGCCGTGGTTCAGTTGTTACTGCGCTGGACTTGTAACACGGTGATCCGAGTTCGAATCCTGGTCGCGGCAGGTCATACCCTTCTATGATAATTTGACAAAATGTCGATTTTCCTCCATATGTGGTGTAGTTGCTGGCTCCTTGTGGAAGGGTAAGTTAGTACTGGTTAATATACAGTCCAGGAAAACTGGTTAGGTGAACCGGTCACTGTCTATAACTGAAAAAATGTTGCAAGACGGCGTTAAACCCCATTGACAATAAGTCACATAAAAACAAAAAAAAAATAAACCAAAGGCATGAATGTCAGTATACGCTCTGGTTTATCAGCACCCTAAAGTACACGCAGTTTGTGAATAATTATGAAACAAATCACTTAGTACATGTTGTAAACTAATCAATAACAACATGCAAACAACTTGTGCATATGATCTATGTACACAAGAAAACAACTCATCCAGATATGGATCAACATGATATAAAATAAGGTATCTATATAACAATGCACTAGAATGTCATATTAATAATGCACACACTTCTTGTTGCCATAGTATCGCTTGGATGGTTGTTCATTGATTTTCTGTTCATTTTATCAACTTCTGGGTAAAACAGGACAAAAATATCTACTTAATTCATAGAAAAATTAGCAAAAAATCATTATATTAAATTTAAAAACAGATAAAGGGAGGCAACCTTTTAGACCAAATAATTCTGACATCATATTGAGGTGGTTTTATAATCAAGTTCCAATTAATATAGAGGGAATATTCAGACTGGTCTGAAGATAAGTAGTCATTGAGATGACATAGTAGGACAAACATTGATAAATATTGAAAATAACATATCATAACCATCCCTATAGATTAGAACCATTTGAAGTTTATAACAGAATATTGGTAATTTTATAAATATACTCTTAAGGCATCATATGTATTAATTGAAATAAAACTAAAAAAATGTTGTTAAATTTATTTCGATTTTGCCTATTTAGAGTTTTATATATTCATTCTACAACTGTTACCCAGTAAAGAATGTATAGGGATCCTGATATATGGATAAATGGATCTGATATCCGGGCAAGTCCATAGTTGGCTTGGTAATATGAGCCCCACATGGATATCATGTGGCTTACGTACATTAAAACAAGTGTGAGCTTAGAATCCAGGGCCTATTGGGGCCATAATGAGCCAATATGTGCTGTCCTCAGGGTCTAATAGCTCAAGCTTGGTTGCACATTCTATAAAGGACCACAGAGTTCAATTTAGTTAATAATTATGTGTATTGAGTGATATATTTATCTCATTAGCTGCAAATTACTATTAATTAGGGCCTCTGCCTAGTAATCACAAGCCCCTCAATGCTGTAAGTTCATATCCCACCAGGAAACAAATTTTACAAATGGGATTTTTAGCCGTCCAGCTGCTGTACTGAAGGTCAGTGACTCAACCAAGGTGTATGCCTAAGAGTCTTTCTCTGCTGTAAAACTTTAAAAAATCACTAAATTACCCTGGCTGATGGTGCAACATTAACCCCCAAATGAAGAGAAATAAGAAATGTGACTACTATAATGCACAGATTGCCTTTATTCAGAGATTTATACATCTGAACACGTCAATAAATGTGAAAGGAAGGGAACTGTAGGTTGTATTGTCCTCTTAAACTTCTTCTCATCATATTTTAACTTACCCTGTATATGATGTAGTTATTGATTTGAATAAAATTAAATACACATGTGTGCAATGTTGATGATAATTAGACCGACTACAATGCGAAAACAGCTATGGATCGAGAGTTTTGAAACTGTACGCACATTCGGATAATACCTTTTCATCTACTGTCAATACCGACCGGGGAAACATGTTGTTGGTTTGTTCTAGTGTATAAGACGCACCCTCAACTTTTATATATATCTACGGGGGGATGTGCGTCTTATACGCCGTTAAATATGGTATTTATGGCTTCTAAATATCTTAAATAAAAGAATGAATTGCATATGATCCAGTATTACACAAACTAGCACCTATAGTATCCATTTACTAATAAGTGTACAAATTAACATGTGGTGAATTTGTTGCACTATAATAAATGCAAATCATAGAATAAGTCACTAATTGGACTTTAATTTAGCTATTCTGTAAGTCATAAGTTTCTTAAATAATGAAATTATACTAAAATATGGTTTAAAAATTCATAGTTAAACAATACATATTGAATTCACAGCATTCTCACATTTGAAAACATAACTTAATTGTAGCTTATCAATTATACTACAACTTCTTTCAAATACAGTCACATATGTACATACAGACCATCTTTGGATGAATGAGTGGACAGTGGTTTGTATCAGAGATGGTCTTTATTCAAGGGATAAAATAAACCGCAAATGGTTGAACATTAAAATAAGTGGACATTAGTACGAAGTTTGATTGTTTTGGAAAACAAATACTGCAAGCTAACTATGTAATACATAATTATATTCTTTTAACACTCACTGATAGTTTGTTCAACGAGATATTATATAGTAAAATCCTAAATATTCTGAATTGTATATACATTTCTCCATATGTTATTGGCGAAATATTGGTGATATTGAAATTTATCAAACCAATAAAAGCCTCCACTGTGCAGATGTAATTTGAATCTGAAGATGTCAATATTATGAAGGTCCAAAATTTCAAGATGCTGTTCATTATGATTAAATGGTAAGACAAACCAGTGTGTCCATCTAAATTGTTACTTTTCTTTCCGGACACTCTGTAGATATAAAGCAAATTGATACTCTGTTAATAGGTTTAAAAGTAACATCAATGTTGATAAAATACATGACTATGTCACACGCAGAGGCCCAACGTGTCTATGATTAAGACCTTTCATAAGAAGTACGACAAAGTGATCATTCGGTTGAACATTGAACTTATTCAAACAGCGGTCTACTCTTAAATGATAGATTCTGGCCAGATGTTGTTTATTGTATAGAATGGTTACAATATTAAGTGTACAGTCATAAAATGCTTACCAGGGAAAAGTTGCGGAATTGACAATATATACCATAAACATTTCATTTGTGGCAACCATATACCTTATTGTTGTATAGTTGTCCTGGTAAGGTGATCTTTGCTCTAGGCTACGCGCCTGCAAAAAAAGAACAAAGCCATCATTGTCACTACAAATTAATTAAACAAGCAATACAAAGATAATCTGAGTAATTACTGGGCAATATGTCTTGCTCCATGTGTCTTCAAATTTGTTTGAAATGTTCTTACTTCAAAGGATGACACCACTCATTTTTAACAACATGAATCACCATTTTTTACTGTAAGAAGTATTCTATTTGGTTGCGAGATTAAAATTAAGGCATATGTTGCCTTTTTAGGTCATGTTTGGGACAATGATTTAATGTTCAAGCTCCAAGCAATCAATATCGATACAACTTATTGAAAAGTGATACAAGATATGTAACCATGTAAAGTCGCATTCTTAACAATTCATTTACTTCTGACCGCTTTTCTATCTTACAGGGTAACAAGCAAACTGACTATTGTTCTCCTAGACTCTATCTTCAGTATTTAAATAGTCTTACTAGCTTAGAAACTGGCTTAAAAACAATCTAGGTACCAGTATTTATGACAAAGCCATATCTATTAATTAGTCTAACACTAAGTCTTGTAGACAACATGTTAAATAATTCAATACATGTCGAAGCAATTATACGTTAATAGACTTTCTCGTTACTTACACGACAAGTTACTAACTTTATATCAGACAGCATAATTATGCATCTTACATAAACACCGTCTCAATAACTATTTAACAATATATTTATATTGAAAGGGAAGAAATCACTTCAAAGTGCAGATCCACACTAGCTAGAAATATGTACAGGTATGAGCTCCATCAAAGGATTCTAAGACTGCATATATAACACCCAGATCTTATTATATTATTACTGAAAAATGTATTCTGGAT
Source organism: Lutraria rhynchaena (assembly GCA_008271625.1). Taxonomy (NCBI): domain Eukaryota; kingdom Metazoa; phylum Mollusca; class Bivalvia; order Venerida; family Mactridae; genus Lutraria; species Lutraria rhynchaena. The sequence goes on from VIBL01000241.1 coordinate 213,041, forward strand.
GCCTACTAGGAACACACTTAGAAAAGGCAATAATTCTTATGTGCAACGACGACACTTGCTCATTTGACTTCATTCTTAAGATGAATTATGTACAATAATTATGATTATATGACAGACGAACCGACCGTCTATATTATATACTATCAAACTTGTCTAGTAGAGATCAAGCATAGAATGTGGTCAGTAATATTCTGTATACTTGGTGCTTGTGAATTAGTGGTGATTAGTAAATCTAGTTCAAGACAGTGTTTGAACTCATGTCTTGGAATTGCTGTAACTTCAATTATAGTAATCAAGATCGATTGATCTTCCCGAGTTTCATGTTGAAATCTTGATTTGGTAAGTCGTGCTTAAATTTTTAATTTATATAAATAATAAGCAAGTATCCAGTATGTGTAACAAATGTGTTATTGATACTCATGCTAAATGTGAATACTTATGCTACAAGACATTGTCTAAAACAGGTGACGGTATGTAATCATGAATATTTAGTAGACTTTCGTATAGAGTTACTTCGCTATTTAAATTGCCGTATTTCTCGTTATTAGCGACCCTGCTCTAATTGTAGCTCCCCACCCATATAAAGGGGGGACTACTCTATGCTGTATAAAGCCTAATAATGTGATTCGAACATGTATACGAATATAGTGGGTTATTAAACCTATCCTAAAATCACCAAAAATACTACTTAAATTTATTTGTTACAATACATTCTATAAATAGCAGTCGCATCATCAAGCTAACACTAACCTCTGTTCTAAGATGCATCACCATCCAATTTTGGATTTCTATACGCGGCGTTGAACAATCGGTGAAAAATAATGCCTCTTGATTCATTTAACTGTGAGGCCAAAAAAAGATCGACTGATTAAAAATATTACAGAGTTTACAATTAGCATTATATGAGGTTATTTGTATGCATTTTCATTGCATTTTCTTATTTACATCAAAGTTTATATGGAAATTTAGTGACATGATACAATCATACATTAATACTTTACCGTCATTTCTCAGTAGAAACGGATAACTTAACATTAGTCGAAACTACAGCTGCAACTCTCGGATTTGACCAATGTTAAAAACATAAACAAGCTGAGTGCGTAAAACGTAAAACTATTATTGCAAAGGGAAGATTTATTTCCTAGCAATTCTTACACAATATCCAACAAGAGTCTTATATTTCAGCTTGTTCCGCATGTGCTGCAGAAAATAGGTAAACCAGCAAATAATAATATGATGTACACAATATGATGTATTGGTTATCACACCATTGAATAGTATCATAATTTACCAGATAAAGACTCTGCACTCTATGGGTATCGCTGTACTTGCCGTATGTTATTACTGTTCAATACCCATACCTCATAAGGTTTTAAAGTAGATCTTTTCCCAACATTCAAAGCACGATGCTACATAGGTATATATGGGTAGCACTTATCAATTATTCAGGAAACTATACACATCCATACCGTTATAAAATAAATTTGTTCATCTCAGTTTATACGTGTTTGTTATATTGAGTTTTAGTTAAGTTTTCGTCATGAAATGTTGTCAGGACAATTTAACCAATACACATTTATACACAGCAGAGCAGAGCACAGCACAGCAGAGCACAACAGAGCACAACAGAACACAACACAACACAACACAACACAACGACTAGCATTTTCGAAGGTATTCGAAAATAAATATAAAATTTCTCGAAAGCGAGATCATTAAAGCGATCCATACACACTCAAATGAATAAAAATGTCAATATGAAAAGGGTCAGGTTCCAGTCCTGACTGGCAAAAAAAATCTGGGCTCGGCAAAATTTTGCTCGTTGTCAATTCAACATCTTGTTGATATTCGCCAGTCTGGTGACATGGCAAACTTTCAGTGTGTTGTGTGTATGAAATAATATTGTGGTGAATCCCCTCCTGTTGTGTCGCTTACGTGCTTACATTCCAAAAACAGCAGCTACGTCAATGTCATGTCTGTGATAGCTTAACAATTCTGAAGTTAACAGGTCAACGCCTCACCCAAATTTATCATCCTTAATTCAATTCGTTCCGCAGATACACATTAGTGTATACTCTCATCTTTGACAATCGACTTTAGAATTCTGACTTTCTACTTCGAATTGTATACCCATGTCAAAAAACGCAGCTGCGTCGTATATTTCCATTTACATGTGTTTATCCTGCGCAAGGTTTCGCCATATGCATTTGTAAAAAACTTAAGTGCTTGCGAACCTTTCCTCACGTACATCTTAATGCAGATTCATCTCCGAGAAATATCGATACGTTCAGTATAAAATGCCGGAACCTTAAAAAGTAAAGTTTTCAGGAAAAGGAAAAAAATTGTTTTTCTTTATAAACAAAAACAGCACAAAAAATAATCATGCTCATATTAAAAGTGTTTTAAGGTATTTATATTGTGTAATATCAGTGAATTACCACAAACGTTCATGTAAGTAAAAATGCAGCTTCAGCTTTTTTTAATTAGAAAAATATTTCTTCGGCTGTCATGGATGCAGTTCGGCATATTGTACTTGCAGCTTTGGCTTAATGTGAATGAGTAATGTATATGGGTACGGTATATTAATAGTAAGTAGGTGGGTGTTCTCATATAAAATGCATGTACAGATAAAACCAAACATTTGTGATGGATAATAGTGCCAAGGTTTTATCCCTCCCAGTGCCGCTGTATTTGTATGTTACTTAGCAAGGCACTTATGAATTATAAACATTACTTCAGTCTAACAATTATGAAACATGGCGAGGTAAAAAGTGTCGGCATTTAAGGAGTTAAGAGTACTGTTAGTTGCATATTAGCTATTATCACTAATGTGAGTAATTGATCATTTTTTTATAATTAGTAGAACAAGGCTTAATATGGGAACAGCCACATCCTCTGCAAGAAGTCTGTTCAAATAAACCAAAATAAAGGTTTATGCATGTATTATTTTTGATACATAATTCTGAGAGTTTGAGAACTACTATAGACTGAACATTCATTGACTTTAGTTCGATGGTCAAATTGTAACTACTGTTCCATACGAAATGGTTTTCTTAATCATAACATAACGACAATAATGCAGTAATGAACGTACGGAAGCCTCAAAGGGACACCAGATGTGAGAAAATATTTATACATGTCGACAAAATTAAAGCGATAAACCTTGATCTTTTTGGTGTTCTCGCCTTAATTTCTTCGAATTGATGTAAAAATATATAGCATTTCACCTTATTTTTTATGTAAAGACAGAAGTTTTTCGTATTTCGCGAATTACTTTGTACATTTATGTATATTGAGTACATTTTCGTTGACTTTTTATTGAAAAAAACTTATAGTGCAATACATAGAAAATATTGCAATTGACGTCTAAGTATACTCGTAATCACGCTTTCTTTTTTAACTTCGCAACTTAAACATTTCGCAAAGAAAAAAGCACAATGCGCATTTCGTATATTTTAAAGGCGACTTATCAGTTCGAAAGTGGCATCTCGAAATAATGAATGCCCGAAACTGTAACATATATACATACGACTGCCAAAAACATTTTTGGGGGTGATTGGACAGTGTAACAGGTGTTCAAGAATGGATGAAGGTCGTATTTTACTGGTAAGAAAACATTATTAGCGTTATCTTCACTTTAAAATATTAATTCTACATTGAAATACACACCATTTGTAGCTTGAGACTGTATATAAGTAATTATATCGATCAGCACCCAATTGTATAAACACTGGTTAACTTTAACCACTGGGTTAAATCAGAGTTTTGGTTAAAATTTTGGTTAAATGTTCAGTTAGCTGTTGTAGAAAATTTTGTTTAAATTTAACCAAATTTTGTTTTTGTTAAAACTCAAATAAATCTAACCCAAGTCTAAGATGCTGGTTTAATCTTAACATAAACGGTAACCAGTACCAAAATGGCAGCCCTTTTTAAATGTTTAAATGATTTTTTTAATGGTTAGTAAACCAAAATGGTTAAATTTAACCTTGGGTTAAATTAACCATTTGGTTAAAGTTAACCAATGTTTATACAATTGGGCACAGGTTGTCGGCCGATCGGTTTTCTTAAGTGTATTGCGTTAATGATGAAACACAGTTGTGTAAGACTTAATATATTTTCTTCTTTATTCCAGCGTTACAGCAAATTCTTGTATATGGTTATAAGTTGTGGAGCTGTGGACTCTACTTTTAAACCTCATTCATGTTTAACTCCAAAATAAAAAAGCAGTAGTGCGAAGCAAATGTTCGGCTTTTCTTTCTCTAGGATTATTTGCCCTCGAATCTTTGCAATGTCTATTTATTTTTTTATCTTGGTACATACATGATCGTAGGGATCGAACATCTCCACTTTTTTTAAGGACTGACAGTGTAACTTTGTGTTAGTATTTATAATTAAATTTTCTAGTTCAAAACAAGTATTTGACCATTACCATCCAAACTTTGCATAGTTACTTTTCCGGTATAAACACATAATAATACCTTTCATTTCGATTATATATAGATATATATTGTATTTTGACATATCAGTCCAACTGAAATCTTTCCTGGAATCATAAATTCAATCATTTTCCCAAGGTTTTAGAAATGTGTTGGACTGTTCTTGTAGCTTAAATACAACATCTAATTAACAGATTTGTTATTTTATTTTGTTTCAGTTTCAATTCCTTCTGGTATTAGTTACTTCCAAGTGCTCCTACTGTATGCTTCCAAATGAAGATTGGTCGTTAGAGGAAAATGTGCAATACTATTTTAGCCTTGGATATACTGCATCCGAAATAGCTGGACTGTTTTTGTTCGTACATCATACTGTAATTAATCAAAGGACAATAAAACGAGTGTTGCAACGTCTCTGCGGAGACGAGATGAAAGCAGACCAGAAAATATCGCTCGAGCGATTTTACAGCTACATCGAGGTGGATATTCAGAATTAGGCTATAGAGCCGTATGGCGAATGCTATTTTTAAGATAAGGAGTAAGGGCTCATCAAAGGTCAGTAGGACTTGCACTCAGAGCCTTAGATCCTAATAGGGTAAACAATAGAATAGCTAGAAGATTAAGACGTAGAGTTTATGTAAATAACGGACCAAACTTTATAATCCACGTTGACAGATATGATAAATTAAATCCATTTGGAATTTCTATACACGGAGCTATTGATGGTTTTTCCAGAAAAATCCTTTGGTTGAAGGCTGCATCATCAAACAAATCCCCACGTTTTGTGGCATTTTACTTCATGCAGTTTATAAGGAAACTTGGTCGTGTACCAAGACTGGTAAGGGTAGATGCAGGAACTGAAAATTGTACTTTAGGGAACCTTCAAATCGCATTAAGAATGTTCCATACTGACAATATGTCAGGATATAATTCTTTTTTTCTGTGGGGAGATCGACAGGAAATCAAAGAATAGAAATGTTTTGGAGTTTTTTGAAGAGGAACTTCACTTCTTACTGGAGAAACCTCTTTAAAGATATGATTGATCAAAACATATTTAATAACACTGATCAGCTGCCTATTGAATGTTTAAGACTTTGTTTTATGCCTCTCATTCAAAACCATCTTGATAGTTTCAAGAAGTCTTGGAACATACACACAATTCGCTCGCAAGTCTTTGGTTACTACCTTTTTGAGCAGATAAATGTGTCCTGTTGTTTGGTTATGAATTTAATTGGCCTATTGTCATACAATTGAAGTTAGTCTATTATATTTTGGCCTAAGTTGATGTAAGCTGTGTTGTTACAAGGGTTGATGTGAGCTGTGTTGTTATGTGTGTCGGGCAAACTCAACATGATGTTTTACCAACCTATGCTGTTTGTTGTACAGATTGTTCTTTTGAAATAAAATGTTCAGATGAAGGTCTGGAAACTCTCATAGAGTTGTACACAGAGAACCCTTCTGTACATGGTTGCTCCGACGATATGTTGCCGTTAAGTGAAATAATAACTGGATTAAATGCGGAACTTTTTCAGGAATTGAGAACAGCAGAAGAAGCAAAGTTTATCTATACAACAATTCTGAACAATATTTCTAACCGACTACAACAAAATGACCATCTTGTTTAATCATTGAATTATCTTATGGTGTACTCACTGATTTGCATCTTTCTGAAATTGAAATAATATATGTATTATTTCCAATCATTATTCATGTGTTACGTTATGAGGATCTTAAAAGTACATAGTTAGATGAATGTAGTACAAAAAACCCTTCACTTTTTTATTGTATGGTCAAACCCTATATTTAGATTGGAGAAAAAACATTAAATCATTTTCTTAGTAGATAAAACATCATAAATATTTGCTTGATATCATGACAATACTATTTAAACAACAACAACACGTGACTAAACTTATTTATGTATTTTTAAGTTTCGGCATTGCGCCTTCTTCAGAATTATACATAATAATAAACAACGATTATGACGTCATGTAATATTTGACGTTACATTAATGGGCGGAATATATATATGTAATAAAACAAATTATAGTATACGGATATAAAATACAAATATTTCCTATAGAATTATGTTATATAAGAAACCGGTAATAGGAAAAAACGTGATAGTACCTAACTAAACATTTACCATGTATTTTATACTGTAAACAAGGTTTTTGATGTCAAACCGTTGAGGTGAAGCGTTTGTAACTTATGCATCCAAAAAGTTTCCTTGCATAATCGATTAATGTTATTGATTATAGCATAAACAGACATAAAAGAAAAGTCGGACATATTATGAGTGCCTTGATTAAAGTTTTCTTTTTTTCTGAATTGTTTGTAAATAGTTGTTTGAATGATATAAATAATTGTTTGTTGGTGAGGGGAATTAATGTTGTTTGTAGTTTGTTTAGAACATAACAGTCGTTGGTACATAATACTTTGGAACCAAAGTGGCAATACCCAAGTCGATGTTTTGACATTACAGATACCGGATATTAACTACGTAATTCTAGTACCAAAGTAGTCAATATATGGAACGAGGTCTTACATGGAAACAAACCATCAATATGTAAGTCAAAATGACACAATATGAAACTGTGTCATCAATGTATGAAACCTATTTAGAAGTACATAAGTTTATGCATGCTAATTTTTCTTCATGACATGGTACCAAAATATCAATATATAAAAATAATTTTCATACATTATACAGACTCATCGTTACGAAAATGTACACGAGGTATAATATGGTTTATAATACAATTCACTGTATACGACATCTGGAACACACGACAATCAACTTGATATGATATGATACGTTTATTTTCAAATCCATTAGGCCAATTGGCCCATGAGGACAACATATTTACATGTATTCAACATATATATACAACACGTAAACATACATATGTACATACGTACATAATAGATAATAAATATATTCATCGGAGAAGGTATTAATTAATTACATCACAAAATTCCATCATCAGTAATGATTGGTTTTGTAATTATTGAAAATTAATTAAGACCGGCACAATCACCAATAAACTATTTACAGACATATAATTTCCAAAATATTAGTATCATAAATATCCACCGGATATAATGTTCTACCGAAAAACGAAATGTAGAATATCACCGGTTGTATGATTCACTTTTAAGAATAATGAAAAAAAAACTATGGATGAGAAAAGAAAATTAACTAAACTAAATAATAACACCTATATAACAGTCAATTATATACAGGACACTTAACATCAAGGTGGTAAGAATCATATGACTAATAGTACAAGTATATAATCATTAGGTAATTATGCTTTGTATACAAAGGTGAGATATCATAGAAAGAAAAATAATTTCAAAACATATTTCGAAATAAGCCATTGTAAATTTTGTTCAATGAGAATACATAATTATACTCTGCAAGTACAATATATATGACATTATTTTAATATGTCATGCATGATACTTCAATGCGACAACGACATTTATACAGGGAATACAAGTGTTCAAAAGCTAAAAGAAAATACTTATTTAGTTTAACACTTTTGTTCGGTACAATACAACTCATGTAATGATGTATATGAAATAATGTGAATAATATAAGATGTTTAAACATTGGTACAATCATATGAGCATTAAAAATTTTGGAGATGAAAGAGTTACATAATGGTCCATTCTGGTAACTTAGTTCAGCGACATTTAATTACACATTCATTAAGTGAAGTTATAAATGAACATATACGTGCATGAGTATAAAATGAATGAAGGATAAATGATATATAAAATGTAAATTGATAAAAAATAACTTGTAATTACTTTATAAAAAAGAGTAAGAATCTCATTATCACCTTAATTTATTGTATAATCCGATTTCCTGTATGTAACCAATGACCTATACATATTGGTAAATAAACAGAACTTTGAACCGAATAAATTAATACACCACCTACATTTTAAGTACCACATCTACTCTATGTTTGTCCTTATTTTCGGGGACCAGTCTGTTGTATTCTTTCAGATTTTGCAACAAAAAATATCTGATTTTGCAAAATACCACATTGTTAATAACATTCTGAAATTAACAGATAAGTTCACAGCATGTGTCTAATCATCTTCCTGAAAAGAATGGTAACCATGTGCAAGTTCATTTCTAAGGGTGCCTTTGTTTGCAACAATCCAGGTTTTGTTTCCAACTGGTTTGTCAAACTGTCCGTTCGTTCAGTAAAACTGGTTTGAAACGAAAAAATTTTGTCATTTGATTAAAAAAATCTCGAACCGGATTGTCAAACCCTAAAAACTACCTCATAGGCTGTTTGGTCGGTTGGATGCGTCCGATACTACATGCAGTTTAGCGCGACCAATATGTTGACCATTACTGAAACTTAAAGTTAAACATTTTAAAGAGATTAGCGAAGCGTTTTCGTGCAATCTTGGTGTTCAACAAGGCGAAAGCTTATGGTTTTATATTTAAAATGTTTCTAAACGACATTGAACATGAATTTGTTGCAAAAGGTATAGACGGAATTGATCTAGGTAATTTAAGAATCTGCCTCATCATATTCTCTATAACTAGTGACGGTTTACAACATGCTTTAGAAGTTTTATCAGAGTACTGTGACAAATGTAAACTCGAAGATAATACCAGTAGCAGAAAAAACTGTAGTATTTAGAAAGGGTGGTCGCTTACTCACAAATATAAAATTTAGCTACAAAAACATTGAACTACAGATTATTAATACTTTAAAATATCTTGCTGTTGTTTTCTCATCGGGTGGTACTTTCAAAGGCCAAAACAAAATGTTAGGTAACGCTCTTAAGGCTGTTTTTGACATGAACAAAATACTATATAAGTTTACTGATTTATCTCCAAAACATATTAAATACTAAACTATTCATCCGAAGTATGGGTTTTTTGTAAAGCGACCGATGTTGAAAAAAAACTCAATTGCATTTCTGCAAACATCCACTTGGTGTAAAACTAACGACCCAAAATGACTTTGCGTATGGCGAACTAGGCAGGTATGGAAGCTTCGAGAACATACAACATAATTAAATATTGGTAAAAAATATGCCATGCACGAGACAGAAAATATATTGAGCAATCTTATTTATTACTTAAAACTGATACTGAATCAAATCCGCGCACGGTAAATTGGGCCTCACATGTTAAGCTCCTCTTATCTAAACTTGGCGATGTTTGGGCGACCAAGGCGTAGTCAATGACAAATATTTTCTGGCACATGTTCAATTCATGATTAGAAAACTCATTAAGGACTTTGTTCTTTAAAACATTTACTAACTTTGTTCTCAATAAATATCTCGAGATTATCAATATTAACAAGAGTGCAAAATTTCACAAAATACGCCCGTCTAAAGGTTTGGGATACAAATGAGAGGCAAATTATATGACAATATTTTTTTAAAATAAGCAAAATTTCTATAAATATGATATGTTGAAGCACACTGCATTTTAGACCAAGATATTATGCCCATAAACATTTTCACTAAGTTTGGTGAGGATCCGAATAAAACTATTTGAATTAGAGTCCGGACATTATGCTGAATGTTTAAAACGCACCTAGTGACACTGTGAACCAGTTTTTGAGCTTAAATAATCCATATTGGAAGTTGGCCTAGATATCATGTTGATGCAACTTCTGACCAAGTTTGGTGAAGATCTGTTTGAATTAGAGTCCGGGCAATGTGCTGGACGCCGCCGCCCGCCCGCCATGATGTTTCACATAATACATCCCGTCTTTGACTATGAATATCTATGTCACAATTAAGAATGCCTTCGCAGCGGCTGTATTTCGAAACTGGACGATGGAAAAATCTCATCCGGTACCATTCCGTGAACGCCTGTTCATTGCATACAATTCGTTGGAGGACGAATACCATTTTGTCATTCAGTGTCCAGTTTATAGTTTCGTGAAAAAATAATTAAACCTTATTATTGACGAAATCCAACTATGTTCAAACTTACACAATTAATTACCAGTGAAAGCGTATCTGAAATTAGAAACCTAGCCACTTTGATTCACCATGCTTTCATTGAAAGACGATGCTTACGTACCAGGTCATCTTAATATAGTTCATTCTCATTTTTAAGCTGTGCATATACTTAAATTTAGTTTATTGTCAGTTATTTATTATTAGTACATTTTAGAATCATTTGAAATGATTTAATGCAACATGCATCTATCATCCCTTTTACAAGAATTGCAGAATTACAGACCCTAATACAAGCATCTACCCATTAAACTCTTGTTTATTCTAATTGAAATTAGATAATGAATATTTTATAAATTATTCACCACGAGCTTTTTCTGATTTGTGTTATATGTAAACATAAAATTAAAAAATATTTTATATGATCAATGAAAAGGCAAAGTGCTAGTTTGTAATATTATCTCCCTTAAGTCAAATAAAACTGACCCGGGTCTAACAGTTTAAAATACTGTATGGTTGAAAAATAATATTTCATCAATTTTGTTTGAATGTCACAAGTTATAAGGATCAGATACCTGTAACCTTTGTTCATATTTATTGACGGCGCTGTTAACATTATTGTCCGTAATCCTTAAGATATCAAAGACTAAAGGATAAATACATACATTATCAACTCTCTTACTCCGACTGTGATTCACCTACCTTGTTGTAAACTGTAACCATGATGTAAACTTGCCTCTACAATCTGCTGTACAAGTATACTCGGTAGTCATTTTCTACCAGGACGGTGCATCAAATGCTGGACATTTGTTCCTATTATATATGGTCATGTAGGATCTTAGATAAGACCATATCATATCATTCACGTTTATAACGAATATAAACATAATTATACATAGCATTACATCTAGAATTAAAAATTATGTAACAAATATATAAAGCTGTCAACACAATCTGTTTTAAATTATCTTTTATTTTTGTATTTTTCGATATAATGCCTTTATCTTCAGGTGTTGTAGAGAACTAGAAAAAGAAAGTCTCACATGAATGAAAAACTGCCATAAACCACATAAAAAATCAGACTGTCAAGAATGTTTTAGTATTGCAATATTCCTGTTAATATTTATGTCAATATTCTGGATAGGAGAGCAAAAAAGAGCATGTATACTATATATAATATATAGCTTTTTATGACAAAAAAATGAGGTCAATATGTAAAAGTAGAAGCAAAGTTTCAATTAAATATATAATATATTTATATAAGCAAAATGTATAGCTCCATACAAAATTTACATTGGAAAAATAGCACAGTCCCATAACTGCACCCAAAATCATGTCATAAGAACATAAATCAAAGATAATCAGGATTCGTGTTAGCTATACAAAACATTAAGATGTAGCCTACCATGAAAATTCCATCGATGTCAGAGAAAATGGTATAATTTATTTAAGGATTTCAAAGTCTAATATGAAGTGTTAAAGATCGTATTTCAAATATTGTCATTCTTTTGAATATCTATAAAAACATTTACAGAAGAATCTTTAAAAACTTTCACTGTCAGTTAAGAGTTACGACCTCTACCCCTAACATAAAATAGTACCTTGAAATCAAATGAAGACATCTTTATGGAAATTGAACTACCTGTCTTACAGATGATACAAAAAATGCAAGAATGTGTATAAGTCTAAGGGTAACCAATGTTTAGTCAATCAAAATTGTTAATATGATGTTTGGAACTACTATGTTCCTACCCTTTCCCTTTAAGATTTTTGTCTTTTTACCAACAAGTAACAAATTGATAAATATCATTAAAATAAGAAATAAAGCAGGGCAACGCCTGAAATTTTCTCAAAATTAACTACTATTTGTGTAGAATGTCTTCACTAAATTATAGAACGTTTTACCGTCCGGTTCTGAAAAGGTACAAAATGGAGGTTATGCATTAGAGATCGAAATCCATAATGACATATCTAATAGTTTCCACACAGACATATAGGCAAAATGAAAATGCGTACAGGCGGATTTTTCGAATACTTTGCATGATCAAAGTATGTGATAATAAAAACAATTTAAGCGAAAGAAAAATGGGGGTCGTGGTGCTCGTTTTTTAGTTATCTGCCATTGAATGTTATTATAATATTACAATAATAAGAAATAGGCCATTTATATGAAGTTAAAAGGTCACAGCAAAGCTATAGGTGATATGGATGCAATGGAAATGGTTCAAGGTAACAACTGTATCAGTATCAAAACAATAGACAAAACATTAAAATCTACAAGTGTATCAGTATCAAACAAGAGGGCCAAGATGGCCTTACATCGTTCACATGCAATCATTGTTCACTCATTTAATAATTGTTTTGAACATGTGACATAGTTTTTGACCGCAGATGACCTATTATCGTATTTGACCTACATATCATTAAAATAAACATTCTGACCCAGTTTTGCGAAAAAAAAGAACTAAAAAAGTGGTCCCTAGTGTGTTTACAAGGTAAAACTTTGACGACACACAGATGCCGGACGAAGACTGATCACAAAAATTCACTGTGTCACTTTGTGACATGTGAGCTAAAATATCTAAAAATATCTTCACAAAGGGATATCATGACACACAGTAATGATAATCACTTTTACAAAGTGGGTATTCTATAACTCATACTTAGTTGTCACTAATAGAGAAATTTTTTTGTATTTGTCCTCTGCAGAATGGACAGACATGATTGTTCACTTGAAGTTGAAGCCCACATAGATAACACAAGGAGTGTCCGCATGGGAATATGACAGAATCTTTGAATTTGTCCTTACACACTGGACATTCATTGTTTGACAGCTTGAACTGAACCTAAAATATTGAAGAAATGAATTTTTACATATCAGTAGCAACGTTTAATGCAGTACAGAAATAACAATATATCATTCATAAACCTCTTATCATGCGATGTTAGTAAACAAAGTTTCAATGTTTGACAGTGGCACAGCGTTTGACCTGTGGGGAAATGTATTATGTCATGCATAATTGGTTGACTGTAAAAAAATTACAGAAGGAACCAGATTCTATATTGCACAGTTATTAAGTCCTTCTATTTCTGATTCAGCACCAATGTTTCAAAGAAGCCATTATTGTTTGGACTGATTCTACATCAATTATTCATATCCAAGTTTCCAAATTGCAATATTTACCGATGAATTCTAAAATAATTCTCATTTAGATTTGTAAATGCCGTACGTAATTCCATCTTACTGGTTACTTTTGTTCTTTTTATAATAAGGTCTTTGACTTACATTTGGGCACAACTGGCACACCTTACTGAATCCTTTCAGGTCAAAGAATATCCATGGTTATATGTTAACAAACAATATCTCAATATTTCCATCTCATTTGGTACATAATGAACATAATACATTTGTGACAATACCTTTGACATGTACACTAAGTTCCAAGGAAATATCTTAAGTTTATTTAAAGATATCACAGGATCCAGTTTATTCACACTGAAAAATAGATGAATGAATTAATGTACATACAGATGAACTTACAGCAGATGGACAAAGTGCCAACCCATAGTTCTATCTGATGACACACTGGTAGAGGACTAGATAGTATAATTATCTAAAATAACTTACACAAGGAGTGCCAGCTGTCTGGAACACTGGTGATGAAAAAGAAGCAGGAGCATCCATATTAGCATATACTAGGTTGTGAGATGGAGTGGAAGTTTCCTGAAGTACCAAAATTACCAACTGAACTAATTTAGTTGTAAGTAAATCAAACAAACCATAGGATAAACAAGAAATTGAGACTAATGATGCACCAATGTAATGCCCTACAAAGAGCAATAAGATTTTGTCATGTATCTGCGTTAAGTCATAATGCCTGGCTTAAATAACAGACTTCTGAACTTGGATGGTAAAGATGTTGACTATTGGAGATGACAATATTGATACCAATCACAAGTTAATACTTTATTTTAAAAAGTCAAGCTAGTATCAAGATATGACATAAAATTTTCACTTTGTTATCAGTAACTATCATTCATTTAAAAGCCTTTTAGTAACAGTGTAGTACTCATTCTGATTATGCAGATGCCAAGGTCCTGGGTGGGCAGGATGACATATATTTCATACAGTCATACTTAAAACTGTATGTTTGCATGATTACTTACAGCAGGAATAGCAACACTCTGGCACACAGGAGCACAAGGTGTCTGACTAGTTACTCCCACAACTGGCTCTTCAGAGATGTCCTGAAGTACAGGGTCAAACAACTCATCATCTACTGACTGTCTTATACTTGGTGTGATCTAAAAGTTTATAAGATATTGGAGTATCATAGATAAACAAACATGCATATTTATTTGAGTGAATACATTATGATGTAAAGAATCAATTGAATGACAGATGTTGGATCTATTGACAAACAAGAACTTTATGATGGTCTCAAATACCCTTTTCACTTAAAAACGTGCTTTCTGATATATAACGTACCTATATAAAAGTAAGAAGAAGCCAGTATTGTTTGAACCTGGTATGTACAAAATAACATAGTAAACATTAATGGATATTCCAATATAAAATATGGTCATGATCACGTTTGCAAGGTATTGGTTGACACATACATGGACAGAAGGAAGATTATCATACAACAATACCTCTTGTCAGTCAGTGACATGTGACCCTAAAATGGCAACCATGGCCTTCCATTCATTGGAATCCATTCCGACATTTTTCTACTCAGTTTGTATGTACATGTAACAATTTTTACCTACTGAAAATACCTTTAATGCTGCAGGGACTTTTGGGATATGCACCAAAAACTTTCATAGAGAAATTCTAAGTCGAAAAAGGGAAAGTACATGTGATATAACTTGGTTTCTGACATTAAGTGCTGATAAGACGGTCATGATGGCCCTTTACTTGCTCTCCTGAATAAAGACTGCTACTTCTCACATATCAATGTTTAACAAGGTCAGAGCTTAATAATGGCCCCAGAAATCTTTAAGACAGACATTCTCATGATTCTGAAAACAACTTTTACATAAACTTGATATAAAATGTTGTTTTATATGACCCAATGACCTAGTTTTTATCTTGGACCTGCTTTTTTGAAGATTCATCTAAAATTGTGATCTCTGTACATAGTGTTCACAAGACAAAAGTTGATGATGCATGCATGATGACAGATAATAACAAAGACTGATCACAAAAGCTCACCATGAGCACTTTGTGTTAAGGTGAGGTAATAATTTCAACAGCAAAGCCATAACATTCTGTCATAAAGCAAATCAGAGTTATGGCTTTCTTTCAATGTCCTAATAGGTGACATTGGAGACATCTCTGAGGTTTCAATCCCACAGCCAGAATAGTTTTAGAGATAAGAATTAGTCCTAAAATCTTTCACAGCTTGTTTCTTAGTACAAATGTAAACAAAGTTATGCCAAATTGCAAGTCAAGAGTTTTAAGTACAAATTTGTCTGCAACCTTATAATATGAGCCTGAATATATATATTTCAAGCAAATAGTTTTTGTAGTACCAGAGACTCTCCAGGGACATTACTGGACAGATTATGGCACTAAAAGACTAGCATTTCTGGAGAGCCCATCTTCATTTGGTGAAGCATGAGTAAATAAACAATGACTCATGCATTGATAATAAAATAACCAACCTCAATTTCTGGTAGTTCATCCGATGATGATGATGATGTTGATGTCTGAAAGTCATTAACTGTTACTGTCTGAAAAGAACACATTGATACATGAGGGAAATGCTTTTTGCTGCAGTAAGTTATCGGGCTAAGGGGAAGCATAAGGGAGTAGTTAAGACATACCTCTATGCTAACTTAAAAACAACAACAATGTCTTGTTTCTATTTTGTTCTTTTGGAATTGAATTTAAAGAAAGAAAGTACAGAAACTAATAATTATCTCTGCGCCACAAATACATGTTATCATTAACAATGTAGTTTTTCATGTTTTCTGAAATTCTCATACCACATGCCAAGTGTAAAGTGAACTTGACCCTTATGACCTAACTACAGCATGCACTAATAGGCTAGATACCAAACAGATGTGTGAAGTTTCAATGAAGACCTTTGATTTGGTAAACAGATAAATCCGTAGTCTTTGAGTCAGCTTGCTCTTAGCGTAATTTGCAACAGAAAATCCCTGTCGGGAATTTTTTTTCCTTTGCTGTTCCTAGTTGTAAAACCATACTAATTAAACTCCCTTTTCTGCTTTTCCATTTAGTCAAGAATATTTTTTTGGTTACAGCCTTATCAATGATTTCATTATAGAAGGTATCTTTATTGATTATGGTAGAAAAAGTCCCTCCGCATTTTCCTCTAGCTGAATGTATCTGCTTGTACTTTTTCTCTTTGTACGAATAGTGCATGTATCCTATTGTGACATTCATCCATTTTGTCTTGTTCTGCTCCTGAGCCTAACAGGAATAAAATAACATAAATTTCAGTGTTTGAGTTCATACATGATACATTAGATATAGGCCTTTTCAGAAAGTAGGTTATCTCTCTTGCAGAAATCAGTAGCATTCGGAATTATACTTTGGACACAGAGTAGTATTTGCAATAATGTTGTCTCAAGACAAACTATCATTGATGATCTGATATCGAAATTGACTATTATGTTGAAAATAAATTATATTGATCAACTGTTCAAAAATGATATAATACTTATATTGGTTGTTGATGGAATTCAAATTAAACCCTGCCATGTAAATCTATTAATTGCGTTCATATAAAAAATCTGACAATGTAAAAAAGTCCAAAAAATATATATTTGAAGCATGAAAATATAATGTCGCATTGAATGCATGTATTTCAGACCAAGCAAAGTAGACTTGACTTAATATATTACAATTTATTGGCATTATGACGAATATAAAATACTCCAGCAATTATGATGAATAGTAAATTTGTGACAATTAGAACAGGCATGAATCAATACTAGATCAAGCAATTATATGTATAATGTTGTACAACTGCATGAATGCATTACATAAATGTTACTTAACATATGCTTTTAAAAATTCACAGTATTATCTATGTATGCTTGAAACTTTTGAAACTAGATACCCAAGGGAAACAAGTCGAGCGCTCTGTTAAGAAAGCTTGTGACCTTGACCTTTGAACTACACGTATGGGTAACGTTCATGACACATCATCTCGTTGAATTAAACTTTACAACAAATTTATTTCAAAATACTTGAATGCAAACAGAAGGTACAGTCCAGAAAAGGAAAATATATTTGACCTAATGTGTAATCTTTGACCTATATCAGGGTATTTCCCAGTTCACATCATCTCATTGTATTATGCAAAGTCATTTTCAAATATGTCAACGCATAGTGGAGATACACTCCAGACAATGTCTATAATACTCATTTTTGATGAGTGACATCTACATGTCACCTTGACATTTGAACTACAGACCTGGTCATTGTGCACTGCAGACCATCTCATGGTGTTTAATTATCCTGCCCAGTTATTTTAAACAGTGTCAATGCATTAGGAAGATACAGCCCGGACAAGGAAATTTTGGACGGACTAACTAACTAACGTACAGACACGTAACTGCTATTGTGGCTATTACAAGTGAGCTCAACAAAAGATGAGGTGTTGACTAATACTGTGCGACTGTTAAGTGCACGAGTCAAAATGGAAAGGGGTTGAAATGTTACATAAAATTTATTGAAGTAAGAGATTATGAATGTTTCACTTTTGGATATATAATTAAGGGCAAATTATGTGACTGACTTATTTCTTTGAACTCTAATTATGACTGATTCTAAAATGGTCTTCCAAGTAAACTAGCTTAAAGTTTATGACAATGACACAAAGTAGCATGAAAAAGGAATGGCTGATATACTTCAGTTTTAGAATCTATTTTGACTCCAGTTACCATTGCAACAAACTTGATTGTTTGCACTGCATGATTAAGAATTACTTATGCAAATTGTCAATTTATTACAGAACTTAATTAAAAACTTGCTGATTTTTTAACCTGGCTAAATTGCTCATTCATTGTATTGTGTCAATATGGTTTAATAGGGCTTCCTCAACAATGCTTGTAAATATGTTTCCATTTTAATGAAATGTTCAAAAGCTAACCTACTTTTTTGATACAAATGCATTGAAGTAATCATCTAAATTGAATACTGAACAATTTATTTCTTACAAATGTTACTTTTTTCTAAAACAACTGGATTATATTAATATAATAAAACATGTCGTCAAGATCCGTGTGAGGGTTTCATGAAAAGCAGGTGCATGACAGGGTATAAATGTAATTGATTAAGACATTACATGTGTTTATTTACTATTGTTAAAAAGTGGTTCCCCCTGAAGACTACGAATCATATAGTTTGTTCTGTTTTAATTGTAGTGAGACTCATTTCAAAGCACATTTGTAGTGTACATGTCTGATAGTCCTATTATTGGCAGAATAATAGTTTCCATGCAATAAGAATTATACCAAACTACCTAAACTTAAATAATGAATATTGGAAGTGACCTACACATTTTTATAAGCAAGTATAAATACAAATGAAAGTGGGATATTTTCATTCAAGCATAGTTTTCCAATTTTCCAAGGTAAAATACTTTGTTATAAATGTTATAAAAACTCGTGAAAATCAGAGCAGGACATTTTTCAATTCAGCAAACTCTGCTTCTATAGTGAAACATTGGAATAAAATGTTAGGTTACACTTTAGACTGACAACTTGTCATGACCACGTTTGTTAAATTATACATACATAGATACTATTTTCAGGAAGCACTGTAGGGTTATGAAAATATTGTGATTTAACACTTTTTGAAATTTATGAAACATTTTTAACCTTATATGGCTTCATACACTTTGAGTAATTATCTGGAACTGTTACATTTGTCCTGGAAGTCTAATATAACTCACACGTTTCTTTTTCCACTTTTTGTTCTTTATGTTTTCAACCAGCTGAACCATGGATTGAAATTCTTTATCTGCAATAGATTTAATTTTTTTTTTGTTCACAGAATACACATTTAAGACTTCTTTAAAATAATGAATGTACTGATTTGTGCATTTATGTTGAGTCTTCCTTCACAATGTATAGAACCACACACTTGATATAAAAATCTGCATGTTTTTATGGCTGTGACAAAGTATTATGATTCATTATGTTACATTATAAGTTCAAGAAAAAAGATTTCATGGTTTTTACTATCATCAGATTCACATAATAAACATGTCAAGCTTAATGTTTATTGCTTATTCTTACTAAAATATTACAGTATTACATTAATTCTTAAAACTGATAATTACAGACCTGGTTCTTATTAGCCTCCTTGATAATGCACTGATTCACTGATAATTCACAGATAATTCACTGATAATTCACTGATAATGCACTGATTCTGATGAACTTGTTCCTGAAATCATGAAAGAGGTCCAAGATGTTATAATAGCTCACCTGTGCAAAGTTTTGATAGTCTAACTTGACAAAGTTTTGTGAAATTCAGAAGAATGGTAGTTTTAAAATTAAAAATTGATACATAATTTTTGGTGGGTGATGTGTAACTTTTGGATATTCAATGCTGCCTCTACCTTCTTGTCCGGGGTATGAAAACCCAAGACTGAGAGTAAAATGATTATCCAGTGCAAAAACAAGAATTTTGAAATAAACGTCCTATTGACATGTGTATGCAACTTTGAAGACCTAAAGGTGCAATAGAATCTGGAGAATCCACAGCAGAATCATCTAAAACATATTCTGCTCAGCACATTAACAGTTAACATTATGAATTCCCATTGCTTTTAAAAGGGTGTATATAAATATTTTTATTGAACTTCAGTTTCGTATTTTATGACTCAACAGCTGTATTGTGTATACACTTATGATACTTGACATTTCTCAGTGAGATGATTAATTGTTGAACAAGATGGAGCACTTAGATGATATCAATTGATTAGGCTTACCCGCTGTTGGAGTCCATGTATCGTCTCCTTTAAGCACCATAATACATGTATTGTCATTTAATGTCACAAAATATTCTTCATCTACTTCCACTCCATCTTCATTAAGTACAATTGTGATTGCACAATCAGACGGAATATTATAAAGGAATTTTAGGATTTTTTCAGCCATTTTTGCAGAATTAAGCGTGCGCCAAAATCTGGAAAAGATGGTGTCTTGAAATGTAAGGGAAGTAACTGGACAGGAATACAACTCCACAGGTCGTGTCTTTGACTCTTTGTAGACTCGTGACAGGACTTGTAAGTTGCAAGCCATGTCAAAATAGTCTGTTTTAAAGACTAGAAAGTTTCTTCGCTTATGTACAAATATTTGTCTCGTTAATATTTATTGATTGTCTGAGCGTTTGGTGTAATGCCTTTACGAGCAAAGAAGAAAATGATCACACACCATTATGTATCTTGCAGGAATTCAGTGTCATCAAGTTCAATAAATGTCTTTCATGAAAACAATTTAAAACCAGCGTCTACAGTATGGCCTATGATGTCTGTTCAGATGTAGAACTGATCTTAAATAGAGTAGAAGTGTGTATATATATATATATATATATATATAGTTTTTAGTTTATTTATTTCTGTTTTATCAATAGGCCATAAGCCCAAGTGACATATACACATCAATTCACGACTAGTAACAAAACATGACAACAGCGAATGAGAGGGAGAGAGAGAGAGCTCCAACGTTTCGTTTTAAGCCAGGTTGCTCTAGAGAGAAGGTGAATCTCAAGAGTGCATATCATACATTATATGTATATAGGTTATAGAACTGCGGAATGGCATTCCCGATGATCCAGGGTTCGAGTTCCTGTGAGCATGCACATGTTCTCAATCTGTGCCACAATAAAATTATACTTGGTAAATTTTACTTTCTGAACAACTTGTATATTCATAAATAAAGACATGTACATACAACATTATTATAACTCATCGCGTAGAAATGTTGACCCCGTGCAAAACGTTGTCAATAGAATATCAAGCTGATTAAAAAATATATATTTCTTAAAGAACCCCACCCCCCAAAAAAATGTTTGCCTGTATTTGACAAGCTTCTCCTGGTAAAAATCCAATATAAAATATTTTATTCAATATGTCAAAATCGGCAAGAACGGAAGTCAATACGAAATGTTCAAATAGACTTGCCAAATATCATTTTTATGTTTCCCACAAATACGGCTAGCGCAACCAGTAGATGGACAGCCAAAACAAATAGCCTCCTTATTAAATACGGAGGTGAGACAACTACAACAGTGGTGGACTAGGTCTGTTTCCAAACTTTGAATCCTGATTGTGGCAGGTTATTATTTACTACGAAAATTGTGACAAAGAGAATTTCATCAGTTTCTCCGTAGGAGAATACATTGTCTGCTCATTAAGTATGAGCAAGTTAATAGTGGTTAGATACAGTCTGGAAAAATCTGTTAGGTAAACCGTATGAAACTGAAATATGGTTGAAAAACAGCGTTAACACCAATGAAGCAAATAATTATAATACATAACAAGTAAATTAAAAACAAATCGGAGCTCTTACCTTTCTAATGCAGTGTTCCATGTCCACTGATCCGTATGTATGTTACAGTTTCGGGCATTCATTATTTCGAGATGCCATTTACGAACTAAGTCGCCATAAAATATACAAAATGCGCATTGTGCTTTTTTCTTTGCGAAATGTTTAAGTTGCGAAGTTAAAAAAGAAAGCGTGATTACGAGTATACTTAGACGTCAATTACAATATTTTCTAAGTATTGCACTTTAAGTTTTTTCAATAAAAAGTCAACGAAAATGTACTCGACAAAGTAATTCGCGAAATACGCAAAACTTCTGTCTTTACATAAAAAATAAGGTGAAATGCTGTATATTTTTCCATCAAATGGAAGAAATTAAGGCGAGAACACCAAAAAGATCAAGGTTTATCGCTTTAATTTTGTCGACATGTATAAATATTTTCTCACATCTGGTGTCCCTTTGAGGCTTCCGTAATTAACGTTTAAAGTGTTCCATCAAGTTGATAAAAAATACAACAAATTAATGCGCACAAAACGTATTTATGGAAATACATATATTGAACGACATGTATCCGAGAAATTCACCAAACACATTTATGTTTCTACAGCAGTTAACAATAAAATACAATTTCCATGGCAGTCATCAAACATATTCATAGGTTTTAACTTTGGTGTGCACAAAAGTGTCTGGATAAACCATCAAACACCCTGTGATTTTTTTACCACTGGTGTTCACTTGTTAATCTCAAACATCAATCTTGATATTTCACGAAACAAAATTATCTGTGCCAACTAACACTGAACCTTAAAATGTAAACAAAATAATTATATCCATTTGAATCAAGAGACACATTTATGGACTTTTAAATTTGTCATGACGAAATATATACATAAAAATCATTGAAAATTAATGTAGAATTATACATCAGTGTAAATCAAACTTAATCATACAAAGCATTGAACAATGCGCAAAAACACATTTTTTTTCGAATCAGCAATGCTCAATTTGTTGAGCAGTCAACTTTCGAATTTTTCACTTATAAAAGAAGTGGCAACAGTACGAAAAAATGGTCGTCTTTTATACAGTAACCTAATTGCTATCTTATTTCCGGCATTGATGTTTACAGAACAACAGTGGCGTTTTAGTCGTGATATTCACCGAAAAATATCAACAAAATTTCCCTGTGTGTGATATTAACCAGCAAAAAAAATCGTAGGTTTCTATATCAGTTAATCTGTCTCATGTCCGTCATACTAAAAATAATTGCATATGCTTACTTGTTGATTCACAACTGTATGTGTACTAATATTGGTAATGAGACACTGTTCTACATGGTGCATTCAACTTCCAGTGTGCGGTAACTGATCATTATGCATGGTAATCCTTTGGATTTGGATGCAGATGGAAAAGGTTCTGTGAACTTATGTGTGGGATTTTTAGGTTTTCTAATTTCACTGAATTCAGTGTTGGAGTAGTTAAGTTTATGCATGATATCTCCCTTAACAGTATATTTTACAACACGTGTATCGGTCACAAGCAGTGCTCCAACCCCATGTCCGGGTCTAATGCTCGAGTAATAATGCAGTTTTTTCGAGTAGTAATTGAAGAAATTATAGTCCACATAATCTACCATATACCGTTTTTCTTCATCGTCTCTGGATTCTTCTATCAATTCAACATATCTCTGAGGAACATAGATATCTTTGTTCTGTATTGTTCTACCAACTGTTGTATGCACACTATTGCACTCCATATAGGTGTGTCCTTTTTCAAGAAATTTCTGTTCAATTTCTATCTGATGTGTAACACCAAACCGCAGTAATGCACACGACAATATAACGTTCCGATTTTGGTAAGAGCTGACATCGCTGTA
This sequence comes from Lutraria rhynchaena, assembly GCA_008271625.1. Lineage (NCBI taxonomy): Eukaryota > Metazoa > Mollusca > Bivalvia > Venerida > Mactridae > Lutraria > Lutraria rhynchaena. The sequence continues at coordinate 236,830 of VIBL01000241.1, forward strand.
TAGTATAATTTTGTCAATACCGGTCAAATCTAAGTATTCCAGGTAGTCCACGATGCAGCTTGCAAAGGTACTGACACTTAAACCTGCTGCAGTTTCATTCCAAAAGTAGAACATAACTGCATTAGTTGAAAGATCAAAAAGTTACATTTTTTATTAAAAAAGAGTGATGTTAACCAATTCAATATTTACAAATAATAACAGAGGTTTGAAAAAGAATGAAGTTATAGCAAGGCTTACAATGCAGAAGCAGGAAACCAAATTTTAGCTAGTCATGTTCTTGGTGTAGACATTTCTACCTTGAAGTTAAAGCATTGATTATATCACCAAAACACACTTCAGTACATGGTAAAATATGGTGTTTACATAGTGCTCTAACATGATAATAATGTATGAAAACAATAATCTTATTTACCTATTTCTTTAGCGAAAAAAAAAAACATGCAAAACAAAAACACTAAGTTATGTTCGGCATTTCTTTCACATTATATTTGTTGAAAATGCCGAAGCTGCATTTTGTGTAACTCCGGCATTTTAGGATAACTGGGAAATTAACCAATGGAATTCCGGCATTTTATCACATGTTTATTTTGCCAGTTCTGATTGGATATTCAAATGCGTATCAGACAGAAAGAAGCGGGAATATGTGTAGGTTCGGAAAATGTGAAAAAAAATCGAAAAAGGTGTAGGTCCGGCATTTTATACTGAACGTATCGATATGTAAATTATGCGTTTAATGAATACGAATTTGTTTAATTACATTATTTACTTTATTTACTGAATTAAGAAAGAGTATTATTATTTACTGAGTATTTTAACATTAATTGTATTAACCAGTTCGATCTCAGATTGGTATCAAGCTGAGTTATGGTACACGTTAATATGTGACTCGAAAAAAATTCTGCTGACAAGAGAAAATTCAATTCCATGGAAACAGTCCATAAAATACGTTTAATACTTACATGCAGAATATGATAGTAAATGACTTACATAAGGGAGATAACTTAAGTAGTCTTGTAGGTAGTTATATAAACTGGTCCCCGTTCCATGTTGCAGTGCACCAAAGGTACACCAGAGTCAACGGGTACCAGTTTAGTAGTTATATGACTAATTACCAAACGTTGACCGGTACTTATTTGGAAAGCAGACGATTTAATCAAACGATTTTTTGTGGAGTTGTTGTTGGAATATCGAAAAGTATCATTAAAATTAACAGAGAAATACAAGATAAATACTGTAAACCTATAAGTTGGGGTTAGTAATCTATTTGGACATATTAAGTTACTTTAATAAAAAGATAAATAATATGTCTGGGCAGTGGTCTTCATTTGTAGAGTTATTCTGTATCGTCAAATGTTTAGGTTGGGAGATTTCGTATAATCACTGAAATCACGAGAAACATGTGACGTTCGTAAATATTCAGTTGTAACAGCGAAATTTCATTGATGGAGAACGTACCATATGATGCCCATTCCATGTACCAGTCTATGTAATACGCCAAATATATATTTTTGTTTGTTTGTTTGTTTACCCTCATATATGATATGAGTTTTATTTACAAATTCAGTAGGCCGTAGGCCCATGTGAACATATGTACAAAATACAATTTCATGAACATAGATGCAACATATATATGATCAAATACTGGATCATAATGCTAAAACATAATGATTCAGATACTGTTAAACAAGTTTATTATATCTTGAAACATGATGTTGATCTTGGCAATATTTTTAATGGGAGAAACTGGGCATTTTGCATGAAAATATATTGAACACCATGGATTTAATAATGTGTGGATTAACCAGTTTTATTTTGACGTACATTTTTCTAGTATAAAGCAAATAATCGTTGATACATATTTACAGAAATGGTACAATGATATAAACAACCTTAGTCGTTCACAGACATATTGTATATTAAGACAAAGCCTTTAACCAGAGAAATATTTTGATTTCATTACTGAGAAAAAAACATATAGTAACTTTATCTAAGTTTAGAATTTCCTCACATAGCCTATGTGTAGAATCTGGAAGATAATGACAATACACCATGTAACCAAGACTGTATAAAATATGCGCAACTACAAAAGTGGAAAGTGAATTTATTTTCTGTTGGTATTCTCATACTACAGAAACATACGAAAAACGTATTTTAAAAGCTATTATTGTCAATAGCCAACTATGCGCAAAGACTACCTATTGTCTTCAAAATCCAAGAAAACTGCGCTCTTGCAAAATTTATATCTTTTGCAAACAAAATACGTATCCCTTAGTTAAGATGCAATAACAAAAATGTTCTATCTTATATGCATGTTTTTGTCTAATGAGATAATGTTTTTGATGTCTTATTGAAAAATCCATTGTATCACTTTGTAGACAGTTGTTATACATTGTATTTTGCTATAATCGTTATAAAATGTCGATTTTCCTCCATTTGTGGAGAAGTTGTTGGCTCCTTGTGGAAGGGCAAGTTAGCACTGGTTAGTATACAGTCCAGGAAAACTGATTAGGTGAACCGGCCGCCGTATATAGCTGAAAAATTGTTTAAAAACAGCGTTAAACCCAGTGACAATGTCACATAAAACAAACAGATACAATGTAAAACGTTTAATTCATTCCAGTGTAATAAATTTCAACATATTTCCTTTTACAACTGTTAGTACAATGCAAGCACAATCGAACAAACAAGGTTGGCAATATCTTTTCTTAATTTCTGACGTTTATCTAAAAACAAACGTCCACCAACCAAAGGATGAGACGAAATAGTTGACCATTATTCAGATATGGGTACTATGTGTTTGAGTGCTAAGGATCGCTGATTAGCAATCATTAGCCTCTTACTGCTGTGAGTTCGAATCCCATCCGGAGCTAGGAAAATTCATGTGTGAGGAAGCAGTCCAGCAGGCTTACGGACGGTCGGTGATTCTACCCTAATGTACGCCTAGGTCGTTATTTACAGGTGGTAACGTCGTACCTGTGGTCGTTATTTACTGGTTGTAATTATTTACTTGTGATCGTTATTTACAGGTTGTAATTATTTACCTGTGGTCGTTATTTACAGGTTGTAATTATTTACCTGTGGTCGTTATTTACTTGTTGTAATAATTTACCTTTGGTCGTTATTTACTGGTTGTAATTATTTACACGTGGTCGTTATTTACAGGTTGTTATTATTTATCAGTGATCTTTATCAACTGGTTGTAATCATTTACCTGTGACTGTTGTTTACGGGTGGTCATTGTTTGCTTGTGGTCGTTATTTACAGGTTGTAATTATTTATCTGTGGTTGTTATTTACAGGTTGTAATTATTTACTTGTGGTCGTTATTTACAGATTGTAATGATTTACCTGTGATCGTTATTTACAGGTTGTAATTATTTATCTGTGACTGTTGTTTACGTGTGGTCATTGTTTGCTTATGGTCGTTATTTACAGGTTGTAATTATTTACCTGTGGTCGTTATTTACAGGTTTATAATCATTTACCTGTGGTCGTTATTTACAGGTTGTAATTATTTACCTGAGGCTGTTTTTACGGGTGGTCATTATTTGCTTGTGGTCGTTTTTTATAGGTTGTGATGATTTACCTGTGATCTTGTCCTTAACCTCAGTTTGACTGTATCTGAATCAATATGTAAACGAGATAAAGTTGGAAATTGTATCTAACTGATCTATCTGTAAACCACAACCTCCCAATTAAATTAAAATCTAGACTTTATGATGATTTCAAATTTTGATGGTTTGATTATTAAATTTTCAGTGTGTCATTTCATGCCTTATATGAGTGGCTGTTTGTATATACAGTCATACCTATGGACATAGTCCGCCATATTAAGGAGAGTTGAAAAACTGAGTTTAGGCGCAGTGATTGTTATAAGAACTGCAATTTATATGATATAAAAATGAGTAACAAAACTGCTCATAAGACTGGCTTAGTAATATATAGTTTCCAAGATTGGTTTTTATAACAAGCTATAGTTGCCTCAATTTATTTGGTATAAAATTACAAAACTGTTTTAAAGAGTGACTCTAGTTTCCAAGACGGATTTTATTAACTGGTTATATTTACCTTAGTTTATTCTAACCCTGGGAATACAAGTTTAAAGTTTATTTTTTTTTTAACTTTGGAAGTAATATAATCAAATGGATAAAGCTTTTTTGTACAAATATTGAGTCATGTGTTGTTGTTGATGGACACATGTCTGATTGGTTCCCTGTACGTTGTGGCTGTAGACAAGGTGATCCTCTTTCATCATATTTATTTATTATTTGTGCCAAGATTAGGTCTCTATTAATTAAAAATAAACCTGATATTAAAGGTATAAAGATCAATAATATAGAATTTTTATTATCTCAATACCAGATGACACCTCTATTCTTCTGGATGGTTCTGGAAGATCACTTAGAAGTACCATGAAAACATTAAAATTTTATGCTAGAATTTCTGGTTTGTGCCTCAGTATTGATAAACAAAGGTTGTATGGACTGGCAGTAAAAAAAAAATGTGAAATTATTTTATGTCCAGAACTGGGTCTTATCTGGGAGCAAAATATGTTTAACTTACTAGGAATAAATTTATCTACAAACTTTGATAATATCATTAATCTAAATTATACTAAGGCTATAAATGACACAAAAGTAGTACTGAAGAATTTTTCTAAAAGGTTTTTAACACCTATAGGAAGAATAGTAGTTATAAAAACATTAGCATTACCTAAAATGAATCACTTAATTATTTGTTCACCTACACCTTCTGTTCAAATAATTATACATTTGGAAAACTTATGTTATAATTTTTTATGGAATGATGGTCCAAATAAGGTTAAAAAAGCAACATCACCCAAAATTATGAAAATGGAGGTTTGAGGGTGATTGATATAAGAACGTTTGTAATGTCACTTAAATGTACATGGTTAAGAAGAATATTAACAAAATAATCAAACTATCTGGAATTTATCTTAAACACATATCCATTTATCTCTAAGATAACATCTTTTGGCAATGAATTCATCAAAAATAAATTAAATCAAGTTTCAAATATTTTTGGCATGATGTTTTTAGAAGTTTAGTGTCTGTTGGAGAAAAAATATCAATAACTGCTAGAATATGTCAGTTTTTACCAATTTGGTATAACAACTTATTTAAAATTGGTGGTTATTGTGTTTATCTTAAAAACTATTATGATAAAGGTGTCATGTATGTAAATAACTTACTCAATGAGAATGGGCAATTTTTGTCATTTGAAGTTTTCATGAACAAGTGGAATGTAAAAACTATTTTTTACAATATAACAGCATCTTAAAATGTGTTAAAAGTATATTAAATAATAACAATACAGAATTGCTCTTATGTACTGTTCCTCAACCTTTACAACCACATATAGTTCAAATAATTAATGGAGGAAACATTAATGTAGAATTATCTATGATTATCTTCTTCTAAAGCCACTTTTATTTCTTAAAGCACAAAATAAATGGATAGAGGAACTTAGTCTACCCCAAAATTTTAATTGGAATCTCATTTATAAAAATTCTTTTGAATTCACAAAAGACTCTAAACTTCACTGGCTACAATATAGAATTAACCATAGAATATTGGGCACAAACTAACTCTTATTCAAATTTAAATGGGTAAAATAGAGAACAGTAACTGTGTTTTTGTCATCAAAGTCCTGAGACAATTTCTCATTTATTTTATGATTATAGAGTTGTTAATCAGCCTAAAACTTATTTATGGCTTTCACATTTTTTTAGATATCCATACATTATGTTCAAAATGTGAAGTGCTGTTAAAATGGCAGTATAAATTAATGTATTCCATCAAATGCTATTATTCTATTAGCTAAGCATATTATTTATTTAAATGTAAATCAAAAAAGTCGTTACCCAATCTGCTAAGAAGTTTTTAAAGTATATGTAAAGACGAGTGTATATGTAAAGTGAGAAATATTATGCTTTTCAAACTGCTAGCAGACCAGATCTTTTCTTAAAATATGGCACAATTTTTCCATCTTCTGGACTACACATCAACCAGACTCATAAATTCTTTTTATTTTTAATAACCACACTCACTACCATATTTTTTTTAATTCTATGAACTGTTTTGCGTAACTAGGTTATTTGCCCACTTAGTTAAAGTGGTAACGGCAACAATAGATAATATTTGATTTTTATCTTATATTTCAGAAATTTAGACAATTTAATAACATGTAATTGTATTTCTTACTGTGTTAGTATCATATTAATTGTTGCAGAAATAGGAAAACACTATTGGTATAACTATATAAATGTATTACATCAAATGAAAAGCTTATGTATAATGGTATTTATGTAGAGTGGCATGTCAATTTTTTTACAGTTAGTTAATAAAGATAAAAAAGTATATTCTAACCCTTTCACTCAGAGTATATATCACTGATGTATTTTAATGCTGAAAACTTAAACACCATTTTAAAACTGTTTCACCTCAGGTAATTATCACCTATTTAAAGGAAATCGGACTTTACAATAAACTGTGATAATTTTTTACACACGCATTTCAACTTTGTAAACTTTTATACACCCTTAACATTCCAACAGTCAGATTTTTAACTAATTCATGTCTCCTTCATTCTTATTTTTACATTATCTTATGTTTACATTATCTCATTTTTTAAATTATCTTATGTTTACATTATCTCATTTTTACATTATCTTATGTTTACATTATCTCATTTTTACATTATCTTATGTTTACATTATCTCAATTTTACATTATCTTATGTTTACATTATCTGATGTTTACATTATATCATTTTTACATTATCTTTATTTTTACATTATTTCATTTTTACATTGTCTTATGTTTGCATTACCTTATGTTCACATTATCTTATGTTTACATTATATTATTTTTGCATTATCTTATGTTTACATTATCTTATGTTTGCATTATCTCATTTTTACATTACCTTATATTTACATTATCGTATGTTTACATTATCTCATTTTTACATTATTTTATTTTTACATTATCTTATTTTTACATTATCATATGTTTACATTATCTTATTTTTACATTACCTTATGTTTACATTATCGTATGTTTACATTATCTTATTTTTACATTATCGTATGTTTACATTATCTAATTTTTACATTATCTTATGTTTACATTATCTTGTATTTACATTATCTTATTTTTACATTATCTTATGTTTACAATATCTTGTATTTACATTATCTTATTTTTACATTATCTTATGTTTACATTATCTTATTAAGTAACTTATCATTATTATCTTTATCATTTTGATGCGCGCTACATGACCATTAGTTTTCGATGCGACATAAAACACCACTAAATAAATACCTAAGTTTATATACCTCAGGTATAAAATAACAAAACTATATATTCTGAAGAGTGACTATAGTTTCCAAGATAGATTTTATCAACAAATGATTGTTATCTCTGTTTATTTACTATGTTGTCCAAGCATTGTTCTATAGTTTCAAATGGGGAAAAACAACTTAAAAATAATCGATGGGTTTGATTCTGTGAGGCTTAATTATACTCGTATTTCATAATATACGGTTTTTGATAACACCCCCAAAACATATAAAGTCGATGGAACTTTTTCAAATAAATGTTTTAATTAAATAAAAACACCGACAAGTGAAAAATTGACCGGCACTGAAATGTCTGGGATCGTGAGAAGAATATCGGGACTGTCTGGTTATGTTCAATGCATACGTAGAAATCTTGTGCACAATTTGCAAGCAACTTTTGCTAAAACGTAACACTGAAATTCGTCAAAAGTTGTTACTTATATAGTCATATTATGTAGCAACACCATAATGCATTTATATATCCGTGCGCAAATCTTGTGACATTACGAAACTCCATCTCCGCTTCATACAGTTTACAGTTTATTTTCAGATCATCGGCATTTTAACGTAATGATTTGATAATTAATAATAATACATGTTATGACCAAAGGCGAATCCCGCACCAAATGTAGAGTACACGCATTAAATGTGTCCGTGGTATGCAGTTCAGAACCATAGGGGGTAGCACTTTAAATGGATAGTGTATAATGGTGTATTAGACCTAAAATGGCCACACGGACCAAAACGCTTAAATCATATGCATGTATGTACGTATAAAAATGTACATGGGTTTCCGAAATGACAGTTTCTGCACAACGTAATTTTGTTTTCTGAAATCCCCCAAACAGGTGTCTATAGATGGCTTATACATTATACTACACATAACCAATAAGCACTTTGTCAAATTCAAATTCAGAACAATAACGCCGGATTTCGCTAGGGGCATTTTATTCATTGTTCTAATAATGTCAACACATATGATCTTAAATCACTTTGAAAAAAGGAACAAGATAGAGCGAGCCATGTAATAAAATACACAGAGAAAGGTCCGAAAATGTGCTTTTGAATTTATGCATCAATAATAATATTGTAGGTACAAAATGGTATACCGCCATTTTTCAGATTAATGATGCCCACCTAACTAGTGAAACCTTTATTGTTTATTTAATTAACATTTTCGTAATGATTCATTGTAATACAGAAGATAACCCGTTAAAATGCAGGCTTGGGCATCTGACGCTAGCTCCTGTTGAAGCTTGATCATTTGACCTTATTTCCTCTATAGGCTTGAGCACGCGACTGTAGCTCTTCTTGTCGAAGATGTGAATCTAAATTTGAATAAGGGCATGAGTGGTTTATCTAAGCAAAAAAGCTCGCCGGCTGAGATTCCTGCTAAAACAAACACATGCATGTCGTGGTTTCTCAGAAACAAAATTAATAGACAGTACCTATTATGATAATATGAGCACATTATGACATTAGATATTGGCTTGGTATAAAGATGTATCCGCATAATACGAAATATAACATAATAAAGTACAAAGCACACACCATATAACACTGATAATTATGCTTCACAACGTATAAATAACTTAATGTATCCTAACAGATACTGGTATTCACGTCTACAAAAACAATATCGGCGTTCCATATTCGTTGGAAGATATGAATTAAATGAGTTTACCGATTACGCAACATATACGTTTTTTTCCAGATCTGTTTATAGATGCATGACGCTTTTGTGACAAAATGGTTAATGGATATTTCTTTGCTTCTCTCTCCATAGGAGAGACCGGAGTTAGTGCAGCCCTTTTTATTCAAGTGTCAATTTTATAAGTCATTTATACAGATAAATCTATAAAAAAGCTATATTTCGGTAACGCATGATGGGGCCGAGCTAGTCCCAATTTCCTTACATTGTTTCTCTATCTCATGAAGGGGAAATTTCTGCTTAAAATAAGTAGGTCAAGATGGCCGAACTTATCCCGCGAAGGGATATGTTTGGCCACTCCCCCCCCCCCCGGGGCAAGTTCGGATCACAGAATTTTTTTTGACAAAGTTTCATTTCGCGGAACTAATCTGCAGATTGAAAATGTAAAACAAATTTATAACTCTTCGACATCATAATAATTTTATAACTTTGAAAATCAACCGTATTAACATTGAACGTGAACAATAAACTCGTCCAACAGTCTAAAACCTTGAATGTGAAAAAATTAAAAACTCAATTTCACACTCCTAAGATAACATTTTCATTTCACTTTAATCTGTATTAGTTAAAGGTGGTACACTAAACAATTAATTTGTTTCCTGTACCCGTTTGAAGTACTCCTGTAATGATCTAACGGTTTTTGCTAGTCGTCTGTTGAAGTGGTGTCTCCCCTTTCCTCTTGTACGTACACACCATAGTGAAATTCTGAAATAAATATAAAATATAGTCCAAAGCGTCTGCATTAGATACGGTATAATTATGCCTGAAGCGACTGTTTCAAAACTACAAACAGTAGAACAGCAATTCTCAAATGATTCGCGCTTAGATATTGTTTTACTTTTCGGCTATAGGCCGAATGTGTCCCTACTTAAAAGGCCGAACTTGCCCCCAGACAGTATTTACAAACGCATCAGTGGTACTTCCTTGTATGGTGCACGAAATGAAATCAACATGTTATTATATTAAAGCCCATTATCTTAGCTTAATACACGTATAACTACGAGAGCGCGCTTAATGACTTATTGTTGAAGCCCATGGGGAAAGATTCGCAAATGGAAAATAAGGACAGTGGCCGTGTTGTCAGCAGTGAGGCCGAATCATATGTCGAGTACATAATGTCGTCCCAGCGCATTGATAGGGTAGATACCCCTATGCACTCCAGTAGAAAACGTAATTTGTCCGATACTGACATTGCTACTGTGAATTTAGAGTCTACTGTTAAGAAGCCAAGAATAGTTGCTAAAGCCAGGCGGACACTGTATGATGACAAGGATGTTCCTAAGCCGGCTCCCAGAAATGTTCACGTGACTTCTGCTGACGTGCATGTTGATGGTAATGCCTCTGATGAACAGTTGCTCGCCAAATTATCTTCTGACATGCATATGCTGTTCTCCTCTCTCAATGAGAGGGTTGAGAAAATTGAGAAGGGCCTTGAGCAAAAGATTGCGAACAAGGTTGCGCAAGTTCTCGATAAGCGCTGAGATGCCACGTATCCGTAAGGATGTGAATAGCCGTATGCACACCGTGAAGGAGTCTATACGTGACAAGGTTAAGTCTGAGCTTGTCGTTGTAAATATCAAAATTGAATCTCTGATTAGTAACAACAATAAAACTGGAGAGGTAGATGATATCACTCTCAAGCTGGCGGTTAGGAATCTTCCCGAGAATGGAAATGAAAACACTGCGTCCAAAGTCAACAAACTTTTCAAAGATGGGTTCAAAATTCGCGATGTTACTTGCGTCAGTGCCATTCGCAAAACTACCAAGTCAACGTCGAAACCTCGTGTGGTCATAGCTAAAATGAGATCTCACGATGATAAACGCAAAATCATGACGAATAAAGCGTCGTTGAAATCTCATTAGCAGTATTCTGGGGTGTGTTTATACAGCATGATCAGTCGAGAGCTGAACGTGTTATGTCAGCAAACTTCCAAACTATTCTTAACGCTCTAAACTGCCGAGATATCACGATTAGAGATTCACATGTGGTCCGTCGGGAGTCTCGTTCTCAAGCCGGTAGTGGGCGCGACCGTAGTGCAAATACTGACAGTGCATTTGATTCACATAATTTTTCGCGGGGTGACTCTGATCTCCCAAGGTACAAAGACAGTCGCAGTGACGGTCGTTCTGACGGTAGGAGTGACTAACGTGGCCAGCGTGATGACCGCAATGATGGCTTCCTTACCGGCGGACGTGGTCATAGTCGTGGCGACAGGCGTGGTGGCGGCAGCTGGCAGAACCAAGGTGGACGCGTGAACAGTTATTAGCTTAATGTCGGGTTTTGGAAGTCAAAGGGTGGAATTTTGATAGTTGTTCAGATAATTTTAACTTAAGGTATGTGTTTTTTAACAATGATTTTGATATCTTAGGTATAGCCGAATCTCATCTTGTCAATGATAATGATATTAATATCAGTGGATATCGATTGTTTGGTTTTAATCGTTCAAACATACATGTAAATGCTAGAACCGGGTCCGGTGGAGTTGGGTTCCATATCAGAGAATCTATTTATAATGCATTTGATATAACTATTGTTAGTTAACCACACGATGGTATATTATGGTTGAAATTGAAGCATAAATCTGATAATTCTGTACTATTTCCATGTGTCTGTTACTTACCTCCACAGAATTATTCAAAACATTTTGATATTAGTGCTTTTTATGACCAATTGCTTGCTGATGTATACAATTACCAAAGTGAGGGTATGGTATTTATAAGCAGTGATTTTAATAGTAGAACCGGAGATCTTGATGAGTTTATAACCGGTGTTGATACAATTCCAGAACGAGATATTATTGACTTTACTGTGAACCCGTATGGAGAATTGTTGATTGATTTTTTGATTAATACAAATATGTGTATGTTGAATGGTCGAAATTTTGTCAAGAATAATTTTACTTCTGTTTCTGTGAAAGACAATTCAGTTGTAGACTACTGTTTAACACCACACAATGTTTTAAATAAGTTTACAGAATTCAATGTATCTTTAACATGTGATGTTATCCATTATTGTGCCAATATTGGAGGTATTGTTCCAACCAGTGTGCCTGATCATTCACTGTTATCATGGAAAATTGTTTGTCGTAATGTAATAGATGCTAGTACCGATTTACAGTCTGAATTTGATAGCACATGTTCGAGAAATTCTTACGATCGTTTATATCGTTTATATTTCGATAGTAATTTTATGAGCAGTGCTGATGTTATAGCTTCTGTTAACGATACTATGTTAAAATTGGAACAGGGTTTGCGTACACAAAATGATATTGATTGTGTTTATATTGAGTGATGTAGTATTGTTACTGCTTCCATGTATAATGATATTCCTTATAAAACTATATCTACATCACATTGTAAGAAGAAACGTCGTAATGGCAAACCATGGTGGAGTGCTAGCTTGTCGCAATTATGGGTTGATATGTCACAAGCGGAGAGGCGATGGTTGCATTGTAACTCTAGAACTGATAAACTTCATCTTAAATCTCACTTTGGACAATTAAAGAAACAATTTGATAGAGAAGTTCAGAAGGCAAAACGCCATCACTGGTATTACTTACAAGATGAACTTTTAAATGAATGTAATGTTGATCAGTCAATGTTTTGGAAATCTTTTCAATTGAAGTTCTATTAGATGATGGCACAGCGTCTTCTGATATAAATGATATACTTGAAAAATGGAAGTGTGATTTTTCTTCTTTATTCAATAATCCTAATTTAAGTAGATGGTCTGTTACGTCGTTTAATAATAGTGATGATGTATTTACGTCTTTTAATGATCCAATATATGTATTAAAAATTCTTAAAGTTGTAAAGTCTGCTAATAATGGAAAAACATGTGGCATTGATGGAATTCCGTCTGAAGCTCTTAAGAATGATACTGCAGTGATGTTTTTATATGTTTTGTTTAATATTTGTTTTAGCAATGGCACTATACCGTCTATATGGGGTAAATGTGTAATCAACCCTATACCTAAGTCTGCAACATTAGATCCAAGAAACCCCTTGTCGTATAGAGGCATATCTTTAGCTTCTATTATTTATAAATTTTATTGTTATATTCTAAATAAAAGACTCAACACATGGGCAGAAAATAATGAGAAAACTGTTGATGAACAAAATGGATTTAGGAAGAAACGAAGTACTATAGATCACATTTTTACACTTACTAGTATAGTTGATTCTAGGAAAACGTCTAGACGTTCCACATCCTGTGCTTTTATCGATTTTAAGAAAGCCTATGGTTATATTAATCATGACCTATTTTTCAAAAAATTGTTTGATATTGGTATTAAGGGAACATTGCTAACTGCCATACAGTCTTTGTATACATCTGTTTCATCTTGTTTTAGAGTTAACTCACTTTGTACGGACTGGTTCGAAGTTAAGTCAGGTCTATGACAGGGGTGTATATTTTCTCCCCTTTTATTTAATCTGTTTATCAATGACCTAGCATTATATTTAAAAAGTTTAGACATTGGTGTACAATGTGGAAATGAAAAACTTTGTATTTTGATGTATGGTGATGATATTGTTCTGTTAGCTGATAGTGAAAGAGATTTACAGATTTCATTGAATGCCTTAAATAATTGGTGTATTGCAAATTGTATCGCTATAAATAGTAGCTAGCAAAAGTCAAATTATACATTTTCGTCCAGAGTCTGTCAAAAGAACTGAACATGTGTTTTGTCTTGGTAATGATACATTGGATTTGGTTGAAAGATATACCTATTTAGGTTTAGTTTTATGTGAACATTTAGATTATAATATCACGGCAACATTTGTAGCCCAGAATGCAGGTCGCACCCTCGGTCTTGTTATTGCTAAATGTAAATCCGTAGGTGGCGTACCATATGACGTCTTTACGAAGTTATTTGAGTCTGTGGTGTGGCCTACTATTAGTTACGGCGCCGCTATTTGGGGTCAGAAATCGTTTTCATGTATAAATGCGGTACAACATCGCGCAATGAGATTTTTTCTCGATGTCGGTAAATATACACCAAATGCCGCCGTAACTGGTGAAATGGGCTGGATAGCTCCGGATGTAAAACAATGGAGATCAGTTGTTTTGTATTATGTCCGTTTTTCGGGTTCACCAGACAATCGTTTAGACAAACGCGTTGCAATCTGGGCTAGGTCTTTGGCCAGGAGTTCATGTACAAATTGGTTTTATTTTATGAAAAATATGTTTAATGAATGTGATCTTAATATATATTTAGATTTGAATGTTGTTATTCCAAAAAAGATATTCATTGATAAGTTTGTAACGATTTTGCAGTCTAAATTTTGTGATAATTGGCTTCAGTCGATCAATAACGTCACAGGACCTTCGCGGCGGGGAGGCAATAAATTACGTACTTATCGTTTACTTAAGACAAGTCATGATACTGAAAATTATTGTAAACTTATAATGCCGCCTCGTCACAGATCAGCATTTAGCAAGTTTCGTTGTGGCATGGCACCGATTCGAATTGAAACCGGACGGTACGAAGGTTTGTCGGTCATAGAGAGAAAGTGTCCGTTCTGTGATAGTCTTGAAGACGAAAACCATGTTTTATTAAGTTGTAATTTATACGCAGATATAAGACAGAAATTGTTCACAAGGGCGGTTAATGTAGATGCAAACTTTGTAAATTTACCATACAGAGAACAGTTAATATTTCTTTTCACTAAACCTGAATTGATACGTTTATGTGCCAAAACCTGTCATAATATGTTACAGCGTCGTGCATTTTACATGTGTAAATAATGTATTTATTTATCTAAACTATGTGCCATTTTCTTTTATATGCATCTGAAAAGCAGCTGTTAATTAAACTTAGGCCAATCTGATTGACCTTTGATATATATTTTACGACAATTTGTTAATATTGCACATTAGTGCGCGATTCCTTCTCAAATTTTATTATTGTTTTAAGTGTATTTTCTTAAATGAGCTAACAGTTGTTCTTCAGTTTTACTGTTTTAATGGTATTGTATAGAATATTAAGTCATGTAGTTGCAGGGGCATTATGCACCATATAGTCTCTTGTAACTCTGATTTAGAGTGGCTATGTATACAATTTTGCTGTTAATTACATCCTGTATTTACTGTAAATATTATGATGAGTATACATAGATGAGACTGAAATAAATAAAGTAATAATATAAAACTTCCACCTGAATCTTTACGGATGTCAAGAAAAATAAAAACTGAAATGGGTGCGGAAAATTTACTCACCAGGCGAAAAAATGAAGTTTCAGTTCGAAAACGACATAAGACATCAACTGGCGGACCTAGTTGTAATAACGCGGACAGCATCGTCACAAGTGACGTCATAATACTGATACTGACTCTTTATCGTGCTTTACGCGCTAGATATGACCACTTGCCGAACATGCCTCGAAGCCGAACTAAACCCGGTCTCCCCTAACGCATTTGTATTCATTTATGACGTCGATATATTTATTTCTAAATTTAAATTGTGCTTGCTGTGGCGACCGTCATAGAATACTACTTTTTACTTATGTGTGTATACCTTTAGTCTCCAAGTGTGACAATAATTTTCATACACATTTGAAGTACAGTAAAACATCGTTATCTCGAGGAGTCATCGGAACAGACTAAATGCTCGAGATAAACGTGGTGCTTGTTGGTTGAAAATTACACACAACTAATAACTGAAAAATTGACGGGACTTTAAAAACTCCTCGAGATAAGTCGGGTGCTCGTGATATCGATGCTCGTAATAACGAAGTTTTGCTGTATTTTGTAAATCTAAAGTTTAATCTGCGAATAAGACAGTATCATCTTTTTTGGCATATAGTACATACATGGCAATAAAACAACATGTAGTGATACATGACATAACACAGCATGAGTATAAACACCATGACATGCACACCAATACCAGGGATAACACAAGAAAGGGTAGACCCTTATTTCCATTGTGATCATCAGCGTACAATAGTATAGAAAGCTTCAAATAATCTATCAATCTATTGTCTAAGTTGTGTTCGGAGCACTGGATGACTTTAACTCCAATTCTGTCGAGGAAATCATGCAGATCATTGAGGTAAATCTATACCAAATCGCTTCTATGTTTAGCGTCCACCCTTGGGTCTAAAACCTATCTAGCTATCCCGTAAGAACAAACTAGCGCCTATATAAAACGAAACAATTTTCATTCAGATTCGTCGAAAACCGTAGCCACTACAATGTTACAGAATAGATTATAACTTACATATGTAACTGACACAAGTGGGCCAAAGGGTGCAAATCATTTAATTCAAAACTAAAAAAAATAACATAGTTTTAGAATCTTTTATTTTTAATGAATTTGAAGCAGAACATAATGTAAATGTGAATTTAACAACCAAGCAAAAACAGAATAGAATATAAAACAGCATCAATTCAGTACAGTGATGTACATGCATATAGTATGAACTTAAGAAATTCATTTATTTATTTATTTGAAGTCATTAAATGGCAGTGATAATGAAACGAGTGAAGACAAAATAAAATAATATGAATGTGAGTCACACAGTTAAAGAAACTTTGTTTGTATATCTTATCCTGACATCAGTTTTAAATCAATCATTTTGTTATGAGTTTTATTGTTATCAATGTTCAAAACTTCAAATCATTTATCTTATTTTTTTGCAGTTTTATAGACTGCTCGTCGTAATTAACAATACATTAATACAGGTGTTAGAAAATTGTGGCCATACCTTTTCGATGGCAACATCTCAAAAACCTTTTTGGCCGAGACTATTGAGACATAAATCTTCAAGTGAATCCTCCCATGACGGCAGTGTGGGAGTTTGGGAATCAACGATTGGGATTGATAAGTGTGAGATTTGAAGCGACACATGCTTGAAAACAATGTTTAGACTTTAGAGTCTATATCAGCAGCCTGTGTATACCCTAACCCGTCTACATCATTATAATGATGTATGAATTTTATACAGAAGTTGTCTTCTAATAAATAATACAAAGAAGAAGAAGAACATTTTCTATTTTGACAATGGAAAGAATGTGTTCAATATGACAAAATTTTGCTCCAAATGTCATGCACGATAAACTTGAATAATGCTGTTGTCACACATTTTGATCGATAAAATCTTTCAAAACGGAAGCGAAATTCAATATTACGAAATGTTTTTGTTTCTGCCATGTGAGTCCAAAACCTATCCGTCCGCGGACGCTAAACATAGATACGATTTGGTATGGCCTAAAGGGAAAAGAGAAGAGGTGAAACATTTTCGCTCTGTCTTTGACAGACTGAGCTAGGGAAGTAATCGGATTTTTTGGAGTACAGGGAACACACGTTTTAGCATGATTATACAGGCTTTTAATGGTATTTAAGAATGGACCATTGTTATTTGTATTATAGATAATTATGTAATTTTGTCCATAGATGTGACTTGTTTGTTAGATAAAAGCACTGAGAAGTTTCTTTCGATTGTTGCGTATTAAACCAATGATTATATTTATAGCAAACATATGAATATACTCGTACTATAGATTGTTGCGTAACCTTTCCGAAATCCTGCTTGGCATTCATTTGTCACACTACTTATCTCAGAATGCTTTTGAAAGTACTTCGTAATTTTCATAAAACAGCTTAAAACGGTTATAGATCTGTAATTAGATGGACCGGACGCATTGTCTTTGTTATTATAGCTAGGATTGATCACTCCTATTGTCCATCTTTCAGGGATTTGAAAGCTATGTACGTTAAATGGCTTGTAGTATACACGTTTAAATAAATGGTAGGAGTATTTCAGATGTTCGTTTAATATACTGTGTATTCCGCACGTTTTATTATTCTTTAAACTCCTTATTGCTGATTTTATTTCATGCGTGGCGATAGCGTTATTTAGCATTGAATTGTCGGAGTTAAAATTAGCTGCTGTTTGTATTTGATATTCTACTGCTTCCAACCATCTATTAACGTTTTTTTTTAAGTATTCAAACAAATCGTTTAAATCAGCATCTTGATTATTTCTTCTTCGACCACGAAAAACTTTCCAAAACGCTCCAGGGTTCGACCCACGAATAGTCCGCAATTTACTAGTCGTAATACGTTTGAAGTATTTGAAATCATCTGTCATCACTTCTTTGTGTTCTTTAGATCTTTGATTCAGATCTCTTTTTGTTTATAATATTTTTACTGAATTTATTTTTATATTTCGCTCTTTGATAATGCCGCCTGGTTACTTTACATTTACCATTAGACCATTTTGGTAAACAACAATTTTTATTATGATAGATAGTTTATTTCAGTATCAATAAGCCAAAAGGCCCATGTGATCATAGATAACATACATACATATTATACAAAACGTGGCGATGACATTGATCCCATATGTATACATTGCTTAACAATTGAACAAAACGGAATGAAAATAAGTAATAAAACAAAATAAACAAATGTCAATTGTTTACAAAGCAAACAGTTAGAAAATAGTATAAGAAGGATAGAGGGATAACGACAAAAGAAACATTTTATTGTGGAGAAGGTGTAATGTAATTACTACATGATCATGCTGAATGGCCGGTATATATACATAACTGTGACAAGTATTATTGTGTGCGTGAGCTCTGGTCAGTTGCTTAAAAGTTTTATATAAATACATTTCACGGTAAGCACGATAATCATGTTAATTACTATCTATTGACGAACATTGTAGTTTAAATACAGACATGATTACATGATTGCGATAAAAACACATAATAAAAACATCAACGAGGATACATAATGAACAACGCAAGCTGCACTGCAATGACTATAATGGACAAATAAACTTGTGTATAATAACGTTAATAAAAACAAAAATGTTCTATTAACTTCGTGTAGACAATCTATAACATATTTGAATATATAATTGTCAAGTGATTGTCATTATGTATGTATTATCTTTGAGTTTTGAGCAGTGACAATGTAAATCGAAGAGGCTTGAAATCAATGTGAAATAGTTTTCTCCCGGTTGATAGTGATACAAGTATTTAAGCGGTCAAGTGACATTAGATACTAACGATAATTCACAAGATGCAGTATAGTGCCACAATGCATACAATATCACATTTATATGTCATACATGTTATATTTAAGCAACGTGTATATAGTAGACTCACTAATAAACAAAAACAAATGTAGTTAATACAAAGTTTGTCAATGTCTTCCGATTTAATGTTTGTTTTTATGTGACTTATTGTCAGCAAACCAGTTTTCCTGGACTGTATACTAACCAGTACTAACTTACCCTTCCGCAAGGACCCGGCAACTTCTCCACACATGGAGGAAAATCGACATTTTTGTCAAATTTTCATAGAAGGGTATGACCTGCCGAGACCGGGATTCGAACCCGTAAATCCGGGTTACAAATCCAGCACACTAACCACTGGACCACGGCCGCGGCCCTTTCGATTTAATATTAGAGATAAAGCGGTCATACTTTTTCCGTCCCGTACTTTGTTGTGTCTCGCTGTCGCAGATTCATGGCTCTGAATAGTGTTTTCATGATTAAAATGTAAATCAAGCGACACTGGGTTATGAAGATTTCAACAATAAACCAACACCAAGAACTGGAATATACATGTTAACAATTGTCTAGTACAAACAAAGTAATCACCGGTGCTAACAGTTTTACAAGTGGCACCACTAGAGTTGTCTTCATTTATTCTGGTATTCAATATGTACATATTGTTATACATTAACAATCAATGAATTTATATCCAAAGTTTCTTGCGGATTTATCGCAACTGTCACGTTTATGTAAAACGTGCTTACAAAACTAGACTGTTCTTCCATGCCAAGATATAATTATATAATTATTATCCTACCTAATTTCATTTCTTTCGGTCGAGCATTCAAGGCGCCGAGCAGACTTATTTTCGGGAATCTAATCAACAATGAGTTAATATCATTTTGTAATTCTGAAAAAAGGATCGTCACCCAATTACTCAGAGTTTTCTGGGGGATGTATACAATGCCATACGATATATCGACGGTCTAGTAAGGGTGTATGTGGTACTTACGTCCTTTTTATGTTTATACATCATGCGGAACGTCATCGCGCACCTGCTGTCCAAAAATTATAAGCCTAGCAAAGACATTCGCTTCAATATTGAGAAATAATTGGCAGGGCGTAAGTGCTATGAGTTCGAAATGAAAACTTAATAGGGCGTAACAATGCAATCGTCAAATTTATCAAGGGAGTAAGTAGAAGTTACACCCTTATTAAAATTCAAGCCACCATCTCATAATGACACTACTATATTTATTTTGATTAATTGGAATTCAGTTAACAAGTAATTGTGCCTCCAAAATATTTTAAATTACTGTATTATATGTATATTTCATGTTTAAACTATAGTAATGTAGAAACAATGTACTCTGAATCAGAATATTCTGGTGTAGATAACACTTAGAGTGATCTTGAAACAAACATCATCAGCTACAAGTGCCATATATACAATTTTAGGCCACCGTTTCAAATATTTTATCATATATTAGAAAGAATAATCATAGAAGGACCATATCTAATACAACTACCTAATGGTGAATACAATGTACGGTGCATGTTTGAAGGCTGTGAACGTTATTACCACTTAAAATGTATTCATCTAGTCTTTCCAGATGAACATCTAAATGTAACACATCTGAATGACCTAAGAGAGAACGGTATTCATTGTCCAAAATGTGAACCCTGGCAATTTGATTATTAATTACTAAGAGAACATGACTTCCAGAAATAAGTTCAAGCGTAAATTAGACGATGTTGGGTCGGTTGATCCAGGAAAACATTCAGAGAAACAAAAAAGACACCAGCGAATTTTAGAAGTTTTGACATCGTTGAATAAAGTATATAACAAGCAAAGCGGAACTGAGTTGGAATATGTTAAATGTGGAAGTAATAGAGAAGAGTTAGCAAAATGTGATAAAAGTGAAATAAATGGAGAAGATGCTGTGACAGTAAAATGTGTTGAAAGTGAAATAAACAGAGCAGATATTGAGACAGTGAAATGTGTTGAAAATGAAGTAAATGCATCAGCTACTGATGTAGCGAAATATGTAGCAAATAGAGAAATTATTGAAGACGAAAGATATGTTGAAAAAGAGATATACATTGTATAGTGCAGATGGTAAAACGTGAAAGTACTTATACAGATGCATTGAAAATATTGAAAATGAAATATATAGTGCAGATTTTAGTGAATTTTAATAGATTGATCATGTTCCAGGTGATTTTGTTGATTTAAGCATTGTTATGCAAGAAAATCAAGAGGACTTTTTATATACAACGCAAGTGGAACATTAATTGCAAATTCATTTGAGCATAAAAACGACTCCCTGAATATTTTTTCTACAGATGAGATTCTATAGATGACTCAATAGGCAGTGCAGTAGAAGTAGGACATAATGCATTGAATGAGAATGTAATATATGAAAACCTGAAGCCAATAGAGCATACTACCAAGATTGATATGGATTCTGATTTCGAACTTTCTGACGAATCCATGAAATTGTTGTCTACGCAAATAGATAGCTCCTGTTCTGAAATTGTCATTTACGCAAATAAATACTTCTTCTTCAGAAATTGTTATCTACGCAAATAAATAGTTCTTGCGCTGAAATTCTATCTAAGCAAATTAATACTTCTTGTTCTGAAGTCATACTAGATCATAAGACTGAAGTGATGATGCTTTTAAAATGGTGACTTATTTCAAATTATCATTGATAAAGATAAATTATTGATATTATTTTATTGATAAAGTAATGAATTGACCAAATTCTAAAATGGCGTATGTGGTAGTTACGCCCTATTAGACTGTAAGTTACGCCCTTCTAAAATTATCTCTCTCTACATTCATGTGGAAATATTAAATGGGCATTAATCGAATTTGGCAAGTTATATAGCAATGGTGTGTTATTTAAATGTTTACTATAAGTTAGTAGTAGCTGTTTTAAGTGTGCTAAAGTTATTTTCATGATTCAACTGGGATGAAAGCATGCAGACAATTATTTTTTTTAATTTCCCAAAAGTTGTAAAATTATACTTAGGCCCTTGTAGCAATAGACCGTCGATATCATCTTTGTGCGTAAAATTATTTGGCAGAATGAACCACACAGTACAAAACTACAATCGCTTTTCTAAAACCGATATAAATGGTTCCAGGTATTCTGTGTTAGAAAATCAAGAGGCAATGTTTGATTTCGTCTCGAATGCTACAAGTTTTGTTTTGAATATCTTGTTGTTGACGTTCTGATGTTTCTGTATGATTTCATGTTTTCCGCATACCATTGACTCCTGTTATCGAGAGAACCCGAGTCTAGGTTGCGCAATTTAATACCAACATACTGGTTATCTCGAACCAGAGTTATCTCGTGTGATGGATTTGTCGTTCTAGTTGTTAAGATAGATTAAGTAGGATATAGTTCACTCCGGCGTTTTCCATTAGCGGGGCTATTTGTTCATTGATGTAGTAGCTGATTTTTTATTAAGTAGATCCCCAGCTTCTCTGATGGTTTCGCGGTCGGAGTAGACATAAATATTTATGTCACTGTTAACATTGATTGGTGCAGGCCAAGGCCGTGGTCCAGTGGTTAGTGTGCTGGACTTGTAACCTGCAGATCCGAGTCCGAATCCCGGTCGCGGTGGTTCATACCCTTCTATGAAAATTTGACAAACATGTCGATTTTCCTCCATATGTGGAGAAGTTGTCGGCTCCTTGTGGAAGGGTAAGTTAGTTCTGGTTAGTATACAGTCCAGGAAAACTGGTTTGGTGAACCGGTCGCCGTATATAAATGGAAAATTGTTGAAAATCGGCGGTAAACATCATTGACAATATGTCACATAAAAACAAAAAAAAACAAGTGACGCCTCTTGTTCAATGTGTTTTTGTAGAAATATACGTCGTGTCGAAATAACTTGGGTGCTTATGACATCAATGCTCATTATAATAAAGTTTATTGTATATAAGATAAGCAAATGTGACCCGCGGCATGTGGAGTATTCATTTCAATCTGATCTATTAATGATTTAGTGTGTTTTAAGCGGATTGTTGTCCATGAAAAAAGTATGTTACCGACCCGCAGAATTAACTGTAACATTCTTAAATTAATTGTCACTATTCAAGCATAGGAACTTCTAAATTTGTTTGCAGAGCAGAATATAACAGAACAAACATAACGTACCAGAGAATAGCAGAACATTACAGAGCATAACAGAACCTAATAGGGCATTACATATCTTTAAGGAGCATACCAGATCTTCACATGACACAACAGACAGTTACAACATTACATTACATATCTTTTCAGAGCATACCAGATGTTCACATAGCACAACAGACAGTTACACCATTACATTGCATATCAGAGCATAAAATAGCATCATAGAGCATCACAGAGCATAAAAGAGCGTAACAGTGCAGAGCATAACAGAATAGAGCAAAATGTACTAGAACATTATCGAACATTACTGAGCAGAGTAGAACGCAATAGAATAAAACATACACTTTATTTTCAATCGTAGGTTACATAGTATGTACATTTGGTAAATTTTATACTTGTGAACAAATAATTAAAAAAGAACATTTACCTGACATAATTCAAAGGTAGCAAAAGCATACATGCTCGCTTAATGTTCGGACATGTCTACATGTTGCACTACAAATGAGCAAAATGCTTTGAACTACGGTGCGATAACAAAGACTATAATGACATACGTTGGAAAAATACAAATTTCGAAGTTGTTTCCCTTCTATTATACATGGGTGATAATAAGCTAGGATTTGAGTACAACGCACTGTGGTTTGTGAGCTAGCATTTTAAGAACTGATTTTGAGGGCTAAAATTTTAGTGTTGATAATTGAAAATGGGAATTTTAAAGTCACAGAGTAAAATACATCACAGCAGAGCTATTCAGAAAACTTCTTCTTACGATTGTAAACAGACACTTCAAATAACTAAACTTTACTTCAACGGGAATGAATTACCGACTTAAATTTTATTGTATGAAAATGTCGCGTGATTACCACTTTTCGATACATTTCATTGCATCAAGGCCATACAAATATTGTATACAAGTTTCTCTATGAATAAGCAGTATCATAGATTTATTTCATCTATTTATTACTTAGTTTATTTATTTATTTGTCTATTCTCTACAATTATTAGTCGTATAAGCCAGATACATAACTCGTTATTTCATCAAAAGTGTAGAAAATCTTAAATAGTCAAATTTCACAAGTCGGACACGAAGTCGTAAAGCCGCGACATGTACATGTATAAAGCGAAACTGTGATAATATTGTTAAAACTTCCTGAAATGGATCATAATTCATAACAAACCAATAAAATGTACACACTGCTAACGATTGTACTCAATCCTTAACTCTCAACATCAACACTCAATTCCTAGCAATTTATTGATTGCTCCGCGTGTGTGCTGTAAATTAGACGTTAACTTCTTACGTAAATGAACTGCTACAGACGGGTTTCGAGAGTGGCCAAGCAGGTCTCAAATATTTTGCCTCTTTGTTTAAATTCTTTCATAAATGATTTGGATAGATATTGTTGCTCTTTGTATGTGTTCGCCTTTCGAAAAAAAACGACTGAAAAAAGTTCACAATGTTATTAATACTACAAATACTTATAATCACATAAATCCTGTCTTAATTTTCATACCCTATAAAGTCTGGTAATTACATGATTGAAAACATGACACAGGATATTAAATATCTACAAAAGAAAAATTCATCTCTGAGTGAAGATTTATTACACAGCCAAACCTGCTCAATGCGAGACAATTTTATTTTCCATGGGATTCCCGGATGTTCATCATTGGATGATAGAAAATCGGCAGATTGTATTATGATTTTTTTTTATTTTTGTGAAAATGAGCTTGAACTAGACAACGCCAAAAGTGTATTCAAACTTGATACAGCTCATAGTACGGGAGCGTGTATAATCAAGGCAAAACCCGTCCAATTATGGTGAAATTCAATTACTACTAAGGTAAACTTATCGTAAAACGTAAAGCGCGTGAAATCTTGTCTATGGAGTCAGTGTGTGGAGTATCGGACCAATTTCCACAACCCATTAGAGAACGGCGAAAAAAAACTGATGTCAGCTTTCTTTGAAGCCATAAAGTACGGAAAACAGGCTACGCTGGTGTATGACAAACTACACATTAATAACCAACTGTTCACTGCGCACACTGTTTATTCGCTTGCCTCTAAATAACAGCACCCAATTGTATAAACATTGGCTAGCTTTAACCAAATGGTTAATTTAACCTAAGGTTAAATTTAACCATTTTGGTTTACTAACCATTAAAGAATCATTTAAACATTTAAAAAGGGCTGCCATTTTGACACTGGTTCCCGTTTAGGTTAAGATTTAACCAGCATCTTAGACTTGGGTTAGATTTATTTGAGCTGTAACAAAAACAAAATTTGGTTAAACTTAAACAAAATTTTCTACAACAGCTAACCGAACATTTAACCAACATTTTAACCAAAACTCTGATTTAACCCGGTGGTTGAGGTTAACCAATGTTTATACAATTGGGTTTTCTTTTATGGAATGTACAAGGGCTAAAAAATAAATTAAATGACTGTGATTTTTTTGAATTATAAGTTTGATTACGATGTTCTCCTTTTCACGGAAACATGGGCTCCTAAAAACTCCAATTTATCAATTGATGGCTACGATTGTTTTGCATGCTCTCGATCTAAATCTAACAAATCCACAAAGCGGTATAGTGGTGGTCTAGTAGTCTATTTTAAGGAAGCATATCGTAATCACATTCAACTAGTTAGTCACAATGAATGTGGTATTTTATGGTTTAGAATCGATAAATCATTGACTAAATATGATAATGATGTGTATACATGTTTGTGTTACATTCCACCAGAAAATTCATGTGTTTATACTAATCCTAATTCCTGTCTTTATAATGTTGATATTTTCGACATTTTGAACAGTGGTAATCGCCGGTTCAGTAGTAAGGGTATTGTGTTTTTGTCTGGTGATTTGAATTCACGCACAGGAAATCTGCCTGATCACGTGACCAAAGTAAATCTTGAACAATACGTTGATATGCCCGAGGATGATAACACAACGTTGGATATACCCGAGCGTAAAAATTGTGATTGTACTGTTAACACATTTGGTTTAAAATTTCTAAATATGATTGTACTGTTAACACATTTGGTCTAAAATTGCTAAATCTGATTGTACTGTTAACACATTTGGTCTAAAATTGCTAAATCTGATTGTACTGTTAACACATTTGGTCTAAAATTGTTAAATCTTTGTAAGAGTAATGCCATTCTGATCATGAATGGGAGACTTGAGAACGGTTCTTATACATATAATTCAATATGTAGAAATAGAAGTGTTGCCAGCTCAGTAGGTTATATCATTACTAATTATCTATTTTTTGTAATATTTCTCATATGGTGGTTTGTGAACGAATAAACGAGTACTCTGACCATTGTCCTATTTTATTCAACATGAACTATTCTTATACTATTGACAATAATAACACTCCAAATTCTTACGAAAAAATTGTTTGGGACGCTTCTCGTTGCGAGACATTTATAAATGATCTTGAAAATCAGCGTGCATTGTTTGATATTACGATTAATAACTTGCTATCTGGTGTCTCTAATATAAATCAGTGCATTGATGAATTTTCAGATAACATTTTTAGTATATCATTTTTACATTTTGGTAAAACAATCAGTAAGTGGAATTCTAAGACAAAAATAATCAAGAAGGCAGAATGGTTTAATGATGAGTGTAGGTTAGCTAAATCGTCTTTTCTAAATGCCAAACACAACTTCAAATTAAATCCCAACGATCAAAATAAACGTCTCTTTCTTACAAACAGGTCGATTTATGTAAAGGTGAAGCGTAAAATAAAAATCAATATTTTTCAAAAGAAGCAAATAAGTTAACTAACATGAGCAAAACGTCTCTTAAGAAATTCTGGAAGTTTTTAAATAAATTCAAAAACGATAAATCAATCCCATCCAATGTTGGAGCGGATGATTTTATAAAGCATTTTGAAAATATTTCGAACACGCCTCACTGTGATTTTAATGAAAATGACTACGTTAATTCACGAGATGTCACGATAAATGTTGACCAATTAGACTCTCCATTTACTGTTGATGAAATAAGTATTACAATCAGTAAATTGAAGCGTAACAAAAGTTATGATTTAAATAACAATGTCGCTGATTTCTTCATTTATTCACGCAATTTTATATCCCCTTATCTATGTACAATTTTTAATCATACTTTTGATACAGGCGTTTACCCTGAAAAGTGGAGTAAAGGTGTTATTGTACTGATTTTTAAAAAGGGTGACTCCGAAAATGCTTCTAATTATCGAGGTATAACACTAATAAACATCATGGCTAAATTATTTTCTCTACTCTGACGAAATCGAATAAATAAATGGTGCGAACAAGAGAACATTTTTAATGATTCACAATTTGGTTTTAGAGATAAAAGATCAACTAATGATGCAATATTTATGAACATACAAAATATTCTTTAAAAAAATATACTGTATTTTCATAGATTATGAGAGAGCTTTCGATACAGTGATCCGAGATGCACTTTGGATTAAATTAATCGACACAGGATTAAGTTGTAAAATTATATCAGGCAAATATATCGTAACGTTCTGTCATGCATAAAACTTTCACCTGATATGCGGATGTCCGAATCCTTTCATGTTTCATTGGGTTTGCGACAGGGGGAACCGTTATCACCCTTCCCTTTTATTCTATTTATCAATGATATTCCAAATTGTATTGACTTTAATTCTCTTACAGAATGTGATATCGAACTACTCTCTAAATACCTCTTACTTTTTGCTGACGATATAGTTTTATTTACTACTTCACCTGTAAGTTTACAAAAACAAATCGATAATATATATGAGTATTCACTTACATGGGGTCTTAAAATCAATGTAAAGAAAAACAAAATCTGTATTTTTGAAAAAAGAAAAAAAAAACATATTCTCGTCAAATTTTAAGATAAAAAATGAAATAATCGAAATTGTCGAAAGTTTTACATACCTGGGTATTAATTTTTCCAAGAATGGTAATTTGAAAAGTGCAGTAAAAAATCTGTCGGATCAAGCTCTCAAAGCATTTTATAAACTTTTGTCAGTGTTTGATAGGATAAATATGAACATTAAAACTTTTTGATACTACGATTGCACCAATTTTATTGTTCGGGTCTGAAATTTGGGGAATCTACAATTATAAGAAAATTGATAAACTTCACATACGATATTGTAAACACATTCTCGGTGTCAATTCAAATACGCCCAATTTTGCTGTACTTGGAGAATTAGGAAGATTTCCACTTTACGTAATAGCTGGAGAAAGATCTTTAAAATTATGGCAAAAAATCATGTCGACGAACAATTCGCTTATTAGAAAAAATTATGATGAACAATGCAATTTTAACAATCCGATAGTTGGGCATTTAAAATGAATAAAACAATTGACTCCGCAGGCTACTATTATGTTAGGAATACTTACAACGTAATTGCAATTATCTTTCCTTACACAGAAGAACATTGCGCGATAATTTTATTCAGGAGTGGAAAACAAAGATTGATAACATGTCTAGATTAATTCATTTTAGTAAATTCAAAAATGACTTTTCATGTGCTGAATACATACATATCATTGATAACGATAAGCTAAGAAAACAAATTACAGCCTTTAGACTTTCATCACACAAATTATTTATAGAAACTGGAAGATCTAACTACATTGCTCGTGAAAATAGATTGTGCAAATCATGTTCTTTAAAACAAGTGGAATCAGAATTTCATTTTCTTCTTTGTTGCCCTAAATATTCAGTCATTAGGAAAAAATAGCTTAGTGGCATTCCTTGGCCATCCATTACTAAATTCAATAACATTTTAAGTGCAAAAAAAAAAAAAAATCTCTATAAATTAGCTTTATTCTTACTAGAAGCATTTTCACATCGCAACAAATATATCCTTACCTAATGTTCATGGTATATTGTATTAATGATTTTGTGTCGTATTTGTATGTATGCTTCTATATTTCTGTCATGCTTGTACAGCCTTGTTCTGTTTTGTGTACCATAGGCAAGTATTTGCCGATTTATAAATAACAGTTCGAAAGTTAAAAAGTATATTCTTATTATATTCAATTAATCTATGTTCTTAATATCCCAACAAATCTTTTCAAATCTTGTTTGGTGATTATTGACTGGAATCATGTTCAAAATTTGATAAAAAGTCTAGAGCACAGTGGTCTAGAAATTGACTGAGTTCATGTACATACAGTCAAACCTGTGTTTGCGGCCACCTCAGAATAAAGACCACCATTTGAATAAAGGTCATTCTTTGTAAAACTGTTATTGATCATTTAGATTAAACTGACCTCCAAATAAAAGTCTCCAGTCCTGTCAAAAAAGGTCACATTTTGTCTTTCCTACGGGTGACCTTTGTTCAAAAGTTCAAATGTACATATGTAAAAGAATAAAAATTATCAATTTCAGTAAGTACATAATCAACTACGCTAGCACCATGGGAACCATTATAACAGGTGAAATGACCGGGTTCTAACCGTCCATATACTGTACTCATACCAGTCTGTTTGCTTAACGATATCATTTTATTACCGAAATTATTGTATTTAGTATGAAATGAATAACGAGTTGTTTTATCATGTATTTGATTATGCAGCGTATCGATACATCTTTTACATATTGAATAAAATCATAAATTTTATCAATGACTACGATATAGCACTGCTCACTGAAACGTGGCATACAAACGTGTTTTATATAAACATTGACGGATATGAAACTATATCATGTCTTCGACCAAAATGCACAACACGTGCTAAACGTCACAGCGGCGGTACTGAGGTGTACATCAGAACTGAACTATATAAATACAGAAAGACCGCTGGAAACTGGACCCTTTCCGGAACGGACCAAAGTCCGGTTTTCTGAGAATTCCGGTTTTCAGAGAACTTTTAATTATCGAAGAGAAAACAATGGGACTTGAAATATCGTCCGATTTTCAGCGAATTCCGAGGATCAAAGGGTCCTGTTTTCAGGGGTTATACTGCATACAGAACTTATTGAATGTAATATTAAAGGAATCATTTGGTTTAAGATTAAACATGAATTTGTTGGTGCTGATAAGGACCTTTAAATATATGTACATGTTACATTCTTCCCGAGGAGTCTGGTACCTACAAAAATTCAATATTTTTAGGAGTGGAACTTGCCATGGGGGAGATTATCGGCTTTGTATGTTATATATTGTCCATATAAAGTTTACCATATGAGAAGACAGGCTGTTTGTTGTTAATCCTTACTTCCACGAAATATGGGATCAGCTTCCGTTATCGTTCACTTATTTGCTCGGATACTGATCACCAGCCCCGGAAGGGGAGACAACTAATTTGAATCTAGCTGCGTTCTTTACTTCAATCTTATTACCATAGCAGTTGAATTTTGCGACTATAGGCCGAGTTCTCGAGCGTTCATATTTACCAACATGCTGCGCTCTATCGATTTTAATTTCGGCTTTAGCATCCGAAATGACAAGAGTGGATTCACAAAATTGCAACACCTTTTCCACACAATTTTCTGATTTACTCCTTAGTTAGATTTTGGGAAAGTTGTAGAATAGTACATTGTCCCGAATTGATCGAGATTTTAGACCGATGACTTGTTCAGTAAGATTGCTGTTTGCATTTTGTTGACTGGCGACGTTTTCACTTTCATTGTGTTGTTTTGTTAATTTGCTCTGATATTTGTTGTATTAACGTAGTATGTTCCTGCTTTAGCTTGTCGCAGTGTTGACAGTCGCATGCAGGACTGCTTTCAATCAAAGAGAGCTTATTTTCATACCAGTAGTGATTGTTTTGTAGCGTAATAACCCTACTTTCAACTATTGATTTTTTTCATGACTAACTTAACATCTTTTTCAAGGTCAATAATCTTTGATATATGCGATCACAGGGGGCTAGCACGTTGAAGGGATGGTGTATAATGGTGTATTAGGCTTAAAATGGCCACGCGGACCCAAACACGTATATAATATATATACATATACAAGGGTTACAACTTCCGAAATGACAGTTTCTGTACCAAGTTTGTTTAACACTACGTAACTTTTTCAGAAATCGCTCAAATTTCTAATAACTGTCTACAGATAGCTAATACATTATGCTACACCTAACCGATAAGCACTTTGTCCAATTCAAAACAACGAAACAGGTATTTTCATCTTTTTCCTCCGTAAATTTGAGCGATTTCTGAAAAAGTTACGTAGTGTTAAACAAACTTGGTTTAGAAACTGTCATTTCGGAAGTTGTAACCCTTGTATATGTATATGTACGATATACATGTTTTGGTCCGCGTGACCATTTTAAGCCTAATACACCATTATACACAATCCCATTAACGTGCTAGCCCCCTGTGTCTGTGATGAAAAGTTTTTTTGTGATGTCTTTATGTTGTCAGTTATTTTCTTTACTTAACCCTTGATGAAAACCATTCATTTAAGTGTATGTGAAATAGATAATCATAAAAAATCTGTGCATGGAATGAAGTTTAAGCACTTTGTTAATACTAAATAATTCAAACTTCTATATTTGAGAATTTATAACTTGAGATTCATCTCTGATCTCATATTTGGAGCTCTGAGTTTTGAGTTCAAGAATTTAAATTTGAGATGAGTTTGGTCACGTATCTTATTTTTGGAACTCATAGTTCCGCGTTCCTGAACATAAACTTGCGATTCATTTTCGATTTTTACAAAGACAATTTAGAATTAGTGTCTGTTGATGATAGAGGTTTAATTCGTTTTTAAACTAAAAACAGACTTTACTCTTACAATAAAAGATGCATTTTTTGTGTGTGTTATATACCACCAGAAAACTCAAATCTACATAGAAATGTTAACTTTACTTTATATGATTGTGTTTTTTACGATGCTGTAAATAATGATATGCCAAAATATTGTGATATCGGAGATATATACAGTCAAACCTGTATTTGCGGTCACCTCCGAATAAAGACCACTCTTTGAGTAAAAGCCATTCTTTGAAAGGCTGTCACTGATTGTTTACAACAAACTGACCTAAATAAAGGCCACCTTTCAATGAAGACCACAATTTGTCTTTCCCATGGGTGGCATTTGTTCACAGGTTTGACTGTACTTAGTTGACCATCTGAATGCGCGAACTGGTGAACGGTTTGACTACGTTACTGATATACAGTTAAACCGTTATATCAATGTTCCACAATCTGACAATATCGGGTCATTTCTACATTATCGTAAAAACTGTCACAAAAATGTGAATCCTTTTGAACATAAAATACTTACATTATGTCAAGAGAGTGTTTTATGTATTCTCAATGGTCGCAGTAACGATGGCAATCGTACATTTCATTCTGTATATGGAGGTCTCCCTGTATCTATTATGTTATCACTCACCAAAATTAATGTTTTGATAGTGTAACTGATATCGAAATTTTTAAACTTACCGAATTATGTGATCGATATGCTCCAATCTTCATCCCACCAATCGGCATTCAGTTGGCAGTCTAGATTAAAATGTGTAGGTTGTATTTTCGTGCAGTCAGCTTCTGTTTAGGATGCCTCGATTAAGTTATTGGCCACACTGTTCCAATCTTCTCTGAGATATTGGTATGTGGTACCACGAAATTTGCAAGATTGGTACGGAACCTCTCCATAAACATTTCGACCTTTTCATTGGACCATTTATAACGTGTATCAATATAATACATATTTTTCTTAATGGTAGATCTGTCATGGTTTTTGACGGCCGCGGCCGTGGTCCAGTGGTTAATGCACTGGACTTGTAACCAGGAGATCCAGGTTGGAATCCAGGTCGCGGCAGGTCATACCCTTCTATGAGAATTGAGAAAAATGTCGATTTTTATCTATACATGGAGGAGTTGCTGGCTGCTTGTGGAAGGGTAAGTTAGTACTGGTTAGTATACAGTCCAGGAAAACTGGTTAGGTGAACCAGTCGCCGTATATAACTGAAAAATTGTTGAATAAACGGTGTTAAACCCCAATACAATAAGTCACATAAAAACAAAATGTTTGTAAATCGTACGCATTTAGTCAGTTTGATAAAATCATCCGGAATTCCTCTGATAAAGATAAATTTAAGGAATAATAATATTCTTTTATTCTATGAAACGATTAACAAACTTAAATCTGGTGAATATGAATGTATGGATAAATTTTCTAATCTTGTATACAATATTTTATCTAATTGCTTTAGTAAAACGTTAAATAACAATAAAAGGCGTTTTAAACGCAAGTCACATCACAATGGTTCGATGAGAATTGTCGCAAAGTTAAAGCAGAATCTTTAGCCACGAGACGTATTTTTATTATTGGGAAAACAGATACGAACAAAACAAATTTCTTAAAGCAAGAATGAAATACGTCTCTAACAAACGTGAAGCAAAATACAGATTTTACGAGTAAAAATAATGATATCATTGTAATGATATATATATATCATTTTTATATAAGTTTGAGACTTATAACTTAAGTTATTATAAGTAATATAACTCAAGTCTAATAATGATTTTGATTTTCCAAATATCATTACCACGAATATCATGGTAGTGATATATACATTATTTCACTGAAAAAATCACTTGGTATTATATAATTGTACTCCCCGCAAAAAACAAAGTTGTTAGTTTATTCACTGGTTTTAGGCCATCGATCCATCGGTCTGCCTTTTTGTCCGTCCGTCCGTACAGTAAGGAAAAATTGAATTATAAAAATGAGTAAACAAAGCCCAAGGATTTTTTGGAAATACATTAATAATTACAAGAAAATAAACAATTTTGATAGTAATACCAGCTTAAAAGTTTTTGTAACCTATTTTTGAAGATATCGAATATGTCACATGGCAACAACCACTATGATATTTCTGACAATGATGCTAAGGTACATGCATCGGTCTACATAGAAAAAAGATAAATTAAAAAATCACGATTGGAGAAATAAACTAGACAATAAATACACTGAATAATCATAAAAGTTGTGATTTTGATAATAATGTTGATGATATTTTTATCGTTTTTAATACTTATATTTCCCCTTATTTGTTCAAAATATTTAATCAAATTTTTGATAATAATGTATATTCAGATGCATGGGCAAAGGAGTATTAGTTCCGATTCATAAAAAGGGGGATAAAAACTATCCAAGTCACCGCCGTAGCTACATCATGAGCTGCAGCACCATAACGACCGTCATCACGATCATCTTCAGCGTCGTCATTTTCATCATCGTAATTACCACCATGGTGATTATCATGGCGAGAAGCATGGTAATGATAAATACATTATTTCACTGAAAAAAAAATCGCTCGATATTATATAATTGTACTCTCCGCAAAAAAAGTTGTGAGTTTATTCACTGGTTTCAGGCCATCGATCCTTCGGTCTGTCTTTTTGTCTGTCCGTCCGTCTGTACACGCAATGTTGTGTGCGTTTCTTCTTATGAAGGAATCTGGATTTTTAGAAAACTTTGGCGAGACATGCATTATATCTACTTGCGCATATTGTAAGACAAATAGTAAGATTTATTTTTTCACAGGATTATAAAAGCAGCTATCATTGAAAATAAACTTACAAAAAATAATATGTGTCTCGAAGAGGTATATAATTATGTACCAGTGATAAAAGTACACATAACACGTGACTGTGACGTCATATACAGCCAACATACGTTGTTGAACATGGAGCAACTTATCTAGACTCAAATCATATAAACGTTGTATCTTTTTTTAATTCTTCATCAATTTTGACCAAATAAAAAGTAGGATATTTCAAAAATGATTCTCGATCGATGATTTTGCTGCTGATGATAGTCGTAACGAAGATGATGTCGTTGTTGTTGATGTGTTGATCGTGATGATGGTTGTGGTGATGAAAATGATAAGGATAATGATTATACTTGCTGTGACCATAATGATGCTTATGAAGCGAATGGTCGTCATTATAATGATAATGAGGCTGGCCATTATGATGATGATGACAACGATGCTAATGGTTACATTAATTATGATCGTAATGATAAACCTGATTATGTAGATGCTGCTTCAGATGATCTCCGTAATTATAGTTATAATGGTCGTTATAATAATGATGATGATGATGATGATGATGATCATACAGGATTTAAAACATGGCTATTCTTAAATATTTAGACTGTCATAAAATTGTTTTTCTTCATCGCCTTCGGGCAATTATTATGTTGTTCTGTGTCACAAAAGATATATGTATAATTACGAGCGCAATATGTGAACACTTTTACAAAATGTTGTAATACAACTTAATCCATCCATTCATACATTTTTCACAAAATACACCAGTTCATGATTTTTTTATAAATCACGTGAAATTCACGTGGTATTGATGTCATGCGTATTGTCTGCCCAATTTTGTGTAGGTCACTCGTTAAGACATGTCTTCAATTACGCCGGAGGGGAAAATTATATTGTAATGAATGAACCTTATTATATACGTACATCAACAATTGTTCACGTGCGAGTATTTACACATCTTTATCGTTTAATAGTAACGGGCTTAAATACGGAACAGGCCCTTCTTCCTTCTATAATTGAGGCCAATATTCGGTGACTTCCCAATTGCAAAAAAAACCTCTTTTTTCCCAATTTGGAGAAGTGCCGGGTCAGTCGTTGTTTTTTTGATGTATCATGAAAGTCTATCTACCTTTTCTCAATTTGGCTGAGAATCGCGCTTGAATTTCCCAAGATGAAAAGCTATGGACCCTTCCCAATTTTTGGATAGAATACCTTGCGAAGCTTGCTATTTGTTGCGTATTCAATATAATAATATCTTATTAATATCATGGTAGGCATTAAACTGTGACCATGAATATCCGGAAATAGTACAATGTTACTTGTTAATACGAACAGCCATTATATATGTACGTTAGTTCTTATTATCATGTAAGTTTACTTTTTCGTCCATCAATTGACTAAGAGAATCGAACTTTGCGATAAAACTTGCGAACTGTAAAGTGGACTTCCAGTGTCAATCTATCGATGCATGGACTAAATAGTTCCTACTCGAGTTTCATTGAAAGCTGCCGAAAATTCCATTTTGTATAATATGATAATATGGTTTTATTTACGTAATCCTTACGTTAAGTTTTTTCGTTTCCACTACTTTCAAAACAGCTCCCCAAATGATAAATGTGTGCATGCAGTATTATATAAAATGATAAATGTGTGCATACAGTATTATATAAAATGATAAAATGTCTGCATACAGTATTATATAAAATGATAAATGTGTGCATACAGTATTATATAAAATGATAAATGTGTGCATGCAGTATTATATAAAATGATAAATGTGTGCATGCAGTATTATATAAAATGATAAATGTGTGCATGCAGTATTATATAAAATGATAAATGTGTGCATGCAGTATTATATAAAATGATAAATGTCTGCATACAGTATTATATAAAATGATAAATGTCTGCATACAGTATTATATAAAATGATAAATGTGTGCATGCAGTATTATATAAAATGATAAATGTCTGCATACAGTATTATATAAAATGATAAAATGTCTGCATACAGTATTATATAAAATGATAAAATGTCTGCATACAGTATTATATAAAATGATAAACTGTCTGCATACAGTATTATATAAAATGATAAAATGTCTGCATACAGTATTACATAAAATGATAAAATGTCTGCATACAGTATTATATAAAATGATAAATGTCTGCATACAGTATTATATAAAATGATAAAATGTCTGCATACAGTATTATATAAAACCTTGTATGAAGGTTGCGTTTTGTGTAGAAAGTGCCTAATCTTGATGTCACTCCAGATAGTTGCGAAATGTTGTCAAATAAAATTTCTAAACATATTATTAACATATTGAAACCCAAGGTAAATAAAGTATTATACGTTTTTCCCAAGGCATGTAATGTTTATTATAAAGCAAAACCATGATGCAGAAATGCATAGAAACTGGCAGTAATTATATCTGATACTCCTAAGAATAACAGTGACAAAATTGTGTTTGGTTCATTTGCTGAATAAAACACAGACAACGTAATGAGTGAATATGTCATTTTATTGTAACTAAATGACCTTAAGAATGAAAACTTTTGATTAATCTACGCATGCGCATAAAACAATATACATTATTGATGCAGAGGCGGATCAAGTGGGGTTACCTAATAAGAAAAAAAACACACACAACCCAACACTGTAGTCACCGTTTTAATCTAATGAATTTGCATAAATCGAAGCAGAAATTACTATTGATAAAAAATATGTACGGTATACAAACATATAATATAATGACTAGTTATGAGAGTTTAGCTAATACTACAAATCACTGACACATTATACAAATGACAACTTGAAATGTTGATGATAAATATTTATACTCTAAAAACTATCTACAAATGTTGATGATAAATATTTATACTCCAAAAACTATCTACAAATGTTGATAATAAATATTTATACTCTAAAAACTATCTACAAATGTTGATAATAAATATTTATACTCTAAAAACTATCTACAAATGTTGATGATAAATATTTATACTCTAAAAACTATCTACAAATGTTGATGATAAATATTTATACTCTAAAAACTATCTACAAATGTAAAACATCCTTATGCTGAATCCTGCATTAGTTGAATAATTAGCTAACCCAAAATGAAAAAAGAAATAAACACTAAACATTTTAGGAATGAATAAAATAACTGGATGTTTGCTGTGTTTAAAAGATCTAATGTAAATTTCCAGCCCTGACCCGCTGACAACCGTAACATCAGATTTCTGAATAAATGAAGTACTACACTGCCTTACTTTAGGGAATATCTCCCCAAATCTTGGAAAAACATGAAATGCTAGATAAACACATAGCTTTGAATAAAATTCTATCAAATCTATAGCAGAATGATGCAGGTAAGGAAAATAACCATTTTATGTTAGAGTTAGATAGTAAATGTGTGCCTAGTATCAGAATGAGCGGGCGATATTTTTTCGCAGACCCTTTAAAAATTGTTTAGTTAAGAAACTATTTGAAAAATCTTTGAACCCTAACAATTTATGAATATATGATATGGCTAATACATGAGAAGTAATAGTAGACTGACTGTACTTTTTGACTGACACTAAATAAGACTAAAATATTGATTAAAACTGTTTACTCAATGATAATTTTACTGATAACTGATAACCTGATAACTGCAATTCATAATAATCTTGAAACTGACAACAGTACTGATAGTAAATGCGTCTTGATCTGCTTGATAATGCCTGTGAAGTAATACGTCTAGCTGTGTCATTCAAATTTTGAACAGACGCTCGGGAATCTCTACCGGTGTTTTTTGTAATGAGCTGCAACTGTGAAAGGTCTTCTGAAAATCATATCGAGACAAACTGTTAGCTGAATGATTTTCGACACTCGACAAATGTACAGCTTTAAACAAAATGTTGTAACGCATAGTTGCAAGAACTAACTTCCTAACAAGTCTCATCATCATCTCATCTTTAGTTGTCAGTTTATTGATAATGTAAACAGTGGACAAGTTGTCATTTTATTTATAATGTAAACAGTGGACAAGTTGTCATTTTATTTACAATGTAAACAGTGGACATGTTGTCATTTTATTTATAGTGTAAACAGTGGACAAGTTGTCAGTTTATTTATAATGTAAACAGTGGACAAGTTGTCAGTTTATTTATGATGTAAACAGTGGACATGTTGTCATTTTATTTATAATGTAAACAGTGGACAAGTTGTCAGTTTATTTATGATGTAAACAGTGGACATGTTGTCATTTTATTTATAATGTAAACAGTGGACAAGTTGTCAGTTTATTTATAATGTAAACAGTGGACATGTTGTCAGTTTATTTATAATGTAAACAGTGGACAAGTTGTCATTTTATTTATGATGTAAACAGTGGACATGTTGTCATTTTATTTATAATGTAAACAGTGGACAAGTTGTCAGTTTATTTATAATGTAAACAGTGGACATGTTGTCATTTTATTTATAATGTAAACAGTGGACAAGTTGTCATTTTATTTATGATGTAAACAGTGGACATGTTGTCATTTTATTTATAATGTAAACAGTGGACAAGTTGTCAGTTTATTTATGATGTAAACAGTGGACATGTTGTCATTTTATTTATAATGTAAACAGTGGACAAGTTGTCAGTTTATTTATAATGTAAACAGTGGACATGTTGTCAGTTTATTTATAATGTAAACAGTGGACAAGTTGTCATTTTATTTATGATGTAAACAGTGGACATGTTGTCATTTTATTTATAATGTAAACAGTGGACAAGTTGTCAGTTTATTTATAATGTAAACAGTGGACATGTTGTCATTTTATTTATAATGTAAACAGTGGACAAGTTGTCATTTTATTTATGATGTAAACAGTGGACATGTTGTCATTTTATTTATAATGTAAACAGTGGACAAGTTGTCATTTTATTT
Organism: Lutraria rhynchaena; assembly: GCA_008271625.1. NCBI lineage: Eukaryota > Metazoa > Mollusca > Bivalvia > Venerida > Mactridae > Lutraria > Lutraria rhynchaena. The sequence continues at coordinate 276,521 of VIBL01000241.1, forward strand.
ATAATGTAAACAGTGGACAAGTTGTCAGCTTATTTATAATGTAAACAGTGGACAAGTTGTCAGTTTATTTATGACGTAAACAGTGGACATGTTGTCATTTTATTTATAATGTAAACAGTGGACATGTTGTAATTTTATTTTTGATGTAAACAGTGGACAAGTTGTCATTTTATTTATAATGTAAACAGTGGACAAGTTGTCATTTTATTTATAATGAAAACAGTGGACAAGTTGTCATTTTATTTATGATGTAAACAGTGGACAAGTTGTCATTTTATTGATAATGTAAACAGTGGACAAGTTGTCATTTTATTGATAATGTAAACAGTGGACAAGTTGTCATTTTATTTATAACGTAAACAGTGAACAAATTGTCACAATGAAATTTGATCTTTTTGTTTCTCATCCTATCACGTCATATTTCCACAGCCAATACAATTGGAAATAGTTCCATGATAGTAATGTGGAATTCTGCATAATCTGCTGGTCATTTTTAGCAAACCATTCCTGTCCACAAACAGCAGCACAACCCACCGATGTCGCAGCGTCAGTATAAAGGTTTAACACAGAGGACGATAACCAATTATCTTGTAAAATCATACATCTCCCATTAAACTTGTAAATAAAAGAATGCCACATAGCTAAATCAGCCCTGAATTCAGTATTCAGGTTTTTGATTAAATGGTCCTAAAATCCGGCCTTTTTAAGTTCTGACTCAATTTTTTGATAAGCAATATCTGGTTGCTCAAGAACTGATGAATAGTTTTTATGAACTGATTTTCTGGAGGTTACATCTAATTGACAGGGTACTCCAAAACCAAATGTTTAGCGCAAAGTTGAATTCATTTACTAAAAAAAAGTAAAAGAATGGTCAAACCTGCATCTGCAAGGACATGCAAGGAAAGGACACTACTTTAACAATGTCTACATTTTATCGCATGTTTATCCATGTTATCGAATGTTTATCCATGTTATATCACAAACAAACCTCTGATAAGAGTCAACTGAGCATATACATATGGACGATGCTTTATGTGTTTTTGTTGCCTCGTTTTAAGGCCTAAAAATAGCTTGTTTCCGCTACCCCGACCGACCCCATTTTTTTGCCGCCGACCCTATGATGTTTTGGTCAAATTATAATTTTTCAAAATAAAAATATCAGTCATATTCTGGATTAAAAAATGAAAATAACACAAATAAATCCCTAACTACTAACCCTATATTTTCAGAGTCGGAAGCGGAAACAAGCTATATTTTAGGCCTTATTGATATTCAGTCAGGTCGGTCTAAATAAAATGTACTTATCAAGTTAAAATAAATTGCATAGAGTAAATATTATAACAAGAGATTGTTGTATTGGGCTGGTCTTAATATTGAGGTAGTCGTTAAAAGAAGTCTGTAGTTTGGTGTCTGTACTGTACATTCTGTTGCATATTTTCTGACTATGGTAGTCATGCGTTCATTTGAACGTGAAAGAAATGGTTGCCAAAATTATTTTGAAATACAATTATTTTGTAGTTGTTATTCGTGTATTATTCTTAATCAATGTCTATGTACTCTTTATTATAACAATTCTTACAACAAGTTGTTTATAATCAAGCAGCTTGAACGAATCAAAGATGCTTAGCTACTAGATGGTAGCATGTATCAATACATGTACAGTCTAACCTGTGAACAAAGGCCACCTTGGGAAAGACAAAACGTGGCCTTTATTAACAGGTGGCCTTAATTCGGAAGTGACCGCAAACTCGGGTATGGCTGTATTTAAGAAATTTCAAAAACTACATTTTCTACATGTTGATTAATTAACGCAATTTTATGGATTATCGAAGATCCGTTAATGTAGAGTATAACATTCACCGTATCGTAGTTACATTACAGTATCAGACGTTTTTCGGGTATTTTCAAATTATTTGTACTGGGGCTCAAACTATAAAAGAAAGTCTGCTAGTTTTCACTGACATCAAAGTATTATTTTCATATTAAAGAAATTGTCGACTCCTTGTGGAAGGGTAAGTTAGTACTGGTTAGTATACAGTCCAGGAAAACTGGTTAGATGAACCGGTCGCCGTATATATATATACTGAAATATTGTTAGAAAACGGAGTTAAACCCCTGTGACAATAAGTCAGATAAAAACAGACAAACGAACGAGCGAACGGGCGAGCGAGTGAGCGAGCGAACAAACAAACATCACTGTCACCCTTGTGTTGTTGTGTTCGACATTTACGGGTCTATACGGGTGCAATGCTCGCCTAGTTTTACTGTATTTACAAATGATAAGGTTAGGAGTATTGAAAATCACGTGCAAATCGTGGTAAAGTCTGTATGGATGGAATTTCATTGACGGTTTAGTCTATGTAGTAAAATATGATAACAGACGACAGTTAAATCAGACAGAATGTACGCACAACTGAGTCATTAAGTAACAAACAAGTGGGGTTGGTTGAAGAATATTATTCGTTTAACTGACCCATCCAATTAGGCGGATCGTGTTCAATATGTATCATGTGACACGTGGTCCTGTCTCATGACTTCTATTTTTATTCATTGAGAATCGATGAAGATGTTTATTCATATTAACGTATGATTGATTTTGTACCTGATTTGCCAAATGATACTATGCAAGGTAATTTTACTTGTATTTTTTGTATTGTAATAAAGCAACTTTAGAAAGTAACTTAACTAATGGTGTGTATTATTTATCATTACTTCGAGTATAAGTATTTTGAAAATAAGATGTGTAAAATATGCTGAATAAACCGGTTTAAATCAGAACAAAAAACAAATACATTCATTTGTATGATATGAAAAATAAGTACAATACCTCAGGCAATAATTTAGAAGCTAATATCTGTTATAAGTACCAGATATTTATATTTATTATCGCTTTGTTCATTAAAGAAGTTGTTTCTTGCCTTGTTTGAACTGCTGTTTTATGTTAGATTGTGAACACGTCGGAAGGCATCGTGGTCTAGAGGCAGAGCGTGCGACCTCTGATCCGAAGGTCACGACTTCGAATCCCGATTTCTACGGGTTTTGTTCATGAACTTCACATTCCCATTTTTTCGGACGCAGCACTGGTGTAGCGTCCAGGAAGCGGACTCGAGCGGGCTTAATATTAGCAATATTGCTTGTTTTGCAATCGAGCTAAATAAATTAATATAAACTAACGAGTCAAATAATGTTCATGTTTTCTTATCATTTCTGAACTAAGTTTCTGAGCGTGATATCCGATGTATTCTTATAAGATTATAACAAAAGTAGTGAAATGTGTCATAATAAATATACACTACTGTGGTAATATTCATGTCTTGTGCTTGTCATCTTCAGCATACAAGCACGCAGTTACACATCCTTCAATGTCGTCTGATAGTGAATATATGTATTATTGTCTTATGTTCATGGTTAGTAACTTTAAAATGCATGTGTGTCGATCATGATTGTATAAACAATGCAGTGATTATCCATGTCTTGTATGGAGTCTGGAAGTGAAGTGTTGCTACTTTAAAAAAAACACACGAGTTTTGATTTGAATGTCAACCTGTTTAGTGGATTTATTTTCAAATTCTTCAGCGTAATTGATCTAATTGTATTTTATCACAGCAAAATTTTCGTTATGGAGATTTTACCATTCAATGTTTCCCCGACAGTAAATCTTTCTTATACACCAACGTTATTGATAGCCGTACGGTTGAAGGGAGACCAATTATGTATGACTAAAATCAACGATTGTCTCCCTTGTTGACCAGTATTTTGACTGTTAGTATTTTTTAACTTTTAACATTTAATTTTAAACATATCTGAGAATTTCTATCTAAAATCATTGCCAACACAGCGTACATATTCAAGTTTATATTTTGATGACGATATTATTTATATCGCAATGGTTGTTCACGAGACTAATCATGCAGAATGCGGGTTGACATTTTCCAAAACATGACATTAACCGTAATGGGTTTGTACTTTTGTAATTTGTGACATTCATTTTAGCCACGATGGTTGGTTTATGTATATGTAGTCTTTGGGTGTGATAATGATAAAAGTTCCTGTTAGGACAAAGTTTCGATTCAACACTAGGCCATACCAAATCGCGTCTATGTTTAGCGTAACATTGAGGTTCAAAAACCTATCTAGCTATCCGGAAAAAAAAACAAACGAGTGCCTCCGGAAAAAAACCACAAATTTCTTACTGAATTGCCGCAAATGTTAGCTTCTATCAGAAGTTAAAACAGTCAATCAGCGAGAGTAAATATGTTTCATTTCTTAAATCGAAACAAAAGCATAATATTGATAGATTTTGACGACTGGAAGGCATATTGATACAAAGCAAATCGTTCCAGCAGGTAATGGTTTAATAAAGACATTTCAAATGATCAAATATTCAATATCACAATATGTTTTTTTATTTGACTCAGGTGATCCAAACCTTTCCGTCCGCGGACGCTAAACACAGATACGATTTGGTATGGCCTTACTTATTTCAGTAGTTTGTCTCTTGATCAGGTTGATGGCTGTATCGGATAATAACCTGTTACTGTATGTCTTATTTACATGATCACCATAAGTTGTACAGTCTTAATAATTCTACGTCGGGAAACTAGTGGTAATGGAATGCTACAATGTCTGGTTAACACTAAATCACAAATAAAAGATAAAATGTACGGGCCACCAATAAATGGTGATTTATATTCAACACATACTTCATAGATCGTCTCTCCCGTGCTAAATATCGCCAGTTTAAACTGAATGTGAGATAGATGTACTACAATACACATTTCACAAATCACTTTTTCATGTTGCGGATATATGTATTCATTATCACAACTTTTCTGAATCGCATGCAAATGCATTGTTTGTTTATCAATTGTTTAACGGCCCTTTCGACAGCTTTGATCATATCAGAGCCGCCCCAGAAAGAGGGGAGAAGATACAGGAGAACCGGGCTTACATATCCGTACTCTTTTCGAATAGACTCCCTGGTTCTTTATCGTTCCTAGTGTAAAGCACTGGTATACGTATAACCAGTTTCCTGTGATTTATAAACACAGTACTCGGCTCAGTATTGGAGTAGGGTACCCTGAAAAACGTCTTTGAAATATCGGAAGCCGGAGCCGATATTCGAACCCACGACCTTTTTTGATTGGTAGTCAAGTGCGTTATCACTAGACCTCCGCACCACTCCGCATGTAAATTCAGATTTCGCCTTTAAGTGTATAATATACGAGTCTTAAAATGAACGCAGTACTGGCTATCAAACAATCCAACAAACTGGGGTCAGGACGTTGAAATCTTACGGTAGTCATTTTTGGAAAAAATGTTCATATATTTGACTTTGATGTGTGAGCTTACATTCTATATAAAGCAATATCATCATATCTACGAGGGCCATTGAATAGTTTATACTGTTTACCACAAAAATATCCCGAAGCAATCGTACAAAAAAAACGCAGAATATAGATTTTACAAATTCAGAGTTTTTCGAGGAAAACTACATGTTCAACATACACGTAAAATATTTCCAGTTGTGTTTTATTTTATAAGATAAGCCGTCCTTGATACACGTGTTAAACAAATACTTGCGAAGTAATGTCGCCTTATGTCTGTGCATTAATTCCGTTGCTATTGACTTTTTCAACATTTTAGCCTCAGCAATAGTTCGAGTTAATCTTATCATTGATGCATCTACATAATCACGTCTGTTTATGAAATGATTATGGGTTTTCTTTTTTTTCAAGTTTTACCTTTCTGTACTTAAACGCTATAATTATGTCATCCATAGAAATACTTGTGATATGTACAAATACAGACAGACGATGTTCAAGAAGTGTTATTGTAGAAGATATTGATACATTGTAACCCCTGAATACCGGACCCCTTCCGGACAGGGGAAAAAGTCCGGTTTTTTGACAATTCCGGTTTTCAGAGAATCCAGTTCTGAGTGGTTTTACTGTACTTGTATCGTGACGCTTACAATCCATTACTTATTGGCGGTGGAAGAAAATTTACAACAAAATAAACATTCATTTTGTATCATTTGTACAAATTATCAATATTTGTTTGGTTGTGCACTTTTACATGACAAAATTTTAAAGACGATTAGTTTTGATTGCAGATATTGTATATTCAAACTGCAATATTCAGTATCAAGATTCATATTATTTGTTCTACCATGTAAAATAAGCTCTATGTGTTGATTGACTGCTAACTAGGTGCATGCGTGATATCCAGTGGAAACCCTCTGAACCGGTTCCTCTATAAAACGGTTTCCCCTCTAAGTCGGCCAAATACTCTGGTCCCAACTTCATTACTATATAACTAAAAAATCCCCTCTAAACTAGCATCCCTGCTAAACCGGTCAAATGACCCAGTCTCGGACTCCGCCGTTTAGAAGGGTTCCACTGTACTCGTTATTTTGTAACCGAAGAACCCCAGAATAAAAAACGAAATACGTTCTGTATGTAAGGTTGGCATTTATTCAAAGATTCATTTGGTCTTTTACACCAGTACGATCTTACCTCAGAGTGGTTTCCATGATAACCTTTATTGACTTGCAGCAATAAATTCATGTTTGACAGTATGTAATATTCGTCGTTAGTTTAGGACAGTAAAAAAACTAGTCGTGTTTAGGACTCCTGGTGATGAAAAATAGGGTAGGTAGGTTGGTCGCAAAGCTTTTCTGTTTTATTTACAAATACCTTCTCTATTTTAGTGGTACGTGTAGCGCCGCTAAACATCGCAACGCCGCTAAACGTCGCAACACTGACGCTAACTGTCGCAACCAACGCTAAACGTCGCAATTGCCTTGATGCCAAATGTCGCACTGACTGACGCTAAACGTCACACAAAAATCGACTGACGCTAGATGTCGCAGCCTTGACGCTAAACGTCGCACATGGTCGGAAGGTTTAGTGTCAAGATTGCGGCATTTAGCGTTAATCGATTTTTGTGCCACGTTTAGCGTCAACGTTGCGACATTTAGCGTCAGGGCAATAGCGACGTTTAGCGTCAATTACGACGTTTAGTGGCGCTACAGTACGAGCCGTCGCCATTTTTTTCTCACTCTTTGGATTTTGCTGTCAGAAACTTTTGAGACGGCGCCTAAAATAAGCTCAGTCGGGTAACCATTAACAATTTTTCTTTTTCTGGCATGACGTCTCCTGGAAGTCTGAATCAGATCACAAGTACAGTCAAACCTCTGAACAAAGGCCACCCTTGGGAAGGACAAAATGTGGCCTCTATTGACAGATGATTTTTATTCGGAGGTCAGTTTGTTTTAAATAATCAGTAATGGTTTTTCAAAGAATTGCCTTTATTTCACAGAATGGTCTTTATTCGTAGGTGGCTACGTAAATCACTATCACATAAAAGTATCCAGGAGAGGTCAAGGGTTCGAGCCTCATTAAATAATTGTTTAAATTGCGTCGTTTTTCTTGAAGGTTTATTTTCTCTCAGGTTTTAGTACACAAGCACAAAAACTTATTACTAGAGTAACATGCATTGTTATTTAAAGAAGTCGACTGCTGCTTTTGAGAAACTAATGAAGATTTAAGCGCTAGTACATAACTGCAGTGAAAGACTGTGCTGCAAGACTTTCATAAAGAACTTCAATGTCGTGATGAACCATATACATCACAAATTAGCAACCTAATGGATCCGGATTCGAATCCCGGTCGCGGCAGGTCATACTCTTCTATGAAAATATGGCAAAAATGTCGTTTTTCCTCCATATAATTATGGAGAAGTTGCCGGCTCCTTGTGGAAGGATAAATTAGTACTTGGGAGTATACAATTTAGCACAATTGGTTAGGAGAACAGGTTGCCGCATATGACTGAAAAATTGTTGAAAAATGGCGTTAAACCCCAGTGACAATAAGTTACATAAAAACAGAAGAAAACTAAGTAATGGAGAGATGAACAAGCTAATAATGATATTAAGCTTCAAGAATTGTTGTTGTTATTGCTGTTGTTGTCCTTGCTGCTACTGCTGATGATGGTGTTGTTGTTATTTATATTTTTATTGCTGTTGCCATCGTTGCAGACGCTGGTGCTGTTGTTGTTATTGTTATGGATATATTATCGTTGATATTGTATGAGTTCTAAAGAATTACGTTGTAGTATAGACGAATGTATGAATAGATGAAATACAATTATAGATGCTGATTCCACACCAGTCACAGAAATAACATTAAATTCCAACATAAGAAAACATTTTAGGGAAACAATAATCCCTCTGAAGTTGACATTATTCTAAGTGTTATATCTGCAGGAGTTCAATATATTAACTTATTACCATGTATGTATATTGCATCTGTGTGCACATTGTGCGATCGCTTTTAATTCAAACTGGTAATACTGGGGTGTAGACATATTTTCATGTAGCCGGTACGTTTGATGTAGCCGGTAAGCTACTAAAAGTAGAAGGGGGATCTGAGGGTTCCCTCTAGTAGGAGGCGAAGGGACACACTTCCCTGAGGGGAAAAAGTAGCCGGTGTGAATGCTCAATAGCCGGTTGATTTTTCCGGCTTCTGGCTCATTTCTATACCCCTGGTTGTTATAGAGTAACAACAATTTTAACAATTTAACTTATAAGAAACCAATCCGTACGCATCCTATAAATGTTATGTACGAGGGTTGTCCCAAAATAGCGTATAAATGTTGAAAATCATTATTCTAAAGCATGATAGTGAAATCCTGAAAATATAAAATATATCTAGATTTCTTAAACGTATGGAGGAATTATACGCTGTTTTGAGACAACCCTCATGAGGTAATATTATCTTCATCACATGTCATGTTTTAGATCTTACTGTATAATAACACAAGCCACGGCCGTGATCCAGTGGTTAGTGCGCTGGACTTGTAACCTAGAGATCTGGGTTCGAATCCAGGTCGCGGCAGGTCATAACCCTTCAATGAAAATTGAACAAAAATGTCCATTTTCGTCCATATGTGGAGAAGTTGCCGGTTCCTTGTGGAAGGGTAAATTGGTGCTGGTTAGTATACAGTCCAGGAAAACTGGTTTGGTGAACCGGTGGCCGTATATAACTGAAAAGTTGTTGGAAAAAGGCGTTAAATCCCAGTGTCATTGACTACTTAAGGAAGCGATCATAATTATTGTTTTAAGGGAGTATTTTTACATTCGTTAAAGACCTTTATAGAGGAAGTTTATTGAATCATGAATTCACAAACACAGTGGCACTTTGTACCAATATACGCAGTGTACTTAAGTTTATTGATGGTCCCATTAAAGTTTTATACCCAGAATGTCTAAAATCATTATCTCATAATGGAGCGGACAGATTACGGGAACATTTACGGTATTACAGGTTTCTGTGACAAAAAATAATTTACCGTGAGCTTTTCCCTAAAAATGACTACCCTTTGAAATTGTCGCTTTAAAATTGCATTGAAGTCTACAGGAGTAGCCATTTTTTTGAAAGATGAAGGAAAAAATAAAATACATTTCAGTGAATACTCACCGTAAAAAGATGTTAAAACACAGTATCACACAGAATTTTGGCAATATCTTCCAAACAATTCGTCTGTGTTGTGACATTGGACGGTTCTGTAATTTGACTTCCGGTGTGTTTAATGTATCTAAAAAACACAAGAAAAAAATCATCTTAATTATCGCCGTGTATTATAATGAGAATCATCGTTTTGACTCTTAGCGCAAAAACTTTGTGATTGATGAGAGAAATCAAGATGCTCATCAATATGAATATGAATATGAATGATATGAAAGATGATTCTTCTTTAAAGAAAATTGTAGCAAATTGAAATCTATTTTGGACATACGAGTATAGTCACAATATAATACGTTTGTAGACACAGTGTTACCGCTGGTTGTATGTATGTAGTCTAACCTATGTTAATAAACACCTTTGTGGAACACACACCTGTCTACAACGGATAATATAATTCACTCCTGGGTGAAATAATTATGTTCTTAAATTGGCCATATATATCAGAAAATTGTTGACTGCGGAGAGCGGACACTGAAAAGTATTTCAGAATCTGTATTTTCAAGTAAAATTTGCTTTTTGTTTTAATTTTTTATTTGTTAGATGTTTCAATGCTCTATTGAGAAGATACTTAGTGTATCATTTTAAAGAAGCCGTTTTTTCCCTTCAAGATATGAGAAATATGACTATTTTTGTATGTTTTCCAAACACATATACATGTCTTTGTATTCAATACATTTAAAATCTTTAAAAATAACTAATTATCGAATAACGTCATCAATTGATGATGATCCATAAGACTGAGCAGAAGTTCACGTGTTTTCTCGTGTTCTATAAAATACACGAAGCTACATACGTCAATGGTCACGTAGTTTTTTACAAATCTTACAATGTGGTCATTATCGAATTATGGTCAATTATTTGATGTCGTTAATAAACAACAATAAATACATTGTATTACAATGTGTTAGTGACTTATGAACACAGTATTTATACATACCATCCTACAATGTGTTGACTTATGAAAACAATATTTAGACATACCTTCCTGGCCAAACATAAACAAATTTGTCTCGTGCATGCCATCTAAATATAGAAATACAATTCTTCAAATTACCAAATTTATAGATATATTTTTTTCAGCTATTATTTTTATGATTGTGAATCTTAGGTATAAATATTTGTAACCTTTTCATGTTATTTCATTCCTTTATGTTCAATTAAAATTTGTGTCTTTGCCGTAATATTTTTTTCTAACAATTATAAATGATCAAAGGCTATTTATTATTGCTGGTTATTCCAATAAACTGTAAACTTCACAAATGTAACAACTAACAGCAGATATGAACGACGAGGCGTCTATGACAAACTGGGCCTTAAAAATAGCTTGTTTCCGCTACATGCTCTGAAAATATAGGGTCGGTTATTTGGGGTTTTTTTGTTATATTTTTTTTCGGAATATGTCTGGCATTAATTTTATTTTGCAAAACTGTTATTTGACCCAAAACGTCATAGGATGGGCGGCAAAAAATACGGTCGATCAGGGTAGCGGAAACAAGCTATTTTTAGGCCTTAAGGATTAATTAATACGACATGACTCGTAATATAACTCAATGATTTGGTACCGGATAAACATGCGTGTGATTGCAAGTTGGAATAAAAATATGACTGTTTTATTTGCCTTTTCTGTTTTCCTGTAATTCTAAAGCCACTGATATAAAATATTTAATCTACACTCTCTTTTAAAATTTTGCGTTCGCTAATATTTCTATTTCGTGATTTGACGCATTATTTTTGAAATGATATATTAGGACTTTCAGTTCTTTGATATTTTGGACGTTTCCGCCCTGTTTCAATTATTTCACGATTTTACACCTGTCGGCAAACTAATCAATCTCTACCCAGAGTTGTCATTCGTTATCCATCATATACATCTACATCTGGAAAGAAATTAAAACATGTGTCCGAGTCTTCATTAGTTTCTATCTGATACACAAAATCACGCCTTTGTTTCCTCTATATGTACATTTGTTATCATAATTTTACACGATAACCCTCGACTTCTGCGTTTCATTTCCATTTAAGCGATTTACTTTGTGACCTATTTACATATATATGTTTATATATCTAACAAATACTTTCCGTTGGGAAATTGTGCGCTTGATGAATAAATGATTTTCTCTGATTTTCTGGAAAATTATATCATCTTTTGTGTCGAATGTATTGTGCGAAAGAAATTGCTTTACTTATTGTAAATTTTGTACCATTTGTGGCTTTATTTCTTGTTTTACAAGAATCTTGTAAAAAGCTGAGACGTTGACAGAGATGTAAGTGAGGGATAACGAACGACAACTCCGGATAGATTAGACAGAAATCAGTGCAAAAGTTAATCGGTTCAATTGGCGTTTAGATATTACTCAGTTTACTTAGATCTACTAAGAACAGAAAACATAAGCAAAGGAAAACATAAACAACATTTGAAACAATCACGTGATGACACAGAGTCACGTGGTATGAAAAAACATCACTGCACAAAATTAATTTGCATCATAATCAAGACATGAGTAAAACTAAAATGAATGGAAAATGTAACACCGAATATATGTCTAAATGACGGCTAAGAATACAGGCCACACATATATTATTACTGGCGGTCAAAGTCTACATATTTAACTGTGTATATACGCACAAGAATATTCAATAAATTCCTTGGCCCAAAACAAAATGGAGTTGCGGCCCCTTTGCTTGCAATAATTTAGTCATATACTCCCTGATTACGTTCTTAGTTACATGTTTATTCTGCTGTACAGACATATTGCATCTATCACACTTTGTGTTTCACAAATATTGTCTTTTGTTGACTAAAGCAGAAAGTAAATTTTACCACATTTACAGACAATAATATTTCCTGAAAGTCTGGTCGGTGACAACTAACAACGTACTGAGTAAATAAACCACATGACAAACAAACCTGGTGATATAAAGATAAGGCCGCACTCATTGTAATCCAAGCTCAGTGTACACATGTGTATCCATGCTCAGTGTACCCATGTGTATCCATGCTCAGTGTACCCATGTTTATCCATGCTCAGTGTACACACGATGATCCATGCTTAGTATACACATGTGTATCCATGCTTAGTGTATCCATCAGTATCCAAGCTCAGTGTACCCATCAGTATCCATGCTAAGTGTATCCATTAGTATACATGCTCAGTGTACCCATCAGTAACCATGCTCAGTGTACCCATCAGTAACCATGCTCAGTGTACCCATCAGTAACCATGCTCAGTGTACCTATTAGTATCCATGCTCAGTGTACCCATTTGTATCCATGCTCAGTATATTCATTTGTATCCATGCTCAGTGTACTCATCAGAATCCATGCTCAGTCTACTCATTTGTATCCATGCTCAGTCAACTCATCAGTACCCACGCTCAGTGTACCCATCAGAATCCATGCTCAGTATACTCATCAGTACCCATGCTCAGAGTACCCATCAGAATCCATGCTACTTTGTTTTGGAAACGGTAACTGTTTCATCATCATCAAATCTGCCAGTAACTACAAATAATGATACAGAATTGGATAGAATTATTTCATAGAATGAAATGAAACAGTCAAATGATAAACCTTTGAGGAGTCAGCTATAAGAAACGTGTTTGTTAAAGTTTTCTACAAGTCTCGTTGATTTGTCTCCGGAATCTATGTTTTCTACAGTTTTTCCCATGTTCGTAGTTTAACTCTATATTCTCAGGAGCAAGTGACGGTAGACAAAATCCAAAAATCCTCACCCCACCCATCCAGAAGATGAAATCTCACGGTAAATCACGTGATGAAAACTTTCAACGATATTTTCTTGTATAATTTTACTTGTTTCCAAAGGAAAGTCTGATTATTTTTTACAAATGATGGCGAATGTTTTAAAACTTTTCCAACTATTGCTGATAATTCTTTATTGTGGTGAAATTTTAAAACGACAACTTAGATGTGAATAATGGGGAGATACAACCGCTGTAGAAGAATTGCTTTATTATAATGAAAAGTATGCACTGTTCGTTTGAAATACATGTTATTATTCAGTCTAGAAAATAGGTTTATTATAATGAAAAGTATGCACTGTTCGTTTGAAATACATGTTATTATTCAGTCTAGAAAATAGGTTTATTATAATGAAAAGTATGCACTGTTCGTTTGAAATACATGTTATTGTTTAGGCTAGAAAAATAGGTTTATTATAATGAAAAGTATGCACTGTTCGTTTGAAGTACATGTTATTATACAGACTAGAAAAATAGGTTAATTATAATGAAAAGTAAGCACTGTTCGTTTGAAATACATGTTATTATTCAGGCTAGAAAAATAGGTTTATTATAATGAAAAGTATGCACTGTTCGTTTGAAATACATGTTATTATTCAGGCTAGAAAAATAGGTTTATTATAATGAAAAGTATGCACTGTTCGTTTGAAATACATGTTATTATTCAGGTTAGACAAAGAGTCACGTTTAAGGCTACTTGACAAAAATTGATGTACGTAGGCCGTTTCTTTCTGTACAAACCTTTGATGAGAATGCTAAATATTTTTGAAGGTAGGGTAACCGTAAACACGACAAAAGTTTGGCTTAAGCCACAAAACAAACACGTTTTGGTTTCATAAAAGTCTATGAAAACGGTCTACAGAGTTAACGATAAGTATTAAACTTTACGGAGTTCTGTATGAGTTCAAAATCTAACTTAGGCATACTTTTTACTGTGCTTATGCGTGTTTTGGCATGGCTACATATAAATATTGTTACTTTATATCCATTTTGTTAAGTCTCAGATATACAAAAAAAATGTTTCATAAACATATTTTACTGTGTATAAGATGAACACCCCGGCATCACGTAGGATTAATTCATATTGGCTGACAGATAATTTCTTTCACGATGTTTCCCAGTTAATTTGTACGTGGTTCGGTTTTCCCAATTGGGGTGTTGGGATTTTACCGATCGTACGTATGCCTAGTTTATTGTTCACCGATTAAACACGCTCAAGTCCAGCGGGAAGACGTATGTGATTATATAAAAACAACTCCACTTGTCCATATTACAGATGTTTAATTGTCCAATAAATAAAACGATTTGGACCCGGATCTCCAGGTTACAAGTTCAGCACACTAACCTCTAGACCACGGTCGTGACTGTTAAAAGTACTTTAAATGAACACTATCAAGGTAAATCCTCTGAAACAAAATACATGTAAATGTAGTTCCTTTGGTAAGACTGTTCCAGCGAAGATTAGAGTTATACTGCACAAAACTGGGATGTAACTTGATCTCACAGCTGATGAGCGCTGGAGGATGGTTGGTTCCTTGTTTTTAGCATGCAAAGTACTAAATATTGTGATTTGTAGGATAGATATAGATATACATTATTTCTCCCAAGATTACACGGTAATCACATTGGGTATTGACAGATACTCTGTATAAATAAATAAACAAATACATGTACTAGTATGTAAAGAATAGAAAGTAGTTTTTCTTTTGTGTCTGAACTCGGGGAAATGCACGAGGAAAATAGGATCGTTGAGAAATCATTTATTAGAAGTTGGTTATATATTACCATAATCAGTGTTATATTTATTAATTGTCAACATTACAAGATTTTACAAATAATTATAACAGTAATAGTCTTATAAAACAATAATCTGTATTTTAGTAATCATTTACTGTTAGGATTTTGCATATAATATCAATAATCAGTATTGTATTAACTGTCAATATTACAAGATTGAAATGGTAACAGTAATTAATATATACTAACAATAATCGATTTGAAAATAAAATTATTTTTCATAATATTCAAACAAATAATACGAGAATATAGAAAATCGATATGAGGAGTAATCAATCTTAGTTTAGCGTCTTCATAATTATACGTATAAATCTAACAAGATCAGATACAGTTTTAATATCTTGAAATATGTTTCTACGCGAAGAATTGATTTAAACGACGAGTAGATTTTGCTTTTGTTGGACGGGTCAAGTTGTTCATACCAAGTTTGTTTAAATTGATCTATTAAGATTTCTTTAACGAGTTTGTGTTTGCATTGTGAGGTGGACTGGGATAATCACAGATCATAACAGCCTACAGATTTTTTAATCTTGTTAATCTTGTTAATCCACTTAAATTCAGAGACGACGATTTAACATGTGTTTATATACACTCTGGGATATTTTTTTCTTACTTGTCTGGTAAAATCCTACACCAAGATGAAGTCATAATGCTTTCAACATGAATAGAGATGGGGTAACGACCTAGTTCATCATATATCATATACACCAGGGTGCTTCATCATGTATCATATACACCGGGATGCTTCATCATATATCATATACACCGGGGTGCTTCATCATGTATCATATACACCGGGATGCTTCATCATGTATCATATACACCACGGTGCTTCATCATGTATCATATACACCGGGATGCTTCATCATGTATCATATACACCAGGGTGCTTCATCATGTATCATATACACCAGGGTGCTTCATCATATATCATATACACCGGGGTGCTTCATCATGTATCATATACACCGGGGTGCTTCATCATGTATCATATACACCAGGGTGCTTCATCATATATCATATACACCGGGGTGCTTCATCATGTATCATATACACCGGGGTGCTTCATCATGTATCATATACACCAGGGTGCTTCATCATGTATCATATACACCAGGGTGCTTCATCATATATCATATACACCGGGGTGCTTCATCATACATGACGTACACCGTGGTGCTTCACCATATATCATATACACCGTGGTGCTTCACCATATATCATATACACCGGGGTATTTCATCATATATCATATACACCGGGGTGCTTCATCATACATGACGTACACCCGGGTGCTTCACCATATATCATATACACCGGGGTGCTTCACCATATATCATATACACCGGGGTGCTTCATCATATATATCACATACACCGGGGTGCTTCATCATATATACCACATACACCGGGGTGCTTCATCATATATACCACATACACCGGGGTGCTTCACCATATATCATATACACCGTGGTGCTTCACCATATATCATATACACCGTGGTGCTTCACCATATATCATATACACCGGGGTGCTTCACCATATATCATATACACCGGGGTGCTTCACCATATATCATATACACCGGGGTGCTTCATCATATATACCACATACACCGGGGTGCTTCATTATATATCACATACACCGGGGTGCTTCATCATATATACACCGGGGTGCTTCATCATATATCATATACACCGGGGTGCTTTATCCATGTGATTTTTCTTTGAAATAAGTTGTGCACCTTTTTTTAAGTTTTCGATATTCTCGAAACCAAATACGATGGAGTCATACTTTAAACTCGGTAACACAGTGTGGTCAAAATGTTTCATAGTAAAGTCGATTGGAAGATCAGTATTATTTATCCTTTTAATAAAAGATACATTGTCATATTGGCATATTGTTCATTATATTTGCGGGCTGTCAATAAAGAACCATTATTAGACAGTGTCAGCCCAAGATGATGATATTTGTCTGTTATTTCAATGTTGTGTTCGTCCAATGTGAATTGGATTTTATTGGGGTTTCTCGTACCGAATATTAAGATTTTTGTTTTATTTATATTTACATTTAGATGCCAATCGGTGCATCAATTATTAAAGGAGTTTAAACACATTCTGAAGTCTTGAGACGATTTAGAGATAATGATAGTGTCCCCGGCGTATAAGGGGAGTAAAAGTTTAAGCCAGTGAGAGACATCAATGGTATCTTTCAGTTCTACACCTTGACAACCGTCGGTTTCTATAAAGGGCGTAAACGGATACAGGTCAATTCGTAACCAAACCAATTCGTCACCTGGTTTTTTTTTTTTGGTCGATTCGTAACCATTTTTGCAAGTCAATTCGTAACCTTTTCAAGTCATTGGTCAATTCGTAACCTTCTAAGTATTTCTTGTATTACATTATTAACTAAGTGTTTTTTTGATATTTAACAAACGTAATTGGGTGATAATTGGCTAAAGTGGATATGTAAAGAGTAGGTTAAGGATATATTTATCTGTGAAATATTACGTAATATTTGATACATTTATGGACTTGTTCAATTATTTTCTGTGTCTGATAATTGTATTTTTTCAATATGAATGTTAACATTACCAATATTCTCTGTTAACGTTTTTATTGTTTTTTTCTTATTTTCTGTGTTTGTATTTAGTAGACATATTCGTGCTGTTATAGATTCATGTATAATCACCACAGGCACTTAGCGCCGATTTTTGTCAAATTAAGTATGAAGTGTATAATTGGACACTTTCTGTGGGCTTAGAATATAAGTCTGAACGTTGTAATAGTGTGTTTTGGATTTTTTTGTATGCACTCTATTGAGCCTCGAAATTTGTTAATAATTGTTTGCCTCATGTTGTCAATGCCATGACCTGAGTGTAATAAAGATATTTGATTTGTTTGAATATACATGTAATTATACTCGTCCTTTGCATTATCACCTTGATTGACACTTAAACCAATTAATTTGAGGGTATAAGATATTTTACATACACGGTAACATCTTAGACGTAGTAGTCCATAGGATCGGAGCATTGTCGTAGAAAGACGAAATATTCACAGTAAAATCATAAACACTACACCAAAACTACAAATAAATATATTTTAAGCAACTGTGTTTGTTATCAGTGGTCCTTAGTGGTCCTTAGTGGTAATTACCGTTACCCCCGTCGTACACAACTGAAAAAATGTTGATAAACGGCGATAAACCCAGTGAAATTTACTAGTATTTGAATATCTCTGGACGAATAACGTTCGGTACAATCAAGATTTCATCACACCAAGCTACCATTCAACTACAGTGGAATCTCGCTAAACCGGACACTCGCTAAGCCGGAAACCTCACAATACCAGACAATTTTCAAAGTCCCAGCTTTTCCCACTATATATTTAATGATAAAAGAACCTCACTATACCGGACACTCACTATACCATTGAGCATTCCATTGAATGAATAAAACAAACATTTGTGTACGGGAAATGTGCTGTATTAAGCTTACACCTGCGACCATATATCCATCCCAGCCAACACTAACCCGATCTTACTGTTTTATGTGTGCTGTGTCTTCTTACACTAAATCAACGTGCTTTTTAAAACAATACCGAACTAATATTTGTTAAAGGGAAGTAATCAACATACAGAGATTGACTCGTTACCGAGTATTTATGTAATTATCTCCCTTCCAACGGACATTGCACCGTGCATGTAATTTCAAAAGCGCATTGTACAATCTTCGGAGAATAAGTCTATGGAATTAGACGAATTTGACATTTACCTGATCGTTGTCGTAAATATGTATGCTTTCCTGAAGTATCAAAGAAGTGTTTGCAGACGTGAACTTTAGTATGATACCTTTGTATGTCCTGAAGGAAAATAATGGCGAGTTATCACTCACGTCTGACACAAAACACGTACATGTCCGTCAATGCATTTGGTGTTCCATAGTTTGTTATGTTTGGAGACAGAATTTCTGAAGCCTGTTAGAATATAAAACTTTTGTCATTACATGACCTGCTTGAAAGTTGATTATTGTCATGTTATTTTGGAAAACAAACTTTGACTCTGCGAAGGTCACGTGTACTTTTTGTGACGACAAGAAATTTAGGTAACTATGCCAATATAAATATACAGTAACACCTCACTAAGCGGAAACGTCACTATAAGACTGTCTAATTGAAACGATCTCTAAGTTCCGGACTGGTTTTCAATTTCTCCTCCAAATAACAACCTGTTTATGAGAACACCTCAATAGTTCGTTATATTTTATTTGTCTTGATATCAATGTTTCACTGTTCATGTGGTGAACATAGTTCACATTTAAATAATAAATAGTTAAAACTGTTAACTAAGGTCGTGCAGAAAGAAACTAAGGTAGTTTTATAATGTGGCCTTCATTCAGAAGTTTGTGTGCACTGTAAATGCCAATTAAAATCAACATTTATTTGATGTGCTGAAGCTATCGTTCTCAGGTTTTAGCTAAATCTGGACAGACTTTAACAGCACACGAGGATGACAATATTGAAATAATCTTACCGCTATAGTCAACTTACAAACACCCGAGCTCTGTTTAACATCATTACTTTCAGCATTAAGGATCGTTGAAGTTCTCAGTGCGCCGTCCACAGAATCAATATTAAACAATCCCGGACCACATCCAGTATCTGTATTAATGTATGATAGCCACTATTTATCATTATGCATGTTTGTAATTAGTGTTGGGAATCTGTTCCTAATGTCAACGTCGATAAATATTAGAGAAATCTAAAGAGGACTCGGTTAATAACACAGGGCATTTTTCAAAAAAAATGGGAAGGGGCCAGCCTTCCATTTTGAGAAATTCAAATGTGATTTTCGGCCAAATTGGGAAAAATTAGATATAGATATTTTAACATAGTGGAAGTTTCAGCATTGTATTTTGGGGGAGTTCTTTCACCTAATTGGGGAAAAGAGGTTTTTTTTGCAATTGAAAAGTCACTGAATGTCGGCCTCTGTTATAGAAGGATAAAAGGCCCTGTAACATCAGGAAAAGTTTTAAAAGATTGGTAAATCAATGTCAGAGTCAAAAAGCCTTTTTCTTACTTAGTACACTAAAAAATAAAGAAAGAAAAACAGAGTCGTCGAAAATTTCTAACTTCTTTTAAGGAAATGTTTGCTATATCCGTGTTCACTTTAACCGTGTTTTACAGTGTTGTGTTTGGTTTAAACTACAAACCACAGTTACTTACATTTTATGGTATATCTTATTATGGCGTTGATTTCCCAGTCGCCATCAATGACATCAAATCTGGTCAAGATGTAATCCTGTAAGTAAGAAACGTGTCGGTAAATCATTTGTTAATAAATGAGCGAATGACAATTACCACAAACCCTTTTTGACATGTTTTAAAACTTATTGATATTACCCGTGTTTTAAGTAGATCAATTGTTTAATGAAAACTTTGCATTTAGAAATTATCATACAGTAAAATCTCTGAAAACGGAATTCTTTGAAAATCGGACGATTATTCGAGACCCATGTTTTCTCTTCTATAATCTATAGTTCTCTGAAAACCGGAATGGTAAGAAAACTGGACTTTTGTATCAGTCCAGAAGGGGGTCCAGACTTCAGGGGTTATACTGTACTCGTATTTCTGTGGTCAAA
The DNA here is from genome assembly GCA_008271625.1 of Lutraria rhynchaena. Lineage (NCBI taxonomy): Eukaryota > Metazoa > Mollusca > Bivalvia > Venerida > Mactridae > Lutraria > Lutraria rhynchaena. The sequence continues at coordinate 297,247 of VIBL01000241.1, forward strand.
ATATATGTTGAACTAAATTTTCTACGACAATAAGCGAGACTTAATGAAGATTGCTGGAATTTTCTTCTGATTCAAAACGTATTGTGTGTAGTTTGACGCTGTTTATAAATTTCGTCATGTTCTGTAATGAATAGTGTTGAGTCAAACCTGTGTTTGTGGCCAACCCCGAATAAAGACCACCCTGTGAATATAGGCCATTCTTTGAAAAACCGTCACTGATTATTTAGAACAAACTGACCTCCGAACAAAGGCGATACCGCGGCCGTGGTCCAGTTGTTATGTACTGGACTTAAATCATTTTATTAGGAAAATTGTTTTTGTTTTGTTTTGTTTTTATCAGAAACAAATGTAAGTTTGTAGTTTATTTAGTGGGATAATTTCACGAATACATGTATATAATATCATCGGTATATTTTCGAGCACATCCACTCTTTAAGGAGCCATGATGAATTACGGTGGTGTATCAGGGACACCTCAAGAACCTGAATGGAAATATCCACGATCGAGCTCAGTCTTCCATTCGGTCCCCATCCTGTCATAAGAATATAAACACAGAATAAAGAAGATAATATGTAAAACATTGTTCCACCAAGAACTGATGATTTCATTTGAAAATTTGACCTTGTGTGTGATTTATATTCTGGTAACTTTGTTCCATATTTATAAAGAATCTTAGATAAGATTTTGCCAAAATTGGTCATAGTTCACTGATACATATTTCCCATACAGGTAATGAAATGTATCAATAATTTATTTGGATACAGTGATTTAACCTGTCCTCGGTGTGACTCTTAAAGTGAATATTTTCAACTAAAGATAAATAAATCAAATCCATCAAATTTGAAAAACATTTTATTTGTTAGAAATTTTTGTTTCGTGACGGTTAAAAAAAATAGTTTTGCACGTGATATGTTGCACGTGCCCAACGTAAAATATGGAGACTGCTACTGTATGCAAAAACATACATGACGATATTGATATTTTTGTCAGAATTACAGTCAAGATTAGATAAACTTTTAGATTATTGCAATATATGGAATTTAGTAGTTGTTACAAATAAAACCAAAAAATATGATTTTCAGAAAGGCAGGGTGAATATCGAGGATTAGGAAATTTATTACAATAATACTGAGAAATAGTCGATCAATGTACATATCTTGAAGTAGCTTTCAGCTCGAGCGGATCTTTTCCAAATGCCCAAATGTTTTGTCTGGTTAAGCTTTAAAAAGTAATTTTAAAATGAAAAAATACAGATTTATCAGTGAAAAAGAACTCTTTGTCTAGTTAATATCGCATATTCTTAATTGTGCTGGTCGACTTTGGGAGTTCATACAAGGAAAGTCGATCGAACGGGTTCATTCGCAAATTTGTTAAAGATTACTTGGTGCTAAAAGCGATAAAAATGATTTCGTGTATGGTATAAATTGTCACTGTTATACTATGGAGTATCAAAGCAGAATGTTTAACGATAAATTCATCTGATACGCCACGTACGCCACGTTATTTAATCTAGGAGATGTAACCCCGGCCATTTGATCCGCCAGTGGAAAGTAACCGCACCTGATCCGCCCCTGCATCAGTCATGTATATTATATTATGCGCATGCGTTAAATTGTATTTACGAGTTTTCAATAGCTCTCGCATGTCCCAAGCGATCAATTAAGAACAGAACTGATAAGAATAAATCTAACAAAAAAGTGTTTGATATGTAAAAATCAGACATATAATTGCATCCTAACAAACGAATTTGATGTTCTTTGTTAAAAGATTTATTGTGTAATCTTGGTTTATATCAGGACTATAAATGAATATACCAGGTAGCGTATATGAATAATAAACAAAGTCATAATTAAACTATTAAACGCGAATTGTTTTGGAAGTCGTAAAATGAAAACGGCGTCAAAAATAATTTAGTAACACCAAAAGGAAGCCGACATTCATTGTTCAAATTTTACAGACTGTTGTATTTTAAATTATTGTTCGCTTTTTCGATTCAATATTGAAATATTGTCGCTACCAAAATCGTATCTCCGCTTTCGCATCTGTTTACGTTTCAATCTAGACGTGTTTGTGATTCTATCGTAATAGAATCTGGTTGAATTTTTCTTTATAACTTCGTTCGTTGTCACAAAGATTGTAACGTTTTCATTGATTACATATTGGTTTCCCTCCTTTACACGTGGAAATCCAGAATATTTCCACACGGGCGACTTAAATTTGACCGGGGCATTTACTATCAGGGCATATATCATTTTGCTTATAAACATGGAAAATTCTGCCCATTAGGAATCGTTGTTCTGCGCAGAATTAAATGGCAGAGGAATACTGCATGGGCTTGCCTAGAAATGAACCTGTACGACAACGATAAGCATAGATTAATAAGTTGCAGTCTTATGTATGTGTTTATGTACATAGCTTTATTACTGTTGTCTACTAGTAAGTTCTTTTTACTAAATTGATAAGCACAAGCCGGTGCTCTACGCGTGTTAACCTAAATAAAATGAACATTTTTTCTACCTGCCCAAATAGAGCACGTCTTTCAACCTAACGGAGCCTAAATGAAACGCCAATGGATCTGAGTTACATGTATACACACTCATAAATGTGTTGATAATCGTGTATAGTGTATCATATATTTAAAAACTTCGTTATATTTGTGTCAGTTTGATGAGATAGAAAGAAAATATACTAATATATTTGAATGGGGTGTAAGGAATGGATTCACTGGTGCACCGCATAATCTCAGTTCTAAATGCTCGGTATGATAATACCATTACAAAACTAACTAACCTGTATGAGTAGAGTCCATTCCTGAATGATTGCCCACAGAGATCATGAGTACAAACTAATCCCATACAAAGCGACGGAGCGTGATTTTTGGCACTACTTTCACATAAAAAGCAGAAATGGTGACAAAATTACTGGTCAGAACAAACTGACTGTCAGTACTTTATGTGTTGAACAAATCTTTGTCAGTATTAAAAATGTAGGAACAAGTTACAAGATTGTGTGAAAACAATGTGTGCCAAGAATATACTATCTGACTGTATCAACTACCAAGTCAGTTCATTGAGTCAGCATTAGCTCAATTGAAATAAAAGTTGGTAATAGTTTTGTCTTGTGTCAGCTCTAATAAACAGTGTCCAATTGTATATGTGTAGATAATTTCTATTAAAAAAAGCTTGTGAAAGTAGTCATTGCAATGTCAAGTCTTCAAGTACCAAACATATCCAATATGTTTTTAATGCGACATATTGTCACTGGTTTAAAGCCGTTTTTCAGTTATATACGGAGGCTGGTTCACCTAACCAGTTTTCGTGGACTGTATACTAACCAGTACTAACTTACCCTTCCACAAGGAGCCGGCAACTTCTTCACACATGGAGGAAAATCGACATTTTTGTCAAATTTTCATAAAAGGGTGTGACCTGCCACAGCCAGGATTCGAACTCGGATCTGTGGGTTACAAGTCTAGTACACTAACCACTGGACCATGGCCGAGGCCATATTCAATATGTATTGATACATGATACATACTGCGAAACAAAAATAGGGTACCGTGATATACTGCTTTGTATGTGTGGGCTGTAATAAGTAGCAAGCTTGTTACAGTTTGTTAACAATAGTTGTTTAATTTCCAGGAGTGAGTGATACCTGGGTCTTGAATGAATGCCTCGTGAGCAATGTACTTTATACATATTTTTCAAATGGGTAAAACTGGACACAAACTCTTCAAGCTGTTTGCTTATTTTAACTACGTGTATCAAGGTTTCTTTATGAACACATTGACTTTCTAAAAACTTTGTGCAAACAAGTTATTTAGAAAAAAGTGATATGAACCTGAGGTTGTTTTCGAAATAAAACTTACCTTTAATCATACAAACTCACTTGAAATTGAAAGATAGTGTTGTACTTAATAGCAAGTTGAATATCTCCTTATGGACATAATATTTTCATTCTATTTTCACACATAAGTAGTTGTTTATGTAGTAAAATGATAACAGTAAATAAACATTGAAAGTCGCAAACATGATTTTTAAATTGAGTGACATTTTAGAAGTCATGTTTTAATAAATTTTCAACATAAATGTAAAAACATTGTGCTGGACTTATATAACAGAAATGTATAAACCGTGGGTGCAAGATAAAAATACATGTATGTACATAATTGTTTTTTTTTCATAACAATATTCGAAATCAAAACATACAACACACTGAACTCTTCACAAGTTTTCAAAATCCAGGGCCAATAATAACACATTGCAATGAGTAATTAATAATTTACAGTTTCAGTAATAAAATAAATATGACAGTAAATATGACCACTTGGTACCTGAGTACGGCTCTAACATTTCAAGGTTCAAATAAGAGCTCCAACAGAACAGGAGGTAAATCAGTTATGTCTGATACATTGGTTGTTGCAATGGCTGTCTAGTATGAATGTCCTTCTTTCATTTCGGTTTGTAATGTTAATAACACTTCACTGAGTTTCCTTTGAAGTTTCTGCTTTTTTACATTCTTGGATACATGTGTGCTGGAGTCGTTTCATCCCTTTTGGAATCAAGTCTTGTAGCAAATATTGTAAAAAGTACGATAGTTTCATGCGGTTGAACTTTTTATAATCAAGTCTTGTAGCAAATATTGTCAAAAGTACGATAGTTTCATGCAGTTTAACTTTTTATAATCAAGTCTTGTAGCAAATATTGTCAAAAGTACGATAGTTTCATGCAGTTTAACTTTTTATAATCAAGTCTTGTAGCAAATATTGTAAAAAGTACGATAGTTTCATGCGGTTGAACTTTTTATAATCAAGTCTTGTAGCAAATATTGTAAAAAGTACGATAGTTTCATGCGGTTGAACTTTTTATAATCAAGTCTTGTAGCAAATATTGTAAAAAGTACGATAGTTTCATGCAGTTTAACTTTTTATAATCAAGTCTTGTAGCAAATATTGGCTTTAGGGAAAATTAAAGTTAAGGAGTTTTATGAATAGCACCTAAGGAGTTCACTCATATTTAAGGGAAAATCATAGAAATCTAAGAAAAATCCTCAACTTAAGGAATATTTTTTTTCCTAAGGAGCTTTATGAATACGGCCCCAGGCCTTTTCCGAAGGACGACATATTCCGTCGAATTATCAAAGATTACTTTGCAGCATATCGTAAAATATGATATTTACATGTAAATATTCATAAATGTTCAAAACTACGCGTGCAATAAGTTACAAGTACAATCACCGTTTGATTCATACCTTACGCACACAGTAAATTAGAATTCTCGTACATTTTATTGTATACCCTGGGAAAAGATAGGTGAGGTTCTGGAAATGTGCCTAAATCCATTAGAAATGACCAAAACTGCAACCCCCCTGGACCCATCCACCCAAACGATCTGTTTGTGTATTAATTCAGTTGTAAGTAGCACCGTATGATATGACCTGCCGCAACCAGGATTCGAACCCGGATCTCAGGGTTACAAGTTCAGCGCACTAATCGCTGGACCACGACCGCAGCCGCGGCCTCGTTCTGGTTTAGAGTTACTACTATAAATAATGTTCTAGTGGTGTATGTTGTCTGAGAGGCAGCGAATGTGTATGCGTAGTTTAATGTACAAACATGTTCATGTTATGATTGCATATGAACGAATGTCGTTCTGTCACTTTGCTACTATTTGCCGCAAGCGTCAATGACTTTCCTTAATCAATGAAATAATCTTTTAAACTTTTAAACATATAATTGTTATCCTTACACAGTGAACTGACAGCGCTGGTGTTAAAAACGGGCTTTATATATTATTTTCACAGTTTGTAAACACGTAAAGTTCATATTTGCCAGAAATCTCCCATATATGCGCAGCTAGTATAATTCTAATGCATAAATAAAGTGTTTTTCAATGATAGCGTGCGCTAATCTATTTACATTTACAACCCGAATTAAACAGAAATGCAAACTACACATTCCTTACAATTAGTATTAAATCAATCCAGGAAAAATGAATTATTTCTACTATACACCAGCGGATAGTTACCTTATGTTCATGTACTAACCAGCACTAACCTTGTTCTCCACAAGGAACTGTGAATTTCCCAATGATGAACCACTTATTTTTTCTTTTGATTTGAAACGAAAAAATCTCAGCTCTCTTAATTTGTAAATATTCAGTTTACGATCTGTCTGTGTATTAATTCAGTTGTAAGTAACACTGTATGATCTTGTCCTTTGTGTAATATAAATAAATACTAGTAATATAAGAAAAAAGTGATTGCTTAATTATGTATACTTTATAGATCGCACTTCACCTATCAAACAGCGAATCGAAAATTGGCGAGTGTAGGTCAAGGGAGGTAATCTGTCAGATGGTCTTGACTTAAACTGGTACCCGTTAACTCTGGGTGCACTTCAACATGGAACGGGGACCAGTTTAGTATTGACTACACCCATGAGGATTGTCTCCGTACAACCGTGTTCTAACTAGATCTTTTTAACGTAAACGGACGTCGTCATACGGAATAAATTTAAAGGGGTTCTCAAAATTCACATCCAGGAACGCTAGAAATGTCGTACAGCGTTTATAATGCTTCAAAGCATCGTCTTGTTATATATATTTAAACTATGATGTTTGAAACATTAAAATATTCAAGGTCAATACTTTTTAACCATATATTTTATTTAGAGCCTTGAAAACAATTCCATCTTCTTCATTTATATAAATAATCGTCTTGATAAGTATTCAAGGCCTGGATAAATATTTTACTTTTCGAATTACTGGTGTTGTTACGTGATATTCTGTGAGAACTAAACGCATTTTTCATCACGACTGACACCAAGTTCCCGGAGTATTTTTGGAGTTTTTTTTTGTTAGAAATCGCCTGTAGAGAACCTGGTCCCGGCTCCAAAAAAAATATTAAGAGTGTTGTTACAAAATTTAGTTCTATGATTAAAACAGTTAAATTATACATTATTAAATGTTCTGTACCTATGATAGTTTTTCGGAAATCGAGATGAGTCGTCTGTCATAGTTATAAAAAATCAACATTTTTTTATTTTTTTCAGTGACGCATTTTTTCTTCTAAAACAATTATTTATAACAATAACAAACATTATTTCGTCTTATTGTGTTAAACAAAACTTACAAGTTGATGCAAATTTTAGATTACTTGTATTTAGATACCATAATTAGCAAAATACATTAATATTTGTGACACCAGTGTTTGCCTTTTTTAATGAATCTGATTCTTGAAGGACATGACTTTTAAACTCTCATAAAAAGTTTATTCCACGGTAAAAAGCTTTAAATAGTTTGCAGTAAAACCGTGCAACCATCATAGATTAAAATACAATTTGATAATTGACTATTTGAAACCTTGATGTTATAGGTATGAAAACTTAACAAACATTTTCGAGTTCTTGCGTTGAATAAACGTTCTGTTTGATTGTAGTTCATGAAATTTATTTGAAATTATTTGTTTCGTATTTTATCAGCAAAACTGTCAAGAGTCAGAAAGTTGCAGGTGTTTGTCTCATTACCAGTGGGTAGCAGACCGTCTGGTGGTTAAAGCCCTGTTGTGGGGTCCTGGGGGCAGAAGCCCCTCCTCCCGGGAGCCCTAGAAATATTGGTATTTTAGACTTTTCAGAAAGATTCCTAGTAGCTGGTTATAAGTTTTATCGTTGATTTGGAATCTATCTTCTCTATGCATTAAATAGTTGATGAATTTTCTTCTTGTCAAATACAGGTACTATATATATATATATATATAGACATATCTTATATCAGCTTGATTGTCTGCTCTGGCCCGTGTTGAACCATGCTGGTGTAGTTTGACGACATTCGGCAATATGTATCATATTCTCGTTTGATTCAATTTATGTTGATAATCAACTATGATTGATTTTGATAAATCTTAGTGCTAATACAAAATTTAGCAAACGTTCAAATTTGTACTTTAGAAACAAATCTATGCACTGGTATACATTAAGAGAATAATAGTAAAAAGTAAACAAATAAAAGAGGGTCATAACCTTCTAAGTTGATAACCTACACTTCCTGTGACCCTGAACTTGTTCACTAGTATCAGTGTTCTTTTTTATGAATGGTCGTTATTCTAGTCATCTGAAGTCATTAATGATACCATTGTATATTGTTTGGTGTCGATGCTAAGCGTATATTTAATTCAACTCACATTAATTCAAAAGCTTACCGTAAATCGGTATCGAATGAATATCTCAAACAACTCCAGAAGCCAACACTAATTACAATTTTTCTAGGTGACATATATCGGCAATAATGTATTAAATAAATGTGTCAAATTTGGTCCAATGAAAATGAATAATAAATAAATGTCATATTTAGACAGGTACGCTTATGAGTGTCGCTGAGGGTATATTTCAATGTATTTATTTGTTTTTATTTGTAAAAAATGTGCTGTATTGCAACGACTTAAGAACAAAATATATCAAAATATATTATGGTCTTCCATTATCAAATTCATTTATATAATGTCGAAGAAATCAAACACAGTGTGTAATAATATTGGAAAATTTATTTTCTTTGTAATAAAATTAAGACTGGATAAATTAAAGATATACATTGCCGCTTAATGAACCTTTGATTGTGTTAGCACTGCTTCTTAGCCTTTTCTTTTAATTTGTGTTTACAATTTTGCTTAATTTTGAATATCTTTATAAATTGATGCGTGTACATATTCCTTGTACAAATTGGTGTCTTGAACATCTTGACATTGAAATTATTTGTAAATGGCCAATAAGATAAAATAAACTTCTTATGTTTTATCTGAAAAGAAAATAAGTAGAAAGTTTTTTTTTGTTATTGAGTATTTTTATTTTCCTTCTCAATTTTTTTACTTATGGTTTATTTCTGAACGTTATTTTCAAGAATGAAAATCTCTGTTGTCTGATTAACATCATTCTAAATAAATCACCAACAATAGTCTAAATAAATCACCAACAACAGTCCAAATAAATCACCAACAACGGTTGCATTCTGAGATCATCTACGTGAAGAACAAACTTGATCACTCAACACATAAACTAGCCCCTAAATACAATATACAGTAAAACCACTGAAAACCGGATTCCCTGCAAAACCGGAATTCTCTGAAAATCGGATGAATTTCTGTGTCCCATTTTTTCTTTTCTATAATCAATAATTTACTGAAAACTGGAATCCTCTGAAACACGGCTTTAGTCCGAAAGGGGTCCGGTTTACATGCGTTATTATGTACGTGTACATTGTTCTTTAACACCGTTAATTACTGATTGGCAGTGAAAAAAATGAAAACAGAAAATAACTCATAATGCAAGTGGTCTTTTAACAGTCATGGGCCCTCGGTCAAATCGGACTGTAAACCAACAATTTATTATGATGCAGACTTTTCAATATCCATGCCTGTTGTTCTCAAATAAGAGTTAATTATTAATGACATCCCGGTGTAAGGAACATTTAATCGAGACCTTAACTATCGGTAATATACGAGTTTCACCGTAAATTGATACAAACACCAAATAGTCCACACCTGTATCGTTCGTTGTAGTATTACCATCCCGAATTTTTTGTCATAAGTTTTTAAGAAGTATTTTTCATATTTAATTTGTCAATAAAAGATTTTTCACGACGGAGTTTTGCGTTGATGCAATATCTTCCCAACAAAACTGAAGAAGACTTACTTCAGATTCAAATTAAAACAGGAGAACTTCTCAGTGCACTTTTAGGGATTAATCTCCGTTGGAGAAGCAAATAACCGTTTAATACAATTAAAAGTTGTAAAAATGTTAATTCATGCAACAGATTCGTACCAGGAATAAAATTGATTGAATAGTGTACATCTAGTGTAATAGTCAGGGTATATGAACATATTACAGAAATAATGAGCGGTATTATCATAAGTGAATTAAACAGTGTATTGTTAAGATGTAATAATTACAAAAAGTGACCCCTTCAGTATTACGACCACCTTGTTATAAAGACCACTTATGCGGACCAGCTACTAATAACTCCCTTATGATTCAAGTTGATAATGAGACCACCTTATTACACCGACCGTTTTCTCGGGTCCCAAATGTGGTGCCATAATAGATGGTTTACTGTATACGCTTCAAGTACCGTTTGTAACTTGATTTAAAAAGCGGCTTTGTTCGAATGGACATTTTAGTTATCGCTATAATTTGTTCAGAAATATTTTGGTACTGCCGGACATACTGTCTGCAACCAAATAGCAACAAAGTTTTAATTAATCTTGTGAAATGTCAATTTTCTAAACAATTTTAATACTTACCTCTCTTATTTATAGGCCCATATTGTTTATACGATATTGGGTGTAAATATGTAGATTTTGAGTATATGAGTATACATTGTTTATTCAATATTGAGTGCAAATATGTAGATTTTGAGTGTATGAATATACACTGAAATGCTTCAAGCCTCTCGTGCACACATTAAGATCAGAAGTACAGCCTGAACATAAAAGGAAGAACATAAAGAGCATGTATTGACAATACGTCTGCTTGACTTTTTTGTAAATTTTAAACACACTCATATAAAATTTTATTAATAATATCAGACACAGTACACAAGCACGAATCTATATAAGGGTATATTTTTTATTAAAAAGTATGATGGGTCAGTGAACAAATATGAGCAGACGATATGATTTTGATGCTATATGATAAACAAGGACTGAACAATATGATGGACATTTGTCTCCAATCTTCAATAATCTACAAAGTGTCAATTTGAATACACAATTTGTTGTATCGAGATACTGACGTCCAAGAAAAAGGTCTCATTGAAAAGGTGGAATATTTTTGTGTTTGCCCTTTGCTAGTCCTTGCTATTTATGTCACCTTTTATCTTCTGTAGTATTAACACTGCCCTAATCTACTGAAACATACAATTTCTCTACACTCGATTGTGTTTCTCAAGGCTACGGCCATTTCACGTTTTACACGTGCGCCCCGTGAGCTCACCCTGTTCGGTTATATCGGTTAAAGTTACACAGGGATAATCCTTTGTCAATACACAAGCATGTAGTCATTGCAATATTTGAACGTTTTCAACTTTCAAATGCCGAGGATAAATTACGAATTTGGGCATGTTTGAAAACGCAATTTCTCAAAGACAAATAGTGGTGTGGTGTTGACGAAGCGTCACCGTCGGGAACGCCGGCAATGGGCTAGAAAAAAAAACGTCAGAAAACGTTTGCGTAATGTTGTCTTCAGGGAAGAATCTCGTTTCAACCTTTCCAAGGCCGATGGACGTGTGAGCGTGTATCGTTGACGTAATGAACGTTACGCCCGTAATTGTGTTCTAGAGCGCACGTGTTTTGGTGCAGGTGGTGTCAAGGTTTGGGCTGAGATAAATCACACCTTGTGGTGATAAATGAGGATTTAAACGCCAGAGGGTATGTTGATTGAGTTTTTCGTCCTGTGACCGTTCCTATGTTCCAACAACGCTATGGCCTTACATTTCAACAGGATAATGCGCGCCCACATACAGCCAGATTCACCAGAAACTTTCTCATGCAGAACAACATTGACGTTTTGCAATGGCCGGCTAATTCTTCGGACAGCAATCCGATTAAGCACATGTGGGACGTCCTTGGACACTGTTTACGTCAGCGCAACCCGCTGCCGCAAAACGTCCAAGAATTGACAAATCCTCTCCAGGACGAATGGGCTCGCATTCCGTGCTATCTCGTGCGTAATCAGTGCTATTCTGTGGGACTATGACTGCAGACTGTAATAGCTAGCGAAGGTGGTCATACGCAGTACTGACTAATTAGTGCGTGTGAGTTTTTAAAAGTTTCTTTAAAGCATAAAATGTTAAATGAAATTCAAATAACATAAAAAATGTCAATAGAATCGTTAAGTTTGTTTCCTAATCAAAACATCACGCATTCCGTATTAAGGTCATGAAATATGGCGATACAGAGGCAGGTGCGGCGTTTTTATGGACGTCAGTATAGAATTGTTCTGTCTTTATTTATATGTTCTGTACATGATTTATTAAATGAAGAAATGAGAAACAGACAAATTGGTAAAAAAAGATTATGTTCTAAATGTAGTATGAAATGGATTGAAAATGAATCTCAGTATGTCCATTTTATAGACCATTGACCATTAAGGTTAATTTATGTACCAATATATTTCTGTCATTGACCAAGTTTAACTAAGTTGAAACTTCTCCCAAACAATTCACAAAATAGTGTGATTAATAAAGTAGCTGCATTTGTTTACAAAACAAACTATATGAGAGTTTAATGTTAATATTTATATTAATATACGTACCTACTGATATACAACATGATTATTGATAGATGATTTTGGATGCTGTCGTATGCCTATTGTAGTAAATTTTTTAAATTTAGAATGTTGTATATTGCTCGTAAACATGTTTATATGCAGTAAAACCCCTGACATCCGGATCCTTTCCGAACTGGGCCAAAAGTCTGGTTTACTGAGAATTCCCGTATATAGAGAACTATTGATTATAGAAGAAAAAAGGGGACTCGAAAAATCGTCCTATTTTCAGAGAATTCCGGTTTTCAGAGAATTCGGTTTTAAGGGGTTTTACTGTATTGTCACATATTTTCATGAATTTCTCTTTTATATACATTATGTCTGATGCACCGTCGTGCAAATACATTGTATTGGCGATGAACAATTACTTGTTTATGCTAAATAAACTTATTTGTTGTATTGTATTGTAACTCAAATAAATGCAGCCAACTGATGTAAAATAACCAGACTCAAAGAGAAAATCGACGATCAGAAATGACATTGGCGATGTAAAACTAATTATTTATATACCTTACATAAAGAACTTTAAAAAAAATCTAAAACAATGAAAGACAAATGTTTTCATACTGCGTATTTTGTATTAGAAAACATTTTAATATATTAAAATGTAAATTTCATTTCGTCGGCTACCGACTAATTATTGCACGCTCTACAATCTTTGAAAGATAGTCCACGGACAAATAAGGACACATACAACACGTTTTTAAGTGTGTTCAGTGATAATACAAATTCACCCAAATTACGTTTTTTTACGATACAGCAAAATGAACAACAGCCTTCAGGCGTTGAATACTCCGTAATTATCATTAAATTATGGCTAGTAATTTTTTTAATGTCTTCAAAGCAATCATGTCATTCTTATGGGACACATAGTCTTGTAAGGTTGCAAGGTTTTCATGTTTCATGGTCTTTTCCGCAATCTGATTAGCCAGTTCTAGTCATAATTTAATACTTCTCTACAAAATAAATTATCTAAACGATAATATGAATATTCCTTTTCATGTATTTTTCAGTTGTTGGTATCATACTACTGATCAACAGTTCCTTGTGCGTGAACATATCGTTCCCATGGTAACATATTTTGGATTGGATTCATTCACTGCTACGAGAACAGTACGGATATCTGGGAGAGCTGTGGAACATTACAAAAGTGTAAGTCACTACAAATCTTTGAATAAATAACCTTATGATCCGAAGTCTGGGACAAATTGAATATTATCTTCAAGAAAACAATTGTCTTTTTTTCATTTCCATAAAATAAAACGTTATTTGACTGAATTAGGCAATGTTCCTGTATTTATCTGTTTTTTTTTCTATTTGCATGTGACTTCATCATGATATATAATGAAACAGAATCCAAGTTATTAATAATAAATTTAAGGCTTCTTACAAAAAAGTTTGTATGTTACAGCATGTACATAATTAGATTAGCTGAGTCAGTCAGTGCCGATAGAAGTTATAACAACTTTAATCAACCATTTCCCATAGCTGTTGCCTAGATTCGAATCCGCAACATCTGGTTCAGGAGTCCGGCTCAGGAGTCCGGTCCAGGAGTCCGGTTCAGGAATGCAGTGCTTTCTATTCATTTTGGAGTAAAAGTTGTGTTTTAGTGTTAAAAGTGTGCTAAATATGTGCTTAATATGTGCTTGTATTCGTTATGCTATGGAATTAATATGTGCGTTTCTACATAAGTGTGCTGGAATAATGTGTTTTATTCATAAAATTGGATTATTATACAACATCAACCATCTGAACTCAAGGTAGGCAAGGATAATATCTACCTTGCACCGTAACATTCACTATTCTGGTTAATGGTAATTTATCACATTATATTAACAACAGTAAAACCTCTCTTACATCTATACTACTTCAACATTAAGACCACGTCTTGTAATGGACAATTAATGATGGTCTTAATGTTTTAGTTTTACTGTATAAATGTATTTAATACAAAGAGAAACAGTCATTATGTTGTAAAATGTCTAATAATATTGAATGAACTGTTAAGTGTACAGACTTATGTACATACAAATGTACTTACATTCAAAACGTAACAACAAACGCGAGTTTCTTTTTGTATTGAAAATATATTGAAAATGATGAACTTTTACTGTAGCAACGCATTTTACGGCCTTTTTTGAAACTAAGATAACAATTTTCGAAGATTGGGTTGAACCACCGACATGCTGTGAACTAATTGGACAACTTCCTCACATGTGACATTTGGTCGCAGGTAGAATAACCACAGCATGAATGGCTAACAATTACCAGTCAGAAACAAAAACCACTCGACCACGGATGCCCCTTCGCTTAAACTTTAATTATTAATTGTTGTTAAATTGATAAAACATTATGGATGTATACTATTTAATATTTAGATATTTTAAACTTTTAATATTAATTTTATGTTTCATAAGTAATAGAACATCATCACATGTAACAAGATCGGTCTTATCGTTTATAGTTAAATTCTACTAAATTTCTGTAGGATGAGGCATTTTAATTTTATTTCCGGTTTAGTCCTTAGGTATCTCCCCTACCATCGGAAACTTACAGCATATCCGATTGTCAAAATGAGGTTAATGTTCTACATAGTAGTAATTACATTCTTACAATGTTTTTGATTTATTGTTATCAGATGTTTTTGAGTAGAGTGAAATATTTTCCCGGAATACCACGTCGATATAAAGTCATGTGTGATCACGTTATTTCTCTCGCACTCCATTTTATGATGTTTAAATCGACCTTTTCCTTGTTATCGAGGTTTTACTGTATAGTCAATACAAAAAGAAAAGAAATCGCTTTCAAAAATCAAATTAGATCAAATCATCATCGGAATATATCAATTTATTTACATACAAACCAAAATATACGTTCGTTATATCAGCTTTCCTTTTTGTATTGTATAGGTATTAACAGGGTTTTATTCAGGGTTTAGTATGGTAGCAAACGCTTTCATTTTCTTGATGTATTATTGAGTTTATTTCCACGTTGAAAAAAAATAACCGAATGAAATTGAGTTTTTTTTAGAAACAGAAAAAATATGACTTTAATTATATCAAATTAGGAAAGAGATGTCTCATAATGTTATAAACAGTATACAGGGTGAATCTTTTCAAATTAAGAACTATGGACAATGTATTACTGGGGACTTTTATCTTATGTTGTTATATTGATCATTTCATATCACGAGTGTTGTCTTTAACAAGGTTTCCAGTTGTTATTTTGGATGATTCTTGCGTAGAATTAAAGTTGTACACGTGGTTAAGTCCGGAGATTCGAACATTCAGATAGTATTTTCTGTGAAAGTTAATTTGAAAAAAAACCTGAGTGATCGCATTGAAACTTGTCACTTTGTTGTTTTTTCAATTTTGTTTTGTTTGATATTGAGTGTTGATGGTAAGCTGTGAACTTGGTGTATAAATAGGTAGTTAATTTCGGAGTAGTGTTTAGAAGAAATTTATTTAAGGAATGAATTCAGAAGTGAAATGTGACTGGTGTATATTTGGTGTTTCATTGACGAAATATTAGATGAGTTTCTAAAGTTTTGTGCGGCAGTCTAACGTATTGATAACTCTTGATGCTATGGTAATACATGGATAATATTGACATACTAGTATGTGAAAGTGATGATATAAACAATAATAGTTGTGACATTAACATAGGATAATGGTAATACTTAAATACATAATTATGTACTGACAATTTTGGTGTAGACATACAAGTATACATCTGTTGTTGTCTGCGTCGTTTTACTGTTATTCCAGTGCTCCACAAGACTTAGTATGTGGGTTGTTTTTTTGCATTCAGTGAACAACTAAGGCGAGCTTCAATATTAGTTTTTCGATTGCATGATGACACACTGTCTGATAGGTGACAGTTGTGAGAATGAGTTTCTGTCTAGTGTTCATTTTGTTTTATGGAACGTTTGAGTTTCGCATATAATATAAAATAATTGTAAAAAATGTTGTTTTTTTTCATATACACTGCTGATATATACATGTAGTACAGTTTTGAATATGCTCAATTTATATCCGGAGTTACAAGTATATGAGGTGCAATTTGAAAGTTCACATTTCTATACACTTGTGTTTAATTCTTTGGTATTGAAATGAATGGAAAGTTTTGTGTTCATTGTGCATGTATATACGAGTCAATTGTTTCGTGTATTTGTTGATGTTATGTATGTTTTATATTCAATGTACCTGTATATATGTTTTGCTCTTCAAACATGGAGAAATAAAGAATCTACTACTACTACTACGGAAAATAAAAATTGACATCTTAAAACGTAATAACCGAACTATAATGACTATAATTATGTCACATGGGTGATATGGTATTGATGTCTAAATTTATCCACTGTACTGTCTGATCGTTCTGTATTCAATATGTTGATGTCAAGCGCTGAAATTGTCAGATATCAAACAAGTAGCAAAACAATTTTTGGTCTTTCTTTTCTGCATCATATTGTAGTTGATATACCAGATTTTATAATGTTAATGTTGTACCAGTAAGGTACACTTTTTTACATGAGCGTCATTTTGCCACACAAATAAGACTCCCTTTACAATAACTTACATATCAAGTCGGTCGCGGCAGGTCATACCCTGCTATGATTTTCCTCCATATAGGGATAAGTTACCGGCTCCTTGTGGAATGGTAAGTTAGTACTGGTTAGTATACAGTCAGGAAAATTGGTTAGGTGAACCGGCCGCCGTATATAAATGAAAAATTGTTGAAAAAAAACGGCGTTAAACCCCAGTGAAAAAGAAGAAGAAAGCATATTAAGTGTAACTCACAGCTGATCATTATTTGAATCTTTAATCGGCTGTATTTTGTTTCCACCTTTGTGATCAATGTGATATAACATTTGTCTCTGTATATAACTCTTACATCATTTAAATATAATGACATTTTCTCACTTATATACATATGTTGTTTACATCGTCATTTTAGATTAACAAAAATGAATACACAAATGAATCAAAAAATAGTTGAACTAAGTTTGGGTAGCTGATTATGAATGGAAGATTAAAAAAATATGTACGATGATAAAACATGATTCCTTATCATCAAACACAGAATATAGCCACAAGTGCACTTGACATCACAGACCCACAATTATAAAAACTTACCTCTTTTATCACGAAGCTGTTAGTCTGTTTATCGTAATGATAATATTAAATATGTCTTTTACTAAACAGTCATGGTGTTTATTTAATTAAGTATTTTACTACATAAATCTACAAGTATTTTCAACAAAATAAACCCGTCGTTCTGATGAAGTTAGTGTCAAAATGTACATTAATCTAATTCCAATGCGTAACGTAAACATTCTCGTCCACATTATATATATATGTTTTAAATGTCATCATAGGATGCATAAAATTAAATGTATGTGTCTAAAACACAACACGTTGAATCGGAGATAAATACTTATTTTCAATTAGTAATGAGTAATAGGTTACATTCAATCACTATTATTTTAGGTGAGTGAGTGAGTGAGTAAGTGAGTGTTGTTTTATTAAAGTACCATGAATACGTGTATAGCAGATTGATTTACATGTAATAAACAGAAACATCTAGCCCAATGGGCTTATAAGGCGCAATCAGATGACAGTTAAAGAAAATTACATGATTAAACAAACAAAAATTGCGATTTTCACGACGATACAGTAAGTTGTGAACTCGTCTGTATATGTTGGTGTATTGGTGTTTATTTACTGCCATGTGTTAATTTGTCTATTGTACTGTACGGCTCTGAGTTGTGGTGATTTAGAAAATATCCTTGCATTGAAGCTGTTTTAACCTGCTTATAAACGTTACCTATGCGTCACTTTACGTTCTACAAACGCTGCTGTACTAGGTGAT
This sequence comes from Lutraria rhynchaena, assembly GCA_008271625.1. NCBI lineage: Eukaryota > Metazoa > Mollusca > Bivalvia > Venerida > Mactridae > Lutraria > Lutraria rhynchaena. Next base: position 315,434 of record VIBL01000241.1, read on the forward strand.
TGTGGGAGATATCCCATATATATATTGACACTTGTTTGAACTACTGATTATGCCTGTTGAAAATATCAAACAACAAACTTGCCAGAAAATGTTACGACGGACTATTTATTCTTGTTGTACAAGGAAATTGTACTTAAGTAAGCCAAATTAGACACCTTATACACTCAAATGTAATCTGCTATATCTGGAACAATCAGTAGCATATGAAAAGGTATTTATAGACAATTTTATTGTAAGACTTATGGATACTTATCTACAAAAATGGTGCCATGATATCTTAATGATCAGGCTATGGTTGTATCAGATCTTACTATGAACATGGGACCTATTGTGATGTTTTGTTTATTAGGAAATTTAGGCAATGCTGAAGGTATAGAGGTATAACTAGAGCAGATAAGTTTATGCAACAATAATGAAATTGAGGATGAATGTCATTTTCTTGTAAAATTTAACGTAAGACATTAGACAACTGTATATTCCCATAACATTCTGTATTAATCCTTCAAAAACAAGTAACATATCCTTTTATTCCCCAAAAATGTTAAGCTTTTATAAGATATTGTTACATAGGCGGGACCCGGCGTACGCCCCCCCCCCCCCTCCCCTTAAATAGCTCGATCGAACAAAGTTTTTTTTCTATCATGAAATGTGATATTTTCATGAAAATATACATAAATGTCAAAACTTTTCGCACGCTACGCGTGCAATAAGTTGCAAATACAGTAACACAATGAAATAACATATATGTAACATTATGATGTATAGTATATTACAAGATATTTATGTATATACTGTTATTCTGTACTTGTAGACTATATTGTATGAATGTATCTGGGGTTGGATGCCTATACATCGCTAATAAACTGTTTGGTTTGATTTGAATATTAATGATATAAATATTTTATATAAGGTAACGTTAGATTTGGGACAATGATATTCATTTGGCCGATTTCATTGCCATATGAAATATTTAGGTAGGGAGAATTTGAATTATCATAGAAAACACGTGAAAAACGTGGTACATGTTTGTGTTCGTTTGGTTTGAATTTCATTGACGGGAAGGTTTGCGTTCAAGTTGTTGATTTTATAGCACACGAAAACTTTGGCATAATATTTCATAATATAGTCCAACAAAATTTCATTGAAAACGGCCCCTCTTGGGACTGCAAAACGTTCGTTCCTTGTTTTATAATGTTGATGCGTGCAAAGCTAATTTCACTACTTTTTAAAATAATACTTATAGAGAAATGTTTTTGTCTTTAAAGAATTTTGAGCTTCCTGTTCAGTTTCGAAAACCGACTTGCTGCGGTTTAAAAACTCGCAAAAACATACACATGGGCTATTAGTTGGAAAATTGACATTCGTTTCCGTGGCTTGGTTCCGTAATTAAGCATAAGAACAAAGGTTATTGTTGTAAGCACACTTTTGAATGTATATAATGATACGCGTAAAATAATATACTAGCGAGTTTCTAAATAAGGCCAGTTCATGACTTTTGTATATCAATTAGATGGACTCATATATATGTGTGTGTGATTGACTCAGCACGTGTCAGTTGTATTGCTTGATTCTTGCTAAAAATAAAACCGGTAGAAAAAAGAACAAACTAAAGTTTTATTAAGAACTTTTATATTTCTTCCACATGTTATATCTGCTTGTAAAAAGTTTGATTTAGTTTGGTCTACTTGAGTCCAGAATTTGTTATAAGAATGAAACATATGAATGTATAGTTTATTGGTTCATGTCTCATTTTTGTGAGTACAGTTTAACATTTATTTGAAGTACTTCAATTCATAAGAGACACCGACGTGAAGAAAATGAATATAATCATCGGAAAGTACCATAATAGATCTTTGGAATCTACTTGTAGAATATAGTAAAGCAGTATATGAAACCTGTGTGTTTAGATCATCCAAATAATTATGTATATTTTATTGAAAAGAATTACCTTTTACAATGTAGCAATCAAACAATATGATAAGTGTAGTTAGTATGCGTTCTGATAACTAATTTCACATGAAATTACAATGTATACATTCAATTCACGTAAGTCTGCCATCTGTATAATATTATTCATGTAAAAATCGTGAAACAAATATATAAATAAATACATTGTATATATACAACATATCTAACCAAACACGCCGTACTAACTCACAATAAGTCAAACATTTTTATGACATCACTACAATGTTGGGCAACATTCTGTTCAATCCCGGATGAAAACACACAGAGGTTGGGTGCTTATATAATTCGTTTTCTTCCCTTAAAACCTATTTCAGTTTCTTCCCAATTTCACTAAACTGTACTACATTAGTAGAATAATGCCCCACAGCAAACACGTTTCCTCTACCATCAACACAAACACCAACGACAAAGTCCAAGTCAGTGTCATTAATAGTGGATAAATAATTCCCAGTTTTATCATAACGCACAATCCCATGGTTATCCCCACCTCCAAAAACATTCCGTTTCCTAGTTCATAAAAAGCAACATTAAAACAGCTACTTGGATCAAACAGCTTATTCCCAGTTTGGTCATGTGTAATTGTCTTCAGCCGGGTACCAGTCATGTCGTATATAATAACCATCATTGGTCATATACATTTTCCCATCATTGAAGGCAGTACATTTGTATGACATTTTAATCTTCTTTGTAAGCGTCATCTTGTTTTCAATGGAAACAAATTGGATCTCATCTTGACATGCAACAGCTATTTCACATCTGCTGACACAACAAATACCATTAGGTTTTGAATCTAAGACACAATAGTCAACAACCGACATCTGTATATCAATACGTTTAAGTTTCTTAATGTAGAAATCGGTGACAAGAAGTTCTTTATCACGTGTCAGACAACATCCATAAGACTCACATGCCCCTGGAATATCAGAAAGTCTGATTTTGATAGTTTTACTTCTGGTGAGTTTGTTTTTCTGTTTCTGTACTTGATCAATACCCTTTAAATTATTCATATACTCGTTTAATTATTGGTTTGGTGCGAATGATAATGTTATGCCTACGTCCATTCGATTAATTAACCCTTTCGCAGGTTCTTTCATCTTTTCCTGGGCAATTTTCGTACAAACAAAATACTGGGCTCTGTTTCACTCTGCAACTTGTCATCAACCACCTGTATATCACCATGGATGTTGTCTTAAGTAAGCTTTTCGTTCAGAAGTTCATTTTCTAGTTCCTTGTACACTTTTTTGAATTTCTTTCTTTAAAACCTCGGTGGCTTTTCTTAATATGGCTTCTAATGATTTCTTAAATGGTTTAATCAATGCGTCTTTCTTTAATGTTGTCATATCTCCAGTTGAGTGTCCCTGGATTTGCTCTAAGCTTTTGTTGATAATACCATTTCTTCTAGAAGACGTCTTGTCTGCTTACAGTCAGATATTTTGAAAGTACTGTCAATCGTGTCTGACACTGAATGAATGTGACCGACTGGGCAAGTCCTGAAATAATGTAATTTATGTCGTGTAGTTTTAACAATGAACTACATTTACAATAAAACCTCGATTATGAAACTACGATCCGGACCCGAAAAATCGGTCGTAATAATGAGGTGATCTTGTTGTCAAGTTGAATTATAGGGAAGTTATTGAAAGCCGGTCCAAAAATATGTGGCCGTTATAACAAGGTGGTCGTGATATTGACGTGATCGCAATGTGAGGTTTTACTGTAATTTACAACATTCTACATGCAAGCCATTCAATTGAACATTGGATGCACACTAATATATAATCCACAATATTATTTTGAAAGGATATCGCCCGGAAGTCAACAACTACATTTTGTGTATTATATTTTAACCACAGTTACCATTTTATGGATTAATTCAATTAAGTTTTTATAAAACTCTGTTACACTATATTATCATACGTCTATCTATTAATATAATAACATGCATACCATTATATAATCTTGAGTGTATATATGGTATAATTCAACAATTAAACCGTTGTTTAAAATGATACATAAGACGTTTAACACTTCTCTCCTTTTATCTATTCTACTTATTGATATGGGAGGGGTAACACGATGGTATGATAAATTACAATATAAATAAAGTTCAAAGGCAATATTGTATGTCCTTGTTTTCAGACCATTCAGCTCAAATGATTTTTTTCTCCGTTTTTTGTCTATTGTACAGCAAAATATTATTCCGCGGTATTTTTTTGAATTGAAATTATTGAAAATTGAAAAATTCATGTTTAACACATAACGTTCTTAGTTAATATAGATACAATATAAACTTAAATATGGAATCGCGACAGTTGTTGGTGCGATCCGGGTTCAAATCCCAATAGGTTCTATGAAAAATAAACAAAAATGTCGAATTTCCTCATAATGTGGAGAAGTTGCCAGCTCCTTGTGGTAGGGTAAATTAGTACTGATTTGAATACAATCCTGAAAAATTGTTTGGGTGAACCGGCCGCCGTACATAAGTGAAAAATTAATGACAAATTATGTTAGTAAAAAATACTAATAAACTTAAATATAACAAATAGTACTAATGCACTCTTTTAAGCTTATTTCTACATAAAAACGCAGAATTCATAACCGAACTACAGTAATACTTGACAGAATGATATAAACAATAAAACATTGATTTGATATTTATAAAGTTAATGACTTACTTGTGATCTTCAGCAATACAAACATAGCTTCCAACAACATCGTGGTCTCCACAGTACATATCAACGACTTTGACTCTATGAATGTTGCATTGTTCTTTAGGAAATTCTGTTAATCTGTATTGCTGACTGGTCCCTTGATTTCCATCAGTGACCTCCTATTGTATGACTGTGACCTTCCATCAGTGGGAATCTGTTGTGTGCTTCTATGCAAGGCTTACACAAATATCCACTGTATTCAACACAATACTTAACAGCGTCTGTTGTTTTGTCTTCACGAGCACAAGAGGTACACACGAAATCAAATGTTTCTTCCGACATTTTCTGTTGAGAACACCCGCTGAACGCCATAGTTACCTTCGGCTTTGAACCTTAGTAACGTTTTCGGCGAAGTAGGAAAATCCCTTCACATAAATGCGACTAATAGTTCTTATTGATATCGTCTATCCGAAAGAAAACGTATGCGCTTGTTCAACACACGTCATTTTAATACTCACTGAGGGTTATGTTGAGTATTGAGTAATCTTTGTATCTGCCATCAATGCAGATGATATAAGTATTGTTGTAAGCGAGGGTATACGTGTTATGAATGCCCCGATAAGATTTTCGTACAAGATTTAACAGATAAAATCGGATTCATTTCTACGAACGAACGATAAAAGTAAATACACGTGTATACAGTAAATACACGTGTATATAGTAAATACTTGTTGTATATAGCAGATACACGTGCATGTAGTAAATACATGTTGTATATAGTAAATACATGTTGTACATAGTAAATACATGTGTATATAGTAAATATATGTTGTATATAGTAAATACATGTTGTATATAGTAAATGCATGTATATATGGTAAATACATGTGTAAATAGTAAATACACGTGTATATAGTAAGTACATGTGTATATAGTAAATACATGTTGTATACAGTAGATACACGTGCATATAGTAAATACATGTTGTATTTAGTAAATACATGTTGTATATCGTAAAAACATGTGCATATAGTAAATACATGTTGTATATAGTAAATACATGTTGTATATAGTAAATGCATATGTATATGGTAAATACATGTGTATATAGTAAAAATATGTTGTATATGGTAAATACATGTGTATATAGTAAATGCATGTGTATATGGTAAATACATGTGTATATAGTAAATACACGTGTATATAGTAAATACATGTGTATATAGTAAATACATGTTGTATATCGTAAAAAAACATGTGCATATAGTAAATACATGTTGTATATAGTAAATACATGTTGTATATCGTAAAAACATGTGCATATAGTAAATACATGTTGTATATAGTAAATACATGTTGTATATAGTACATGCATGTGCATATAGTAAATACATGTTGTATATAGTAAATACACGTGTGTGTAGTAAATACATGTGCAAATAGTAAATACATGTGTATATAGTAGATACACGTGTATATAGTAAATACACGTGTATATAGTAAATACACGTGTATATAGTAAATACATGTTGTATATAGTAAATACATGTTGTATGTAGTAAAACCATGTGCATATAGTAAATACATGTTGTATATAGTAAATACATGTTGTATATAGTACATGCATGTGCATATAGTAAATACATGTTGTATATAGTAAATACATGTTGTATATAGTACATGCATGTGTATATGGTAAATACAAGTGTATATAGTAAATACATGTGTATATAGTAAATACATGTGTATACAGTAAATACATGTGTATATAGTAATTACACATACACAAACAATAAAGGAATGATTAATAAGGAAGATAATTGACATAAACCATACCACTTAATGATATCCAGTCCTCCACTTCCCAACAAGGATCGTTTGTATTCAACAAACGCAAAAATAATGCAAAAACAGTATACTATTCATATTTCCTTTTTTCGGCGTAGCTGTCTAAGCTCAGTTTTGACCTACATTTCTTGACATGACGTATTGATGATTAAGAGGAAAATCCTCATTCTATTGGATAATTTCATTCGCGCGAAAAACTCTTCCTTCATTTTATTAACGAAATCTTCAAGAGTGGGGGAAATTAGGCCACGTCAACTTAATGTGTACATTCTTCTATTTGTAAAATTTGTTTAAATGTACGAAACTGTAGTCCTAGGTGGTCGAAATAAGGTTATACACACTTTCTTGACTAGTATTTTACATTTTATCTTTTATATAAATTCAATCTCTCCGTGTGTGACGTGAACAGCATTTAATATTCACTCAACGTCGTAATTGTACATGTTCTGGCTCCAGGTTTTACACAGTTGCTTTCAGAATTATAGTTAAATTAATTAATCCGCATAATTATATCCTTCGTTACTTCTCTTTAGATGTATGTACGTAGCTTTGAAGTATCAAGTATCAGATAATAACAATGTGAATAAGCCAATTTAAGAATATACTAACAAATAAAACAGTAACAAGTATTTAATTTTTACATTTCTTGTAGAATGGTGCAGTATTTTTTTCAGAAAAAATAAAACAAGCTCGGTGTGGCATTTAGCTAGTTTATTTTCAACGTTTTCAGACGCCATTTTAACGATTGTGCCAGATAATTCCATTTGAACTGCCATCATATCGGTTTTCCTAATGAAAACCTGACTTTTATACACTTAAGACGATTTCAAGAAAACCGAATACAATGCCATATATCGTCGGCGTTATTCTAAAGTGACTTGCGCCTGTTTTGGCGCTCTTTTGTCTTCAGAGAGAAAGACATTACATATCATTTGCGAATACTTCTGTTCCTCTAGCCAATAAGAAAACACAGTTATGTATAGTGATTTTTTGTCGTACAATTTCCGGTCAATTTTTTGTCATTCTAAAACGTCGTATATGTTCGGCCACAGCAGTCCGAGGAATTTTGTCTCAAGGAAATCAACTAAATGATATATAAAACCACAAATAAAGGTGCTTATTATATTTTATATTAAATATTATGTCCTCTGCTCTACATTAAGAAATTCGGATGCTATAATATAGAAATTAACATGTCACAAGTTATACTATTTTTAGAATTACGCAAACTTAATTTGTTTAGTTTTATATAAAAAGTTGCGCACATTTGCGGAATTACCAACTTTATGTAATTGTCCAGTTTTAAGAATATTTTACAACATTAGCCACTCGACCAATACTGATGTATTATCTCTCAAAATGACACAGACAACATGTGGTTAGGATATGCAAGAGGGAAATGATGCAACTATTTACAGAACTACTTTTTGTGTAGTATTTTAATGATAATTTTTCATTGCACCGCGGTCGATTGTAAACATCAACAACGTGTTTTATGGCCCAGTTATGTATATCGTCGGGAATATCATACAGATAGGAATGTAGAACAACATTAATCGTACTGTTAGTTTCAACAATGTAAATAACATCAACGAACAGACTTTTTTCATTTCCACGCCGTTTGTATTTTTAAAGACGTTTCCTGTTTATAATATTAACATCATCAATTGTGAACGAATAATCAACCAATAATCACTGAGAGAAAGCAACTGACGTACACATCCAAAATTTGTTTTCAGTCAAATGACCAAAAAGCCGCACAAAAACGTTTTCCAAATATGTCACATGACAGACATCAGTAAAACATACGTATTTTATGTATCAAAGTAATTTATCATTCATTTTAGTTCGACTATCAGAACGTGTGTACAAATATAGAAATCACCTCCAAACTTACATGAAACATATCAGAAATAAAAAACTTACATCAAACATATAAAAAATAAGAACTTACAAACATATAAGAAATAAAAACTTACATCAAACATATAAGAAATAAAAACTTACATCAAACATACAGGAAATAAAAACTTACATCAAACATATAAGAATAAAAACTTACATCAAACATATAAGAAATAAAAACTTACATCAAACATATAAGAAATAAAAACTTACATCAAACATATAAAAAATAAGAACTTACATCAAACATATAAGAAATAAAAACTTACATCAAACATATAAAAAATAAGAACTTACATCAAACATATAAGAAATAAAAACTTACATCAAACATACAGGAAATAAAAACTTACATCAAACATATAAGAATAAAAACTTACATGAAGTCATTCTAAGGATATTGATTCATGCAAATTTATTCGATAAATATATTTCATAAAACATGAAAAGATAGTTTAAAATTTTAAATGTTTAAAATTACTTAACTATGATAAAATTCTTCAGCTTGAATAGTAGTCATATTGACGTTTTCCCAAATACCTGAAGAATGTACAAGTGTTAAAATATATCACCCGTGTTGAGTTATTATAGTAGTTGTGAATTTGGGTATAAACTCCGAAGTCGTGGATCACTCCATAGACTTATTGTATTCCTTATTTATAATGTCCTAACATAGTGTCAAACAACAACCCAATATGCATGCACACAGCCCCTATCATTACTAGTATAACTAACGTACAGTACAGTTCATAGTGTATATGCCACACCTCTTCCGTTTTTGATAAAATAACTGTCACATAATAATTTGAAACAAGATGTTTACCAAGAATATTTATTTCTACAAACATTAAAAAATGTCAGCTATCATGATTTTTATGAATCTCTCACATAGCCATCTTCAATCACGTGGTTTATCAAAAAACAACTTCAAATGACGTGGATTATCAAAACAACTTCAAACACGTGGTTTATCAAAACAAAGTACCGATATTCATGTTTATCCTCGTAGATTAAACGAAAGTCAAGATCATTTAATTGCAACAGTAAATGCGTTAACAATCTTGAGTGTCAAAATATGCTGACAAATTGTGAACAAGTTACCATCAGTTTGGTATTTCAAGTAAATGTTTTTTTTTTGTTTGTGAACAATTACAAATTTCTTTTATTTAAACGATCAGTGTCCTGTCTAGGACTTTACATTTTCCCACGAATAGTTCCAATTTAACAAATTCGGCATGATTCCTGTTTTTCTTAACACGCGTTTTACCTTGAACTTTTGAACGTTTATTCCAATCAATGGTTCGTGTCTGCATGTGAGACGCTTAGGGTATCAAATTTGGTAAATCCCATTTCTATCAAGAATTTTTAACACGAGTAGTAATTCTTTTGTACGATAACACCACCCTCTCTATGGTAACAGAATTTTTCATTCTTTCCACTACAACAAACAGTTTACAATGGAAATTTAACGTGTTTTTTTTTTCTTGTTTAGGCAAAACTTTATTCCCTATGCAAAGTTCAGTGTATTTTACACCGCGTTTTTGTTCTGAATACATTCTTCCTTTATTTTGTATTCTGCCTCGCGATAACGAGTTTTCGAATCTACCCGGCAGCGAGAAAGTTACATAGTAATTTTGTTCTTAAGTTACGACTGAATAATATTTCAGCAGGTGAAGTGCCGCCGTCGTATGCGATGAACTGCGATACTTAAGCAAATATGTATATAGTTATTATCCCTGTGGTGAATACCATTTTCTTACAGAAAAGTTCGAAACGTCTCGCTTATAAACAATTAGCATTATCACTCTTTACTGATACAGGTAATTCATATCTACTAAACATTGACCTCAATATCTTAATTGCGCGTTCGGATGTCGGCAAGTACAAGTAAATAATCTTGTGACTCCAAAGGACTTAATCAATGTATAGTAACATACTCCCACGTTTGGAAGTCCGGTTGTAGTTTTACATATTGTGTTTATTATTACAATATCATAGTCGTGAAAACTGGTGACATTTCGTTTTACTTTCAGTATACATTTTAGTAGGCAGCGGTAGCTTATCTATTTTATCTTAATAATAACATGGGCCAATTTGATGATTTCATGTTATGTAATAACCTATGGTTATCTCAGAATCCAGTACAGTTTTACTTGTTTACATTTTAACATTGTTTACTTTGACTCTTCATGTAGGAGAACTGTTGTGCAAAAAACTTAAATATTGCAAATGAACGAAACAATAGTAAATATTCAACAGGCTTTTTTGACGTTTCTGGAAAAGTTAAAACATCATATGACAGACGCTTACAGCTTATGATTTTGTTTGCATAACATCATAAAATTAATCAACAATTCTAATATAACTACATGTACACTAACTCTAATAAACGCTGTTAATGTGTAAATAGAAACTAGCTGTTCATTTTGTTTGTCAGGAATTCTTTCATTTTGAGAAACGTATTGGTCAGTTAAACGCTTGGATTGTTTGTTTTAATTTGTTCGGATCGGACAGGATGTCTTTACGCTACTGGAGTTTCTGAGTTCAAACCAATGTGCGATGTAACCATATATAATTGATTGATTGAATGATTGCGTCTTTTGGCTGGCTGGCTTCGATAAATTTTGCAGTCAAGCTGTCGGTGAAATGGATCAATCATCTTTCAACTCGCAAGAAAAGTAAACATGATAATAATCAAATAATTTGTTAAAAATAGATTCACTGATAATCACACATAAAGAGTACATTTACTCTTAACTTTAAAACATAGGAGTACATTTACATCCGTGTTTTTCAAGCTGGCGGCACATTTACTCTCTTGTTTTCGAGACTGAGAGTATATTTACTCCATTGAAAAAATTCCCGGAGCACTTTTATTTAAGGACACGAAACTAATTGTTGAGCTTTAATATCAATCTCATGTCTGTAATTTTATACATTCTTCTTGGATTCTGTAACAAGTGTATTATATTATATCAACAAAATGAAGTATATTGTTATTATTATACAATAATATTATATATTGTTAATCTCCATATATGTAGCGATCCAATTCAATCCACTAGTTTGTATAAATGATTCATAGATCGAACCACGAATCTTATATCAAAGAGAAAATATTACATTCAAACTGGTATTAAGCAGCTAGTCGAGTGAAATGACCAATTTGGCTGCTTTAAACTGGTGACCACTTAAAGAAGTTAGTGCGTGGTCAGTGGAGACATAATTACATAATCAGTCTGTATATAATATGTAACACTGTTTTACTGAATGAAAAATAAACGTAATACAGTTAATGAACTTAAATTTTGTGTTTTAAATTAAACATAATACTTATACACGTGGTAAAAATCATTTGCACAGATATTCATTCATACAAAACTAAATATACATGTATGCATACTCAACACTTACAGAAGTCAGTATTTTTCTTTTCCACACTGAAGTCAACACATAATCTTCATTTTTTAGATCATGTATACAGATATTTATATTAATACATATCAACACTTTAAAAAGTCGGTAATTTTCTACTGTTTAACGCCTGTTTCTAATCTGAAGTCAACATATAGGTCCTCTGCACTCATGAGCATACCCAACACTTTGTGTGTGTGTGCGCGCGAGGGTGTGTGCGTGTGTGTGTGTTTTGCGAGAGCAAAGAATCTAATTCACTGGAAACAGTTACTAACTTCACTACCTGAGGCATAAGGTAGAATATTTACATCACTGTCATGGTTATCATCCACATCACTGAAGATTTCATCTTGATCGTCCTTAAGAATGTCCTGAGCTAGTTGGTAGCAATCAGTCATGTTGTCGTTACTGGTATTGAACTCATTGTCAATTTCCATTAAATCCTTGATGTCACAACTAAACAAATCCCTAGACATTATCAACACTGCAAATGATATTTCATCATCATCACCATTACTGTCGTTTTTATCACAGTTAACATTTACATCAACACTGACATCAGTAACAACTGTTTTATTAGAGCCGCGACCGTGATCCAGTGGTTAGTGCGCTGGACTTTTAACCCGGCGATCCGGGTTCAAATCCCAGTCGCGGCAGGTCATACCTTTCAATGAAAATTTGACAAAAATGTCGATTTTCCTCCATATGTATATATAGAAGGGAATTTAGTACTGGTTAGCATACAGTCAAGGAAAACTGGCTTAGCGAACCATTAATCCTATAAATAGCCTCTAAAATAGTAAAGTTACGTCAGATCTGAGCTCTAGTTTTGTCCATGTTTTAACTGACGGTTTCTATATTTCAACTTCAATGTCTGGATTATCCAAGCGTCCATGGGTTGTAGAAATGATGTAGTATCAGCTGGGAAGAACTGTAACTTGTCATGTTTGATATTTGGATGCACAGGTGCGTTATCAAGGAAAAGAGGGAACATTTTGTCCTGTGTTCTTGAGCCAGTCTTCCATTATAGGTGTCAGCATTCAAATTTTGTTGTTGGTATAGTACCCGACAGGCAGCTTGTTAGTTCATAGAGAGCCAAAGCAACGGAGTTTCCCAACCACAACTGGTTGCTGCTTTTCACCTGAAATCAAAAATAGAACTAATTAAGCAACTTAATTCAACTAATGCTTGCTTTAACATTCGTAAATTTTTTCATGCTCATTATCTGATGTACATACTTCTCATTAAATGTTGTTGTCACTTAAGAATGCTGATAAAATTTTGTATTGTAACATCATACACAAGACTGTTTATAAATACTAATACTTTATTTTTTATAAACAATCATCAGAACAAGGGAACACCAGAAACAACAAAATTTTAACAGTGGGAAGAACAAACTATTCAATCTAGGTACACTCAGGAACGTGGCAATATTAAATATCACGCTTCATTAATAAAAATTTTAAATTAGACACATTTTTATAAAAATCACGATCCGACGATCTATGATCCTATGATATTGTATACATGAATTGTTACTCGATTTTCTAGTTTAAATCACGATCGTCCGAATATTTAGATACTACAGTCCTAATTATTATTTCTTGATTGAGTATATGGTATATTGCGTGCGTGTAATATAAATTATGTGTGCATTTATAATATTATTCAAATACAGTGCAAACTCTCCAGATGGGTCCTCTCTTGAGCAACAACCTCCCTTCAACAACAATATGTTTTTCCACTGCACGATTTAACTATTAATTTAAACTCTCTGGAGCAACAACCTCTCAACAACAACAACATTTGCTTTTCTCAGGGTGCGTTGCTTTGGAGAGGTTGCAATGTACATGCTATTGAAATAGTTGGGACAAAACTGAGATCAAACACTTTTTAACAGTGGGTCATACTTAAATCTTACTAGTATTTCAAATACAAAAAGGAACAATTTACGAGCAAATGTTCACATATACAATTTGTAGACTTTGTCGTAACTTTGTTTATTTTTTTGTATTTTGGTATCCGTGAAAACAATTCGTATTATGATTTAACATGTCCCCATGATATATCTGTTCTACATATTTTGAATACAAGACAACGAGAAATATTCAAATCTTTCAACAATCTACTGAGCGAATGTGAAAGTTAATGTATTGTTCATGTATTGTAAGGGAGGTAAATCATTCCAACAAATACCATTGTTTGTAGAAGAGTCGTATAACAAAAAAAACTAGATCCTTATGCGTAATGTTTATGTATACATTACGCCCATTTGATTTTGATCTCCTAATTAACAATCCCGTGAGTAAAGAGCAAAATGAGAAATAGAGAAAACCGGATATATGTAACCTAAGACTATAATGATGTACTAGTATATGAAAATGTAGCTGACAATAAATGTGTTTAAAGTACAGTTTAAAAAAATGAAATATTTAATATGTTTCAGATTCTTCTATTTAAAATATTTCTTCAAATATGAAAAATAAGATTAATCGTTAAACAAGGTGCTATTTAAGAAGGTTCTATTTTAATAATTTCAAATCGTCTTTCTGGAGTATAGTAACTACAGTAGAAACTTTCTAATCCGAACATTTTTGTCAGTCCGAGCCAGTTCGGATTTTAAGATGTTATGTTTACAAAATTTCCAGATTCCAAAAGTTTCTAGCATTAAAACCAGGATCATGTGATGTGTTCGGTTTAGAGAGGATTCCGGATTGGAAAGGTTCGAATTAAAGAGGTTCGACTGTACATGTATATATATGCGAAGTACTAATAACTAAAAGAACAACAGCAGCAACAACTTTATTCAATTGATGTAGAAAATCGGCCTATTACACGGTGGAACATTGATATATACAAAGATATAAAATTTAGACTGTTTTGCGCACCAAATGATCGAAATTATACATTGGGTTCAAAATAATTATGTACAACAGCAGATTTTGGCTGGGCGGGGCCGTGCGTCCTCTCTAAAATCTGGCAAGCATAGGTAAAAAAAAACATCAGTTGTGTCCATATCCTACACCGACATATAGACTTTATGATCCCACTAACCCAAACTCCTGTATCCGCCTCTGATATACATGTATATTAAGGCATAATACATGAACATAAGAAAATACTGTAATCATGAAAACATCTGTATCATTTTAAGGAGGTTGTAGACGAATGTAGGAGCTTTTCTTTGAGTGGTTCTGAAAAAGATTATTTTAGTGATAAACAAACATGGTGCCTGAAGCTGTCATTTCTGAAGTAGTAACCGTTGTATAATTGTGCATGTATATATGATAAACGCTGTTTGGGTCCGTGCGGCCATTTTGTATACCATCCCTTCAACGTGCTAACCCACTTCGGGTTGAAGAGTACAATATTACAATAATAAAACATTAGCATTTCTTTTAGTTGTCCCCATTTTGTGCCTCATCATTAATGCAGTCATCACTTGGTTGTCTGTTTACACAACTCACAACTCTGTATTCTCCAGAAACAAGAATATAAATAAGGACTTAGTTTTAAAACAAATAATTCATATTTTTATCTATAATTGTAATATAACAGAAGTGGTGTTCTTTAAACATTTAAAAATAGACAGAAGAGAAAAATGTATGATCCTTTCTTGTTTTCTTTATGTTTTTCACTGAATTACAATGTATATGCCAGTTAAAAAATATTAAGAAAATGACAAATGTATCCGAGGACAAACATTGACCCAGAAATAATAGAATCTTGATAACACAGAATTAAAAACTGAAATGTTCAAAATATTGATACTCTACGTATTTACGTTCAATTGTTTGGCCACTTTAGTCTAGCTAGCGATTGTTTAATCTTGTTTAATTATGTTTCGGGCTATCAAAGAACCATTCAGACTATAATGTAGTTTGCAGAAGTAGTCCGAAGAAGCAAGGGCGGATTTAATGGGGGAAGAGGGGGCAGATCCGGCGTGCATCCCTTCTAAAATCTGGTAAGCACAGGTAAAAAAACGTCAGTTATGTGCTGATTGTGTCCATTCCATATTCTACTCGAAGACCTGGCGCTCAATTTTTCTTTTCATGCAGACTTGCCTATGTAAACGCAAGCGTCCAATGAGGGTTATCTCGAGCACGTCGTCACAGAAAAATTAATACAGCATTAACGTTTTATGTTTACATATGGTTGATTAAAGCATATATGATAAGTAGTTATATGGTAGTAGAATACAGAAAATGGCTACAGAATGCTACTAGACAGAAATGTACTTTAATTCTATGTAAAGGTCAAATTCAGAAAAAAATATTTTTCTTACCTATCGACCCTCTCCTAAAATTCAGAGTTAATAAAAAGCAGACAAAAATTTATTTTAAATTTAGGCCTAAGTCTGGAGTTTAAGATCGATGCAATTATTTTTCATATAATGTTGATAAATGAAATCTTATTGGAGTTATTTGGGTCATCGATTGAACCTTTCTTATGAATTGGACATGTGATACTTTGAGATCAACTGGTTGGAAAATCTCCTGAGCTGTATATGGCATTAGAGATTTCCGTGAGAATGTTCCGTCAAGTGAGCATTTCAAAGCTTCTGCCCCGACACCGCCCGGGATTGGGGAGTTTTTGAAACTTTTTTTGCGAAATTTTGAATTGTTGAACGAAGAATCATTCAAATTATGGGACATTTCTTAAATTTTACGAGAAGTGTGAGAAATGGGCAGTAATTGTTAATAGTTAATTATCTGTTGTCTGCTGTCAAACTGAAAGTAAAAAAACAACATTCGTTGATATTAAGTATTTATTTTGCGCATAAATTTATGTCTGAAATAATCACACAGCGTATGCTTAACACGGGCACATTATGTTCAAATACTTATTCCATTTTTAAAACGTATTCACGGCTTACAAAATTGACAGTAATTTGATTTGTCTGTGTAAGTACGATTAACTGTCTTTGTGGTATGTTAAATAGAGATCTATATAACGAACAGTTGGTATCTTAAAAATATTTCCATTAACGTTTACTGACGAAGACATCCGAAAATAATGACTTTTTTGTATAAAAATAAAACAAATTGCTGTCGGGTACGAAATCGACGAGTACGAATCTGATGTAGATAACGCGTTCATCAGTTTTTAGCCGGGAAGATCGACGGATGAAACGTCAGAGCCATCACTAATGTATAAGATTGGTAAATTAATCTATATCAGATTTGATATTGCTGGGAATAAACCCTGAAAAATCACTTTCGCAGTCGGACATAATCATTTAGAAGGGTTCATAAATAAATCGCCAATGAACCTGCGATCTATATCAGTTCGCAAACGCGGTGCGATATGACCTCAAACCTATGCTTAATATTATTAATATGACCGTTGATTGGTCACCCAGTAATAATATAAATGTATATCTCTGCTTCCCCGACTTGAATATTTCTGTTTTAATGCAAACTTTGCCATGCGTGATCAGTTGTGTATATTATTCGGCAATTTATTCAAAAACTTGAAACAGGAAACTTACGGTTTTAATACAAAATATATTTATATAAGGTTACACAAAAACAACAACAACAACTTAAGCTTTGATTTATGTACTCTTATAGAGGGTACACCGGATTTTACGAAAGAACGCTTGCAATCAGATTAATGCATAATGCAATTTTTGTGCGACAATTTTCGTAAATATGCGAGATTTTCGCAAATCGCATTTCAAAATTGTGTAGTAGTAATCAACTATACAATTTTTTTATTCAATTTCTAATTCTCATATCGCACGATCATTTTTCTGACAGTCGGAGGTTTCGACATACCGTAAAACATTCATGATATCCGACAAATGCTGACTGATTCAGGAAATACTAAAAGGAAACCAGAAAAATACTGGTACCTGTTCGATATTTCGCTTTCATTGTCGATTAGCGAAGAAAGCCGGGGAACGGTAACTCGGTAACGTTATACAGAAGGTGTGCGGATTCCGTTTCATGAAAAATTGCGAAGAACGCCTAGGTACTCCGTTTTACTGACACTGTCGTACATTGAAAACTGCGAAAATGCAAAAAGGAATCCAACTTTCAACTAAATGTCACTGGTTCTAAATCTTCACTTCCTCTCCTGTTGAAGACGGTCTTTATTTGCCGGTTCCAGTCCGCAATGAATATTCCGACCAATTAGTGTAGTTTTAACAGAAACTTCCACTAATCATAAACGTTTGTACAAAATGATCTTGGCAGAAAGTAAACTGGTTTTCGTTGACAATGTCTGCACTGTGGCATGGAACGGGAAACAGTTTAGACAGGAACTACATTAAGCTGGTTCTCGCTGAATCTGTATGTATAGAACCCTTTAGCGCAGTGCAACATTGAACGGGAACCAATTCAGAATTACACGAATTACTAAATTCCGGAACGGTTCCTGACCGAGAAAATCCAGACTCACGTTTGTTCTTTAAGGCTGCATTCTGTTATTGTGATTAAAATGTCAACGCTAATTCATTTGTGACCTTCAACTTATTCTCGTAAAAAACGGAAAATATAGAAACATAAACGATTTAGAACTGCAAAATTTTAATATTTTACGTTTCGAAAACGGTGATTTTTTATAAAATGGCAGTTTCTATCGTAACTGTATATGTCAAAACTATAAAACTCACTACCATGCAAATTGTACTCACTGAAATATATCCTGCTTCCTGTGTCTATTATTTCATTCTTTCATTACATTCTATTGTTAATGCATATATTTTTTTGTAAATAAGATGTAGATATTTTTTGTCACAAACTTTCTCTTGCAAGTGCATTAAGCAATAACGTTTTTCTAGAGTTTTGTTCCTTCCATAGAAATAAGTTGTTTATTGGTATTTGATGTAGAATTCAATGGTGAATTCAAAAATTAAAATGTTATAAAACTTGAGAGTCTCCGCTCTCAAATCTCAATTCCATTCTCATAGTGGTATTGTTGAAAAGATAGAGCTGATTATATACATATTCAGATCAATCATGCTGTCAGAATAATGTATCAATAATATCATTAATAACATGATATGAGATTCAGTGATAGATTCTGCTACATCTATTGATTTAAACTTTGTTTTAAGCAATGAGCAGAACAAAAAAAACATATGCAGAATTTTGTTGATATATACATAATTATGCTTCGGATTGGAAAACAAGGTCATAGCGACACTTATATTAATTCCTTTCCTTTTTGATTTTTAAATTGTGAAATTATTTTATATGGCCAGGAGCTCATAGTGCATGAATAAATGTGGAGGACTATGCAGTGCTTAAAATAAATTAGTCGATATTAAATTAGTTGTTTACCGGGATATATTAACTTTTAATAAATAAGCTAAATTAGTAGTTTCTTTGTTAAATTTAAAAAAGGAAAAAGAGGAGAAAAAAAAGATGCTCAATGGTGCGTGGATCCCTTTAGACGGCCTGACAGCCAATCTAACAGAACGTAGTAAATCGCTTTGTCGCTGTAATATATCTCTGGACGCCAGTTATTATAGACTCGTTCTCTGGGATGGAGAGCCTATCATAGCCATTTAGAAGATTGGAAGTTGTGAGAGGACAGGATAAGCCTGACAGAAATGAAGCACGAACGTTCGAATAAAGTGGACATTGAAGCAAGAAATAATCAGCGGTTTCAATGCAGCCACATGCACACAGGGGTGAATCCACTAAGGATCGCCGATGGAGATCATGATTTAGAGCGCTGCATCCAAGACGGAGGCGTGCATGAAGAACTTGACCCACACGAGTTCCGCAATTGAATAGAAGAGACTTGGTCTTTTTGTCCTGAGCAAGAGCTGATTTAAATGACAATAGGGTGGGTGCATTTTGTAGTGATGAAGATAATTGGTTCCATTGTCGTATTGTAGTAGGTAAGAAGGAATTGTTATACAATTGTGTGTTGGATCTCACATGACGTGTATGTCTTAAACTGTATCTACCTTAGTGAGTTTGGTTGTTATTTGGTAGCAGATTTGTTAGGTATGATGGTGTAATATTATGTTTCATTTTATAGAAAAGGATGAGTCGGTGCTGTTTACGTCTCTCTGCCAGTGTTGTCCATTGAAGATCTGATAGAAGCTTTTGGATATTACAATACTTTGTGGCACCCGTGCAAATTCGTTCAGCCTCCACTTGCACAGATTCAAGTTCATTCTTCAAGAAGTCACTACAGTTGTCCTAGACTACGTCAGAAAATTCTAAAAGAGGTCAAATGAAAGAAACGTACATACGAATGAGAGCAGATCGGTTGAGAAGAAATTTGAGCGACCGTAGAATACCGACTCGTTGCCCTGCTTTTTTAAGAGTATGTGTAATGTGAGAATCTCATTTCAAGTTTGAAGAAAATGTAAGACCGAGATGCTTATGTGAGTTTACTTCGTTGATGGTTACTGAATCCATCTTGACAGCAGGGTGCTGTGGCGGATTCTTCTTCCTGCCGAATATTATGGATTCAGTTTTCGATGGGTTGAAAGAAACAAGCCAGGTCTGAGACCACTGGTGGATTTTGGCTAGGTCAGAATTCAGGATAGTAGCAGCAGAAATAGGATAGTCTACAATAATGTACAAACTGGTATCATCTGCAAAAAGGCGAATGTTTGAACTGAGAGAATAGGTTATGTCATTAATGTATGTAAGAAAGAACAAGGGTCCAAGAATGGATCCCTGAGGAACCCCAGCATTTATACCACGCCAGGAGGAGAAAGAGTTTGCATAGACAACTCGCTGTTTTCGGTAAGAGAGATAAGACTTGATCCAAGAAAGTAGAGATCCAGAGATTCCCAAGGATAACAGTTTCAAAATAAGTCCACGATGCTAGACCCCATCGAACGCCTTTGAAATGTCACAGAAAACAGCACGAACTTCCTTTCCCTCATCCAACGCCTTGCAAATATCGTCATAGAGGAATGTAAGCTGGTTGACCGTCGAATCACCTTTGACAAAGCCGGATTGAAAAGGAGTAAGGAGGTTGTTTCCGACGAGATAATTGTAGAGGTATTTGTGGATACAGCGTTCCATGAGTTTACAGACACAGCTTAGCAGTGAGATTGGGCGATAGTTGGAAGGTTTTGATGGATCAGATTTCTTGAAGATAGGAGTGACGTTGGTTCGTTTCCAGGATTCCTGGAAGTAAGACTTAGAAAGAAGAGTATTGAAGAAAGTTGAAAGGGGAACCGACAGTTCTTGTTTTGCTTCTGTAAGGAACCTTGGACTAACCTCATCCAGACCGTATGCCTTGCTAGGATTGACTAAACTAAGAGCATCTATTACGTCCTGTGGTGTGATAGAAATGTTAGTGAGAGTTGTGTTTGTTGAGTTAGTTAATGTTGGGAGATGATGATTTGTATCGTCCACTGTACAGTTGACTGAGAACAAAAATATTTATTTAAAAGATCGGCCCTTTCTTCGTCTGTTGTTGCTTCAATTGTGTTATCGTATAATGTTGGTATAGACTGTGTGAATGATTTATTTGTCAATTGTTTAGCTGTTTTAAAACATATTTTTGGAGATGTGTCAGATGCATTAATTTTGTTGATCAAATTGTTAGTGTAATTATGTTTTGCTTTGCGTATGTGTTTAGTAACTAAGTTTCGCGATTGTTTAAACAATGACCAGGCTTCTTTTGTGTTTTGTTGTTTTGCTTTTTTGTGTAATTTTTGTCTCTTTTTGATTAGTGATCTTATTTCATTATTTATCCAAGGAATGTCGTTAGGTCTAATTGTAATTATTTTGTTAGGAATGGTGTTTGAAGCTGCTGTTAATATTGTATCTGTTAATTGTTTTGTCGCTGCGTAGAGGTCATCGTTATTTAGAGTTACGTTCCAGTCTGTCATCCGTAATTCAGATCGGTACTCGTCAAAGTTTGCTTTATTAAAAAGATGTATTCGTCGTTTGTATGTAGAAGTTTTGTGTTTGTTAAAGTTAAAAACTGCAACAACCGGACAATGAAAAGGAGTTAAATCGGGAATGAAAGGGTCAGCTACAAAGCTGCATATAACATTGTGTTTGTTTTTTACAAATATCATGTCAATGAGAGAGCTGGAGTGTTCAGTAAAATGAGTAGGTATTGATATGAGTTGTTCCGAGTTATATGAATTCATTAAGTTTGTGATTTTGTTTGGAGATTGGCTGTGAGTATTCATGTTAAAATAATGTTGTCAAAAGGAAGTGAATATGCATGGTCTATGTTCTGCTCGAGAAGGTTCCAGAAGTCGTTGTTGGCACCTGGAGGTTGATAGATGCCACCAATCAAGATGTTGCGTTTGCTTGTCTTAGTCCGACCCACAGAGATTCTAAGCCGTTAATTGAAAGATCTGACCGCTTGGAAGCAAGAATACCATCTGGAATATATATAGCTACGCCGCCACCAAGACGATTGGAACGATCACAGCGGAAAATGTAAAAAAGCAATGTCGTCGTTAGATATAGTAGGGTTAAGCCATGTGAATACAAGAATATCATATTGCTGAATTCTTGTGAATACAAGAATATCATATTGCTGAATTTCAATGTCTAATATGTCAAGCTTTGAGCGTAAACTCTGGATATTTAGGTGCATAATACTTAATCCACTGCTCAGGATGGTGCTGTAGTCTGAAATGGACGAACTGGTTAATGGACGAACTGGTTACATCTATTGAACTTATCTTCCCAATTCGCAATGATAACATAGGCCAAACGATCCGCTGTCTAGCTATTCTAAAAACTAACCTTGTATTTCAATATTTTAAAATCAACGACCACACTGTGCGATGGATCAAGAATTGGAAATTTTACTCGCCCGAGCGAAAATGAATTTTTTGGTCGCCCGATATTGTTTTACTCGCAATGCGGGCGAGTGTTAATTTCGAAGACTGTACAAATACTTAGAAAAAAAACCCCTGGAAATAGGTACAGGCTAGCCGCTATACTCAATATGTACGAGGGTTGTACCAAAATAATTCGTATAATTCCTCTATAGAGATTTACTAGATAGATATATTTTCAGGATTCCATGCTTTAGAATAATACATACTAGTTTGTCACTAAATGTGAAAATTTCATCGATAAATGATAAAATACAACGAAACTATACAACTTTACGGAACCATATCTAAGGCGTTGCGGCCCACACAACGTTAGCGTGAGTTATTACGTTCAGTTCAGGTTTTCTGAAAATGCTGTCCCTGATTTGCGATGGACTTTAAAAATGCATCGGCAAATCACAGTGCACTAGGTGGCTCGTTGAACGACAGTACAGATGATATAATTTCTGGAATTTCCTCTAATTTCCGACCCCGTAGTTTTTCAGTGTTTGGGAAATATGCGCAGTCAAGGGGTGCTAAATCCGGCGAATAGGGTGGATGGGGATTCTTTGAAATCCAAACAAGAACAAGGTCAATTCCAGTAGGATATACTCAGGTGTGTGTGTGTCTGGGTATTATCGCAATGATGAATAAGTTTTTCTTGTCTCCCATTTCATAAAACTGAACAGAAGTATTGTCTATTGTTATGATTTTGTTGGATGTTTTACATCACTACTTTGTTATCATTATTATCGTTGTCGTCTTCAAAACTGCTAAAATAATTACATGTAGGCGGCATTATGCAATAAAATCAGAGACAAAAGAAAACGTTCTCCCAGTGCTTTGATTGTAGACATTTTGTCAAAACTGTATATACATGTATATCTATGAACCTAAATATGGGTCATTGTATATACCAGGCTATGTCTAGACATAATCTTGTTGTGAAATTTCTTTAATTGCTCTGTTTGAAGTGTGATTGACACGTGTTTCTAGTGAGTAAAATCATAAGCTGTCTGTTCTTTTGTGAGATAGAAAAACATTTCTTTGCATTGTATTAACCTGTGTATTATTATTATCCATTTTTATACTATAAATACATTTTGTTGTTATATATTGACGTCAGCAAATAATTGGTCAATTAAATGATTAAATGACAATGGAAATTTTGTAAAGCAATATGCATAAGCATTTACATATATTTCAAGAAACACGAGAAAACGCGTGAACTTAAGCTCAGTTTATATGGATATGATTAATCGTTTATGTCATACGATAATTCCTATTATATAATGATAATTTTGAACGTCGATTGTATTGTGTTTTTTATGTGACTTATTGTCACTAAAACTTGTCTTTGAAGTATTAATTTCCAAGCGGTACTCGTGTATTGCGGTACGTGTACAATGAATGTGTGCTACGTTCTAAGTCTTCTAAATATGCTCCATAAATGATAATATCATCTGTTATAAGTAAAATATAAACCAGAGGAAGTGTTCTTTAGGCGAAATCAATGATAAATCTAATGTTAATAGGGCAAAAAGTGTTAGGATTTTAACGCCGTACCTCAAGTGCTTCCTCATACAATTTCCTGCGATCATTTTAATTCCTTTAGACTTAAATCTAACTGATAGCTTTCAACACCCCCCCCCCCAAAAAAAACCCCAGAGTTATCTAGATCTGATAAAGTTACATTCAATGAGTCTTATTTGGAATATTCTCTGAATAAAATAAATATTTTTTCCGACCGACCGACCGACCCTCTCTTGAAATCTAGGGTCGGGATAGGGCAAACAAAGTATTTTTTAAATTTCAGCTTTATTTGAAGCGCTTAAATATACGGAATTTGGTTAAATATCTTTATAAGGGAAATATATCCAAGTAGACCATGTTTACATTACTGTTCCCAAAATAGAAGTCCTTTGATTTCGCGGACTTCATATTTGGCATTATCTTTTTTCATTGGAGTTTAACGTAGCACCAACAGACAGATTTTCCAACTTTGACAGTGAAGGCGTGCACCTGTGGAAAAAGTCTCGGATCGCGGGGGGGAATTAAAGTAGGTCGGGTAGTCAGAATCAAACATTTTTCTACGCTTAAGCCGTATTAAATAAATAAAACATAAAACAATAAATACACTTTCATCCATGGCTTGGCTTTGCAATTATAATATGGTAGTAATTACTTCTAAATGAAACTTGCAGAAAATGTAGATGTTTGTAGTGATACTCGTGTAAGATGTATACCGGGACCTTTTGTTAACTTGACCAGCGTGTTTTCTCTTCTATAACTTGGACAGAACCAAAACGAATAAACGAGAAAATTCACATTTTTTGTGAACCATGCCGTTTTTATTTTCTTGCATAGCGATAACAACAAGAGAATATTCGCATAAATCAAAATACTTGATTTTAATTTTAACCGAATAAAGAACATGTTCTAGCAATTTAACCCACCTGTAAGGGCCTGCCAACTATAACTTTTAAATTAAACAGGTATGAATAAATCAAGTTCAGAAATACTACTTAAAATAATAATCATGATTTCTCAGATTTTACGTCACTTTTTATTACAACAGTCCTGTTTTTAATATGCGTTCATCTTTGAATTAAGTTACCGAAATAATAATTCCGTAAGATCAATCATTATCTTAATGTTGACTTCTGGATGTTGTCCTATAATATAAGATTCATTAAACTGAATACTTGATGAACTTTGACCATTTACCCTAATAATAATAATAATATTCCAACGCTAAGTAGGAATATTGCTTGTTTGTTCGTTCGTTTGTTTGTTACTATTCAGATAACTGCTGCAGAAATGATAAAATTAGAAAGATTTAGTGTAAACAGCGACAATTTATAATAAATACCAGGAGAATCTCTTAATGTATGAAAATATCAATTGTACTTCCATCCGTCATGCAACGTATTTTCATGACTGTGATACTGCGGTGCGAAATTCATTTTAGCGTAAAATGGGTAAAAATATAATGTGATCTTTTTGCTACTTGAGTTTAACGTCGCACCGACAGCCAAGGTCATTTGGCGTCTTCCTAGTTTTAGCAATGGAGGAAGAACCCCAGGATGGCATCTGGGTAAAATCATTGTCCTTCGGTAAGCTAACTGGACAGCTTCCTCACATGTGAAAATTGATCCCGGGGCGATTTTTTGTGATATGCATAACAATTTATTTGTTCAGCACAATAGATTTGCTATATATATTTGTTATGAAATTTATGTTTCATAATTTCAAGATGCGGAATATATTGATCCCTGCATTTTTATTAGTCAACAGACGTTGATAGTACCTTTACACGGTTTAATTTCATTCATTGTATTTTTTCACTGGGGTTGAGGGTCATTTAGCGACTTTCCAGCTTTAACGGTGAATGATGACCCAGACCTAGGTTGAACCATCGACCTTTCGTAAGCTGGATTGCTCCTCACATGTGAGATTTGTCCGGTCTTGGGAGGGATTCGAACTCACAGCGATGAAGGATTAGTGATCACTAGCCTGAGACAATAACTTCAATTTCATTAAAAACACAAGTTTTGTCAGAAATGCGTTTTTTTATATCGAGGTTTTACTACACACCGTTGAGTTGAAGCGAACCGACGATGTTTATTTATTAATGCAGAAATAAGAACGTTTTTAATGTATGATCCTACGTTTAAGTAGTGTACAGTAAAGTTGGTATCAATTTGTCGGGGTATCGCTGTATCATCAAAAGTTTAGGTTGGAAGAATTTCAGTTATTTGTGAAATCACGTGAAAAAGACTGGTATTTGTTTATATACTACGGTTGCAGTTGTGGAATTTCATTGACTGGTTTGTGTGTATTGTTGTGGTAAAATCAAGTTACAGACGATATATTCTTCAGTTTGATAAATAGTACTATTCTACGACCATTTTCGAATAAGAAGAACCAGTCATTTTAAACTATGCTAAGTGCACGTTTGTTGATATTCAGTACCCCCCACCTCTCTCCCTCTCTCTCTCTCTGATCGGCAAACATTTACAATGCCTCAAACAGTTGTGATGATCTAACAATATGCGTGCGAATATCATAGATTTTAATGTGATTCTGGTGGCCGTAGTTTGGTGTAGCTGCTAATCTGTACAGTGTAATGATGTTTATATCCAGTTATTGCTGATGATAGTTGTTCTTAATATTGAGGATTGAACAAAAAGTTATATGTACAGATCTTCAATATGAATTACTTAATTGACGACAACGATTTAATTTCAATGAGTTCTTTTAGTAAACTACAGTGACTGATTGTGCACTGAAATGTTAACAACTAGTAAATAAGCGCATTTGGATCTGAAATTCTAAAAAAAAAATGCGCTGTATGTTCTGTGTCATGTTGTATAACTCGTACTCAGACTTCCTCGAGTATGCAGTTTAGCTTCGGCGACGAGAAGTTATGTCCCTTGTTTTATTTTTCACTTTTAATTGATGATTTAACGTTATTCCTACAGCATGATATAAATGTAGGGATGTCTCTCTAAGATATAATCCTTATTTGATACTCCACAGTATGACAGTGACAAATTGAGCTTGGTTCATTTGCGGAATAAAACACAGACAGACTAGGTATTGAGTATGTCATTTTATTGCAATTAAAATTGTTATATGTTAAAAACAATTTTACAAACAATGAAAAGAAATGATCAGTAATAAATAATTCCTAATTTTGACGCAAAGGTGGGTATAACAACCGCCACTGGAAGCAATTGACAAATCAATTGTTTACTACCACCTACCTCAAGCTACTAAAACTAACCCATTATGGTATAAATAATTACACTCTCGTGGATTAGAGATTTTCTTGGCAATACAACACAGAGAGTTGTGGTTGATGATGTAAAATCCAATTCAGCCCATGCCATATCAGGAGTACCACAGGGATCAGTATTTGGACTTCTTCTGTTTTTGTTCTGCATTAATGACTTACCCACTGCTGTATGCTCCACTATCCGTATATTTGCTGATGACTGTGTTATTTACAGATCAGTTAAACCAGCAGTAGATGCTGCATAACAACAACAAGATATTGACAGCTTGTCAGTATGGGAGCAAATAAGGAGGATGTCATTTAACATTGTAAAATGTCATATTATTCATATAACTAGAAAATTCCTTTAACAACTGTTTACACTCTATATGACCAGCCTTCGTCATTTGTTAATCAAGCTATTTATTTAAGCATCAAATTATCATCTAACTTATCCTGGTCCCCACATTTTAATAAAGTTACTAAAAAAGCTATCCAAAGTCATTTTTTTTAAAAAAAAGTAATATACACTCTTCTAAAAGAATTCCAAAAGAAGCTGCCTATAACACTATAGTAAGACCAACGCTAGAATACTGTGCGAGTGTTTGGGACCCATGCCATCAAAAAGATGTTGAAAAACTAAAAAAACTTTCAAAGAAAGGCAGCTGGATTTCTATTATCCACCTTGTTATAATTATAACTGTATAATTTGTTCTATTTTAAATATTGTGGTATATTATAATTCTCATGTAAAAGCATCAGTAAACCCAGAAACTGCTTTATTTTCTATTAATTAATTAATTAATTAATTAATAACATTCAAATTTAATTAGTAACAGTAGAACCTGAGAAACTTTGATCCAGTGTTCAAGATCTACATTTACAAGATAAAATTAAGTATACAAACCTTGGTCTGCTACCAGGTACATTAATATGTGACTGTATCTGTAAAGTAAAATGTTAAAGATCAAATAAAAACCTACCATTATGACTCAAGTATATTCACATGTCTATGAACATTTCACGTGTGATTTTGTTATACACTCACCTGACCAGGATAAATATATTTAGTTACTTAAACAGGAACACTTGCATTAAATTGGTCAAATATTGTTACTACATTTGTTCAACTTAAGATCTGTTTTTCTCTGCAATACTGTATTACGTTAGTCAAATATTACAAAATAAATTGTTTCAGTGTACGAAATTCGGCTAAAGAATACACAGAGAAGTTCTGTATAATTAAGATAAGATGAAATCGACCGCTTTTTCAGTCCAATGAAATAAGGAGACATCTCATAACATGCGCTGATACTTAGTATGTTATTAAAGTTGTCCAGGTTAGGTTTGAAAAATAGGTTTGTTTCCTGTAACACGCTGAAAAAAGATGGGTCGGTAGGTGGGGATTTTAGTTATTTTTTTAAGTGTCGTGACATCTTAACAGTATAAGTAACATCAGTTTAACTGATGACACCAGTCAAAAATGAAAACCAACACTATTTTTGAAAACTTCTTAGTACACTTTAAAGTCATCGCAAGTCGACTTTAATGATCGGAAAAGCACTAGTTGTTTACTAAGCAACGAGATCAAACACGACTAAATTAACGTTGTCGTCCGCAGGTTAAACACAACTAAATATTTGGTTGAAAAAAAAAACATGCAGTCGGCGGTAAAAAGACGATCGATCGGGTTACAGGAAACAAACCGTTCTTAAACCTTATGCAGACAAATACATGTGTACGCATGCGAAATAATACATGCGTACACATAGTGGATAGAATTGTTTTTGTGATGAATTCGGGGTAACACTGTGGTCGTTAAGTTTGGACTGCCTATATAATTATCATAATGTCTTGAATTATGCACAGCCAAGTGATTTACATGTTCAAACGAAACGTATGTCAAACGTAACAACGTGGTGATGACAGGGTGCACATCAACTGTAAGCGAAATGAACGCTTTGCTGACTATAATGTAGTTGAATGGGATCGTTTGGGGGTGTGGGTTCTGTCATGGTCTTGGATGCCATTTTCTGTGGTTATCGTTCACCATTAGATGTGATTGTCGGCAATTAACGTATGCCAAACGTATCTGCAACGACATTATCGCGCTTCCAGTCATTCTTTTCCATAACAACGCCCACATATCGATATTTCGATACAACAATGCCACAAGCCATACAAGATACATGACAGGTCGCGGCTGTGGTACAGTAGTTAGTGTTCTGGACTTTCAACCCGGCGATCCGGGTGCAAGTACCGGTCGCGGCAGGTCATACCCTTCCATGAAAATCTGACAAAAATGTCGATTTTCCTCCATGTGTGGAGAAATTGTGGAAGGTAAGTTAGTACTGGTTAGTATACTGTCCAGGAAAACTGGTTAGGTGAACTGGCCGCTGTATATAACTGAACAATTGTCGGAAAACGGCGTAAAATCCAGTGACAATGTCACATAAAACAAAAACAAGGCAGCTTCTCGGATCAAATGATATAATATAAAATTGATTTTATCGATTACTGGCCCGCTAGAAGTTCAGATGAAATCAATCAAGCACGTCTGTGATAATCTAGACAGGCGTGTAAGGCGTCATCCCAATCCACTCGTGAACCTCATTGAACTGTGCCATGCACTGTCTCAGGAATAGAACAATATTCCACAAACAGAAATCGAGACTGTAATCAAGTCTATGCGCTAGCGATGCACTGGAGTCACAAATTCAAGCGGTGGTAATACCCGATATTAGGTGGTATTCATTATTTGGACCCCCACCTCACTTGATTCTAAGTCCTGAAATTATGCGTAGACCTACGACCTCATATTTTGTACCAAATGATGCATGATAGAACCATCTTTTATTGCATGTACATCATTATCGTGCTCTTGTTTGTTTACACCAATCAATAGGGAGACAAAATCGTGGTCTAGTGGTAGAGCGTCGGACCACTGATCCTAAGGTCCTGAGTTCCAGCTTCGACGGGTTTTGTCCATGAATTCCACAGTCCCATCTTTCGAACGCAGTACTGGTGTAGTGTCCAGGAAGCGGACTCGAACATGATTAATATAATCAAAGGTGCTTGCCCCGCAATCGAGCTAAAATGAATGAGTATAAACTAAAAAAATCTGTACTCAATCAAAGGTTTCGGAAGCTCCTATTTTTGATCCGTGTATATGTTTGTAAATCAGCCAGCTATTTACGAATAAACCTAAGCGTGCGTGTTTTTCGGTTTAGACTCTGGTTGTTGTAATTGTAGAGCAGTCAAAAAGAAAATATTCAAGCAAAATTATTTTGCTTACTACATGAACATTGTTAACAAAAGTATTTGTAAAACACATTTGTAGTTCTACGGATTACGAGACCCGAACTTAATTGAAATTAAGCTCGTTTTCAAGAAATAAGTATTTATTTTTGTTCTAAATGTTCAATCCTTTCAACACAAGTTATTGACTTTATTGTGCATCATTGAACTTGAGGCTTCATGGTCACGTGGTTATGGTATAGTAATACCAAAAAAGCCCCTCATCAATGTAAGTTCGAATCTCACGCGGGAATAGATGAATTTCACATCGGAGGGTCTTCCTCCACCCGTAAAGCTGGAAAAGTCAACAAATGACCCTGACTGTTGGTGTGATGTTAAACCCCAGTGTACAAAATGTGCGTGTATATAGACCCAGCTTACACACCCTAGGACAAAATGTTCACGTTACACTTTACAGGGGCGGATAGGTTTTTTTTGGTTAGGGGAGACGTAAAATCCAGATGTGTATGCATAATATGGACACACTCAGTACAAAACTAATAATAATTTCTTTATCTATATTTGCCAAATTTGTGAGGGGGCGCTCGCCGGCTCCGTCCCAACAAAAACCGCGCTTGCTTTATTCGGGGAATAAAAGTCTGTTATGATTTTAATAGGGATTTGGTCTTAGACTTGTGACTGAATTCGAAGAAAGTGAGATCCTATCTTTGTACAATGGTCCTCTCTACAATATGTAAATTTTATACACGAACCACCCCCACTTGTAATGTATGTGTAGAACACTACAATATGTAAATTTTATACACGAACCACCCCCTCTTGTAATGTATGTGTAGAACAATACAATATGTAAACTTTATACACGAACCACCCCCTCTTGTAATGTATGTGTAGAACACTACAATATGTAAATTTTATACACGAACCACCCCCTCTTGTAATGTATGTGTAGATCACTACAATACAACTGACTCTAGGAATCATGCGTGCTGTTAATGTTGGCATTAAGAAATGAACACAACACACAACATATTTACCATGGTTACCATGAAACATCTATTATCGCCCTTTAATCCATCTATTGTCAGAATAACCAAACTCACTTTTTGTTCGTTTTATAGGGAATTCAATGATTTCGTGACAATAATTTTAATACTGAACCATACATCCATTATGCCCTTTAATCCATCCATTGTAAAAATACAATATGTAAAAATCGAGATCACTTTCTTCCTCATGTTGCACGAATTTCCACGATTGTGTTACGCACATGATAATAATGGAGGTAATTTGGGTAACGAGTAATATTAACGAGTATAGTAATTAACTATACAAACATTGCTTTGTAGTATTTTTTGAAAAGCTTATTACATAAATAAATCATTTGTTTATGGATTAATGCCTCTAGCGATCTCTTCATGCTTCATCAATCTTTATACACATTCAATGAGACTGCGAAATATTTCACAAAATTAAGATAACTTCGAACTTTTATTTACAAATCGGCAAATACTTGCCTATGGTACACAAAACAGAATAAGGCAGTAGAAACATGACAGATATATAGAAACATACATACAAATACGACACAAAATCATTAATACAATATACCATGTATACAATATAATCAGTGGTTGGAATTAAATTGAACCATGAAAATTAGGTAAGGAGGGTAAACGAATTATGATTTTTTACTTAATGGCAGTGAAAACAAATCAAACAGCACAACATTTCCTAATTCAGTACAATTTATATATGGTGATGCTCCGTACTTTGATATTACGGTATTTTGTCTATAATGAACAGAACAGAACAGAATGTTTATTCAGCATGAACACATGGTGTTCGTCGCCATTATAATCTTTGGCGGTACACCTACTATAGTTATACACAATGCATAGCAATATATAAATGACATAAAAATACATGTTGATAACAGAAAAGTGCAGCAATATACTAGCTTGACAATACATTTCTACTGCGGTACAATTAAACTAGACTAACAGAGTAAGAGTTAATTTCTAAGCTTGGTAGCCTTGTAAATATACTTAGCTATCTTAACTGTCAAACATTTACTTTTACAAGATAACATATATTCAAACTTATGCAAAGTAGGCCAATGGCAATAGTATCTAGGAAATAATTCATTTCTAAGGTTCCTATAACACGGACAAACCAGAACGAAATGATACTCATTTTCAATACAATTCATATTACATTTCAGACAAGTTCTAGCATTTACTTGTGTATTATTATAACGACCTTCTTCAACAGCAAGCTTATGAGCTGCGCATCTCATACGAGACAATGCAGTACGAAATTTTTCATTTCTTACAAAATCCAAATAGTTTTCATATTCAAATATATTTTTATACAATTTAAATGTTCTTAGTTTTGGTGACTCCTGAACTAAACTATACCAATGTTGCAGATATTGATCACGAAGTGTTTGAAGTATTAAATTCAACGGGATATTAGAGATTGGTCCAACGTCCCATGAATTAGAAAAACCTAATTCATCTAACAACGTTTTGACATTTAAAGACCAAACATGAACAAAATTGCCAAATATATCTCTTTGGTTAAACAGCTTAAACATAATGTAGAAGGATCTTTGATAATATTAAAACAATATTTAAGAATTCTGGTTTTACGAATAACAAACAGTGGGAGACGTCCGAGTTCCCCATAAACAGCTAAATTCAATGTTTGCTGTCGTACATTTAACAATCGTTTCAAAAATTTAATATGAATTTTCTCAAAATCGGGTCCTTTATGGAATCCCCATACTTCAGACCCATAAAACAAGATAGAAGTCACCATAGCATCAAATAATTTCAATTTATCTTCTGTAACTAAATCTATTTTGTCAAACAAAGAATGTAAACTAAACATGGCTCTTGAGGCTTGACGTGCAAGGGATTTCTGCGTTTGAAAATAACAACCATTTGAGGAAAGTAGAACTCCTAAATATTTAAATTTAGAGACAACAGTTAATTTAGTGCCATTTTAGACAAATTCTACATTTTCTTGCCGATTGCCTTATTACATACCATCACAAATGTTTTTTCAGTATTAACAGAAATACCCTAGGTAGTACAGTACATATATAAATTACCCAACAATTTTTGGAGACCCTCTTTCGAATAAGACATAAGCACAGTGTCATCCGCGAATAACAATAAAAATAAATTCAGATTATCCACTGAAAAAGTATCAAAAGTGCCTTCACTTAAGACTGAGTATATATCATTTATAAACATTAAAAACAACAGGGGAGACAATGGTTCACCTTGTTTCACAACTTTGAAACTTTTAAAGCTTTCTGTGATATTTCCATTTACCCGTACAGATGATCTTACATTTTCATACATTTTACGAATTATATTAACAAATTTAGTTGAAACGCCGATTCCGAGTAATTTGTAAAACATACCATTTCTGTAGACAGCATCAAAAGCTTTACGAAAATCTACAAAGGCACAATAGAGTTTTTTGTTTTCATTTTTTACAACTTTGTTAATGATAGAATTTAAGGCAAAAATACAATCAGTAGTACTTTTATTACGTCTGAAACCAAACTGGAATGGGTTAAGTTTGTCATTATCTTCGGTCCAATTTCTCAATCTAGAATCAAGGATAATAGAAAAAATCTTTGCAAATATACTGCTTAGAGTAATCCCTCTATAATTATTTACATTATTCATTCATTCAAGAGATCGCCCTTGTTACTTCGTTCAATGAAATATCTGAGTCTAACAGATCGACATTAATATTTGCGGTATCATTTATCAAAAATCTCTCAACATTATCATTACTGAATTCATCAGAATCAGAAAATACATTTCTAAAATGGCTAAGAAAGTTTTTAGAGCTAATGTTAACTTCATCATGGAATGAGTTACGTTTTAAACGTTTAACTTCTTTCCAAGATTTACTAGGTTGCTTCACAGCTAATTTATGCAAATTACCTTTTTGTTGTGTCATATATTTAGCTCGAGCTCTTCGCTTTACGCGTCGGTAAATGCGTCGGCTATCTATCATTAAGTTATAATGTTCATCTGTTCGACCCTTGTTATAAAGTCTATTGTAATAACGAAGTTTACGTTTTGCAAGTTCACAATCTTTGGTGAACCAAGGATTTTATATCTATGATACTTATCATTAGAAACCCTCAATGGTTTACTGAAAATAGTAGAAGAGTTACCATACAATAATGATGAAAAATTATCAATACCAGCATCAAAATCAATTCTGTTAGATATGACATCTTCAACAATAGCTGTATAATTTGCTATGTTTTCACTAACTAAGTTTTTAAATGGATCACTTTTACTGTCACTCCAAAATA
Source organism: Lutraria rhynchaena (assembly GCA_008271625.1). Lineage (NCBI taxonomy): Eukaryota > Metazoa > Mollusca > Bivalvia > Venerida > Mactridae > Lutraria > Lutraria rhynchaena. The sequence continues at coordinate 350,380 of VIBL01000241.1, forward strand.
ATTTATGACTTGTGACATCTTCATGGTTAATTTTACCTGGTTCAAGTTTAAACCCAACTTTAAAATTTACCTGAATAGGTACATGATCAGAAAATGAATATAGGTCATGCACAATGAAGTCTTCGACTAAATGGAAGACATTACTTGACATAATTGCATAGTAAATTAAGCTTTTACCCTTCGTAGACATATAGGTAAAGCTACCTGTACCTACGTCATCGCCCACTCGTCCATTTACAATTCTTAAATCGCTACTTAAGCATATGTCTAGGAGCCTATTACCTGAAACATTCACAGTTTTATCCATAGAACAACGTTCAGGAACATCATATACGTTGTTACACATATCAATAAATGATGGAGATATGCACTTATCAAGATCATCGTTCTTCTCCAGAACATCGGATTTCAAACCGCATCTAGCGTTAAGATCACCAACAATACCAACAGATCCCAAGTTACTATACTTTTGGATATTTGCCTCCAATAGATCAAACAAACCAACATCATTGAACGAATAACACAATGAATTACTTGGATGTATATAAACAAAGCAAATATATAAATCATTGTCAAAACTAAAGAAGAAATGGTCAAGTTTAATTCAAATACTTCCACTGTCACATATCTCACATATTGTAATACCATTTTTAGAGAGTGTTCATACATAAGACATACACCTCCATGACCGCGTCCTGAATTTAAGCTTTCAGGCCTTGGTACACATATTGATTCATATCCTTAGATCTTAAAAGGCTGGTCACAGTTTTGCCAAGTTTCACAAAAGAATAGGATATCGAAATCGTCAACAAGATATAGGAAATCAGGATCGTCAATACATAACTTCAAGCCACCAACATTCCAAGAAAAGATACACAGTTGGTTGCACTTCTCATCGCATCCCTAAGTTGGAGAATATACCTGGTTGTTGATAAACAATTTATTACGAACTAGTACGGCTTTCTTGCCCTGTTTACGAGCTTCCAACATCACAGGAATGAGTTCCTTCCTGCGGTCTTTCACTTCAGGTGGATATTGGTCAGCAACATTATAAGACGTATTTCTCAGGTTCTTGAGAGCGCTTTTAATGATCTGCTTTGAAGGCGAATCCAGTTTAGCGACAATCGGATGAACTTTTCCAGGATATGCTCGACCAATTCTATGGTTACGTTCTATTACGATATTAGACTTCGCATCGTCGATAGCCAGTATTTTTTCACAAAATGTTATACATTTGCTGGCACAATTTTCGTTCAAACCAACGGACGCTGCCTGTGAGTACATAATGTCCGTAGGTTGAGACTCCATGAGAGAGGGTACAGAGCTATCACTTCGTGATGCATTATCAACTGGCACATCAGACACTTGCTGGTTACGATGAGGCATTTCAGGGACCGGGTTAAAAGGCTCGTCTTCTGGAATGCCAAAGAACAATAAATTATCTCTCATCGATCTGCATTTCAAGTCAATGATATTGTCATTACACGCATCATTAGCTTTCTTAAGTTGTGCATTTTCATCTCTTACATGTTTAAGATCAGCTTTTAGAATAGAGATTTCCTTAGAATTTTGGTCAGTTCCAGCAAATAGCTACTCATATTGATCACTGAGATATGTATTTGATCTCTCGATATCATTGATTTTCTTGTCCATGGAATTGAGCCGTTCTGTAATTTTGTCAACTGTTGTTTGAATTGTACGTAGTTGGTTCAGTTTTTGGACCATATTATCCAGTCGTTGTAATATACTCTGCATCGTGTCATTGCTCACGACTGTGGTGTTCTGGGCAGTAGACTGATACTGTATAGGTGAAGTCTGGTTGACGTAGTACGGCGATGAAGGAAATATTGGTGGGAGTATAAAAGACTGACTAACATTTGCAGGGGTGACAATTGCAGCATTATTTGCCGGGATGTTAGTAGCCATCTTACGTTTTGGCTCAACCTTGTCGTTATTTGGGGATATAATGTCCTTTTTCCGCTTTCTTGTCATCAGAAATTTGGTTTAATGTACATCATATTGGACAATCATGAATATAAGTCATATTATTCCAATGCAACGTGTTTGTTTTATAAAGTTCTATGCTTCGCCCCTGGCTAATATAATTGTTAAGTGAGAGCTGATTTTACTCGATGTTCGTGCAAACTTCGTGGGATACACCGTGTCACTGGAGCGTGACGGATTTTACATCATAGCCTTAGTTTTGTGAGTTAATTGTACATGTACACACTTTACACATAAGCAGTAGTATAGACGTAGAAGAGTGTGTTATGGGGTCAATTAGGCGTGGTATTAGTGATTTAAACTTCCAAAACTTCCGAAACTGTATAAAAAGTTAATGTCCCCTTATTTTTGTTCCCAATTTCAAAATTTATAGTCAATATCCTGATTTATCCAATCATATAATTTTCACTCCAGTAGAACTTTAAATCCTTTGATAAACCAACACACTATCACTATACAATATACACTATACTTTCTATTTCTAAATTACAGTGTTTATAATATTTATAATATTGTACAATTTTGACGTACAATGCTACTCAAACAATAATAATATCGAATCATCAACAGGCAAACTTCCGTTCAACATTTTAGACCAATTAAGACAACCAATCATCTACAGGCAAACTTCCATTCAACATTGACCAATTAAGACAACCAGTCATCTACAGGCAAACTTCCGTTCAACATCGACCAATTAAGACAACCAATCGTCTACAGGCAAACTTCCGTTCAACATCGACCAATAAAGACAACCAGTCATCTACAGGCAAACTTCCGTTCAACATCGACCAATTAAGACAACCAGTCATAAAAACATTATTCTCGATCTCATATCGCCAATCAGCAACCAGTGATATCAACCCATCCACGCTGGTTAAGCTGTATACCACATATGTACACCAAAGAGCACTTTATTCATACGATCTACGGAATAACCTCTCAATCACAAACATAAAAAACTCGAAACAAACCACCATTTCCGCCTGAAATTCATTCATGACCTTCATTCTCGAACTCGCTCTGATATGGTCGCCCGGCCTCATAGGTATAACCTTACTGGAGGCATACATTGACCTGCAGAAATTGACATTTCTTGGTGCTCTATGCAGATGTCGTCCTGGCGAACTGTAAGCAGTCTATTTTCACTCAGACTATTCCAGCACGATACTCATGCTCGAGATAAACAATATGGCTTCTTCCAAGACATAATTAGAATACTAGACAAATATAGGAATTTTCCGGAATCTCCGGTTTTTCGCAGGTTCGGACCATACAGGTTTTTAATGTTTCCTCGGCACCGAGGTTAAGATTCACGTTTTTGTTTTTTTTTAAATTTCATCTTTCACCTATGGAAATACAATCTCAGACACACCTTAGCTACATTCTCTCAAGACAGCTGCTTCCCTTCAAAGCCTCTGTGGAAAACTACACGCCAACTGAAAATATTTAAGCGTGAATCGTTTGACAGAAATGATAGACTACTTCAAGACACCTTCTTAAACCGATTCAGACTGATCCATGTTTTATTCAGGTCTAAATAAATTAGCTTGTTTCCACTACCGGCTCTGAAAAAAATAGGGTCGGTTGGTTGGGATTTTTTCATTCCTTGGTTATTTCAGGTTATGACTGACATTATTTTTATTTTGCAAAACTATAATTTGATTAAAAAAGGCATAGGGTTGGCGGCAAAAAATAGGGCCGGTCGGGGCAGCGGAAACAAACTATTGTTTTAGCTCCCAGCCTTGGTAACGCTCAGAAAGTTAGCAAAATCCGACTGGATAGTCTCCCCTTCATGAAAAAACCTGATCAGTATGTTGTAAAGCGAAATTAGATGAAATAACAGTATGCCACAATGTTATTGTAGAGATGAACTTCAACATGGGGTATTTGACTGTCGTCATACATCGATGTCTGTAATACGAACTTACTACTTCACTGACATACAGTGCCAGATTCGACAGTTCCCTGAGTCGATATCTCCACAGTGTAACAAGAGACAAATTCTGTGCATCTTTTTACTTTCTGTAGCATCTTTCTACGATGAGTTTCATTGAAATATTTTCCATCTTTCTTCGATATTTGGACAATTGGCTACTTCCATTGACTTCAATGCAAATTCAAAGGGACAATCTGAAAGGATGGTCATTTTAGGGAAAATCTCACGGTAAATATTTTTTTCTGCAAAAAAACCTGTAAATTGTTTTTTGGAGGTAGTTGTTGTTAGGAGGGAATTGATACATTCGTGACAGGTGTTTTATTATGTGTATGTGTGCCTTTAACCGTCGTTTCTTGGAGGGAATCGGTCTTAAGAGGTAATATATTACGGCAGGGAGCACTGTATTTTACAGTAAGACCTACGAACATGACATGTGATGACGATAGTGGTATATTTCTACATCAGATAATCAGAATATTATTGCGAAAATCTACCACCACCACCACAACAACAACAACATCTTCATCATCAACAACAACAGCAGCAACAAGCAACTGTAATACCATCAAACGACAGCAGCTGCAGCAGCAACGACGGCAGAAAAAATTCTTAAAGCGTAGTATTATCACTAGCTTTCCCATATCTCCATTACTTAGGTTTGTTCATTTTATGATGTATGTTGTTCATCAACGACATTTAAGTTCTAAACGAGAGTATGTAGGTATAATCACTTCTTAAATAACGATGCATGCTACTTTAATTATAATAAGTTCATAATATAATTCAGATTACCTTATTTTTTGGACGCCGTTCCTAAAGTTTCTAACAGCAAAATCAAAAGTAAGAAAAAAAAATGGGGACGAATCGTACCGCTAAAATAGAAGTTTTCGTTGTCGATAAGAAAGTTCTGCGACCTATCTACCATATTTTTTATAGTCAAGTAGTCCTAAACACGTCTATGTTTTTTGCTGACCTAAACTAATGACGGATATTACACCACTGTCAAACATATATTAGCTGCCAGTCAATCAAGGTCACCATGGAAACCACTCTGAGGCACTGTCGTAATGGTGTAAAGACCAAATGAATCTCAGAATATTGAACGTATTTTGTCTTTTCTTCCGGTGCTTTTCGGTAACAAAATATCGAGTATATCACAGACGGACTTGGTACATGCATCTAGCCATCAGTCAGTCAGCATGTAGAGTGTGTTTTATATGGTAGAACGAATAATAAGAATTTTTAATTATTGAATACAGTAAAACCTCGATAATGAGACCATCTTCTGGACACGAAAAATCGGTCGTGATAATCAGGTATTATGAAATAGCGATTCCTGAAATTTGAATTGTTAAACATCTATCTCACATTCAGTGAGAACTGACGATATGTATTGAATATAAAATACCATCTGATGATGGCCCGTACCTTTTATCTTTTATTACGGATTAAGACTTAGTCGGATATTGTAGCATTCCACTCCGCCAGTTTCCCTACGTAGAATTCTTAAAACAATACAACAAATGTTGCCCATCTAAACAAGGGATACAACTGTCTCAGGTTATTATCAGACACGGTCATGTCCATCAACTTGACCAGGGAACGAACTACTGAAATAAGTAATTTTGGATCTGATCGCTACCCTAACAGAAACTAATTATATGTTCTGAACAGACAAATAATACCTAATAAATGCTACAGGCGAAACATTCCACATTATCACGTGTACACAGAGACTTTATAGTCATAAACCTGTCATCATGACTCAAATAAACGTCGCAAATCACTAAAATACAAACCCATCAAGTTTAAAATAATAATTTGAAAAATGTCCACTCGCATTCTACATGATTAGCCTGGTAAACAACTATTGTGATACATATAAAGATAATATGGTTATTAGAATTTAAACGTTAATATGTACGCTTTGTTGCCAATGATTTTAAATAATAAGTCTTAGATATGTTTAAGACTGCAAGGTGTAATATCATTTTAAAAGTACTGTACGTGATACACACAGTCATAATACCTGTCAACAAGGGGGATGATCGTAGAGTTTTCGTCATACGTAATTGGTCTCCCTTCAACCGTACAGATACCAACAAGAAAGAATTCCTATCGACCTAAGATTCAATGGTAAAATCACCACGAAAATTTTGCTGTAATGTAACTAAGATGTCTATGGAACAAGACCGTGATTCAAGGTTACCAGATAGTATCAATTGCTCTCAAAAATCATTTCAAATTTGATTCATACAATTCGGTCACATTATGACAGGGCTATGTTCTCAGCCATGTTTACGTTGGCATTCAATGGTTTCCTACGAATTGGGGAGTTTTGTGTGAACATTTCACAATCAGGGATACATCACCTAGATAGCAAGCTGTGAATGAATGCAGACGTAGTGACAGGAATACTGGAACAGTAGTTGATTCTTACATGAATGACAACCAGTATGAGATGTTATTTGTTTGGTTAGATTAACTGTTGCAGTATATACATACATAATCTTTTATATACTGTAGAATGTCGCTTTTAAGACCATCCTCGGACCGTCATGAAGTGGTTTTAATTTGAAGTCGGTATTCATAGTGGAATATAGATGTTAATGATGATGATAATGACTATAGTAATACGTCGTTCAATTATACAAGCCACTTCGTGGGTTTATTTCTACAACCTCGTGACTCAATTTTTGGCAATATTGAAATTCTGGTATCATTTTTTACTTTTTGACGAGCTCTTTACAATTACCATACTTATCTGCTTGATGATCTATCCTAAGTAGGATTAATCACAATTCCACAAACCCGTAACTCGCTTAAAGTTATTGCAGTTCAATACTTCAAATGCGATTTTCTCAAAATGGGAAAAAAATGACATACGGGTTTGTAGAAATATCCTGACGACTTCACTTGCATTCTGTTCCTTGATTGTGTTCATTTGTATTTTTGCATGATTTCTTCATATTGCTTTAGTAAAAATGCATTACAACAATTTTGTCGCGTCAAGCCATTTGATTTTCGCATGTTAATATTCGGATGTGTTAACACATATGCGATTCGGATTAGGTACAAAATTTAATGATATAGCACATACATACATGATATACATGTAATAATATCTGATCTGTCTTTGTATATCATGTCAAGGAATGTTTCTGGTACCACTTTACCGCTTAAGTAGCACTATCAACCGGGCGAAAACTATTTCAAGCTTCTTCGGTTAAACTAGTCACTGCTATTTTATATTTTTTGAGTTTTAAACAGTAGTGACTAGTTTAATCGAAGAAAGCTTGAAAACAATGTGAAATATTAACCAAAATATATGAACATTACAGGAATGTTTTCCCCAAAATACAGGAATTTATATGGTACTTATAACAAAACATTATTTAATGAAAAACTTTCTTTCAGCAACATATAAGAACTAATTTACTTACATTTACTGGCTAGATATAGTGATCAAATTGTGTTCTTCTTAACCAATTTCTGTACAACATCTCCATCAAGTCAAATATGCTGCACCGACACTATGGTCATCAAAAGTGGACACCTGAAATATTTTTATTTAAACAATTTATATGCAACATGTAAATGATAAACTGTACTTATTATTTGCAACATCAAAATTTCAGTGATACGTGTATTGTTAAAACTACAAACATAATCATTCAAAACTTCAGGATTTATATAAAGCAAACACCATTTTCAATTTCTAATTTACATTATATACATGTATTGACAAATTTAACAGTTCCGACCAGAAACTACTACATGAATGTGTAAACTCGGGGAATGTTTGGCAAAATTATCCATCCTGAATCTTTGGATGTTTATCAACAAATATTTAAAACCATACATCAATGAGATCAATATCCGTGTATTAGTCAAAACATTACATCTTACAGTTAATAACATCACTAACCAGTCTTATATCAAAATGCTTGGATAGCATAAAAACTAATATAACAAAACATTACATCTTATAATTAAAAACATCACTAACCAGTCTTATATTAGGCTGTTTGGATATCATAAAACTAATATAACAAAACATTACACCATTATAGTCAATAACATCACTAACCAGTCTTATATCAAAATGCTTGGATATCATAAAACTAATATAACAAAACATTACATCTTATAATTAAAAACATCACTAACCAGTCTTATATTAGGATGTTTGGATATCATAAAACTAATATAACAAAACATTACACCATTATAGTCAATAACATCACTAACCAGTCTTATATTAGGCTGTTTGGATATCATAAAACTAATATAACAAAACATTACATCTTATAATTAAAAACATCACTAACCAGTCTTATATTAGGCTGTTTGGATATCATAAAACTAATATAACAAAACATTACATCATATAATTGATAACATCACTAACCAGTCTTATATTAGGCTGTTTGGATGTCATAAAACTAATATAACAAAACATTACATCATTATAGTTAATAACATCACTAACCCGTCTTATATTAGGCTGCTTGGATGTCATAAAACTAATATAACAAAACATTACATCATTATAGTTAATAACATCACTAACCCGTCTTATATTAGGCTGTTTGGAGATCATAAAAACTATTATAACAAAACCTGTGTGTTTAAGTGTTATATCATAATTAAATTTGCACAAAATGGACAGGAAAAGAATAAAATAACACATGTCAGCATAAACTATGGAATTATGCCTGACAGAAATAGATGAACAAAAAATGACATACAGACAATAACCAAAGTAATGTATCTCATTGAATACACTTTTTTTAGAAAACCCTTAAAATATCAGTGATACAACATCAGTGCAAATTAAACAAAACAGTTATTATTATTACAATTCAACATGTAACCAATCCCAGGACTAACGTACATGTGAAATCTCTACTATCTGCAGAGTACAAATAAAGAGTCAAACTTTCTGGTTATACATTATAGTATTTTATGTGCACTGTAACAGAATCACAAATCATACTCTTTTTTCATTGCGTGTTTGACCATATAACATCACTTCTTTGCTTTGGTTTTCGCAACAAGTTTTTCACTTTTTTTTCAAAACTTGAGACTTTCCTTTTCGTACTGCATGACACATCAGTATCTTCAGATAGTTTACTAATAGAGATCTGTATATGTTGTGAAGATTCACTTTGTTGTTTTATCTGATTGTTTGTTGTTTTATCTGATTGTTTGTTGTTTTATCTGACAGACATAGATCTATATATGTTGTGAAGATTTACTTTGTTCTTTTATCTGATTGTAACCACCATTGATGACAGAATATTCCTTGAAGCACAGTGTACAATATGAATAATCATTGTTGTCTTTAACGGACTTAAACCACAGTCCCACACAAACACCATTACTATCTAGCTGATCCAACCACTTTTCACTTCATTAAGGCATGCTGCTGACAAGTTATCACTAAATGCACTATTATACAATGTTATTTACATATCTCCGTTTTCTAGATGGACAAAAGGCATTTGATTTAGTATGGCATGATTGGTTATTGATCAAGCTAATTGAAATTGACATTGACCCCAACTACGTAATTCTCTTTATGTGACTTATATAGGGGAGCCCCAGATAGAGTGTAGGGGCTCGTGTTCAGACCCTTTTATAAATGACAAGGTGCGAGACAATGAAGGAAAAGTTCACCTCCAAGGGCGGGTTTAAGAGGGGGGGGGGGCAGAGCCAGTGTATGCCCCATCTAAACTCTGGCAAGCATAGGTAAAAAAAGTCATTTATGTGCTGATTGTGTCCATATTATATATAAATATCTAGACTAACCAAGTATACTGTATCCGCCCCTGACCTCTAATGTATCTGTTTTATAAATGAACTTATAAGATAATTAGAAGAGAGTGAATTGATCTATGTTGTACTTTTTGAACGTGTACTGCATGCATGCGACATTATTTTGTGGTTATAATACGGCTATGGTATCGTATAGAGTTTTCACATAACTGATACTGATTTTTATTGCATTATGCAATTCACATTATATACAAAGTAATATTCAACTTTGTACGAGCGATCTATCAATATTAATCTACACATCATTATGTATCCAATGATATGCTTCTACTTTCTCAAACATTTCACTATAAGGCTAATATTTATACATGTGTATGGCTTTATGATGTGACGAACGACTTTCGTTGGTCAACTACAAAGGGATCAAATTCAAACGACGGTTGCTAGCCAACAACAAACCTCTCCGGATGAACTATGATGAAGGAACGAGAAATTGTTCTAGTTTGTTGTGACTTGTAACACCTAGACTCAGACATTAATGTCAATCTTAAGCCGACAAAACTAAATTAACGTTTGTAAAATGTACATGAATGATTATAATATGTCGTCTGCAACTAAAAAGAAACAAAATAAAGCCTGTGGTTAGCGAAGGAGAGAGAAGTCAATTTTCCCAACATGTTTATTCTAAATACTTACCTCCCTTGTTCATTCAATACTGAGTGTACATGTTTAGATTTATGAATATGCATCGAAATATTTCAGCCGCTGATCTACACATTAAGCTCAGAAGTTCGATCTAATTAGAAAAGTAAGAAAATGATGAGCGTGTATTACCTGAAAATACAGTTGATCGTTTATTATCGTTTGTGCATGAAACATAAAAACGAAACAGTGTTTTATACTGAGGACGTTCCATTGTATTACTTCCTTAAATAACATAACATACGTTTTCTAGATTAAGATTTTACCTACAAAAAACATCAACTATAACTAATAATTTACTTATACATAGATACATCATTTTCTGAAAACTCGTCGGAACAGTTTGAAATCTGAGAAGACAATTCATTGTTTGTTGAATGGGACTAAAATAGTGCAAAATGTATTTTTTTTCGCCCTTATAACTAATACTGACAAAATATGAGTAAAAATACCTAGTCACGTGGACTGCGTTATAATGATATTGGGAAGTTATCACGATTCCTTAATTCACAATAAATTCTAATCATTTTTATACATTACACTCATAACTTTATGATAAATTTAATAATGATATAACAGTGTATTCATGGTGCGTATTTCTATCAGAAAATACTTGAATTGGTTTACAGTTCAATTTCGTCTCGTCTGCTCCGGACTAAATTGTATACGCTCTATAAAAACAATGAATGAAATCCACGCTAAAATCCAGTGAAGACAAACACGCCACGGTATTCTCATGTTTTCTCTGATAATTCAAATTCAACCAAATAAAGCTTTACTACGATACAGCAAAACCGTACATAACGCGGTCTTCATATGTAACCAATATGAAGTGATAAAATCAAAATATGTTTCTAACGATTCGGTAAATTCATGTTCTCAATTCTGAAACGCTAGGTACAAAATCGTAATCAGATTCAAGATTCAATGATTGGGCCTCAAATTGTCTAATTTCAAGCTGACTGTCTTGTATAAAGCTTGCGACTTCTGAGCTACAAAATCAGATAACTAGTGAATGTATTCTGCGGAGATGAGTATATTTTTGCATGCCATAAAAACGGAAACTAGGAAAACTGGTTGGGTGAACCGGCGGTCGCCGTGTACAACTGAAAAAATATTGAAAAACAGCGTTAAGCACATTTAAAAAACGGAAACAAATAATACGTTGTTAATATTCTTGTGAGATAGGTTAGTGTAATCTGAGGTGTGTGTATTGTCTAAGATAAATTTTCTCCTTCGCCAATAATATGGCCTTTTTAGACACCACCTTCTTTATGTAAATGTTAATTTATGGTCAAATGTTTATGTCGTGGCTTGGATAATAGCACCATCCTCATCAAAATTATAAGATTATTTGCAGTAAATGGATATTGTGCAATTACCCCAGCCAATATAATTTTAGTCTTTTTATATTGATATTTATGTATGTTTTTCCGTCCTTTATTGTATACTAAATAAATGACATTTACACATAATCTGAGATTATTGTTGTGTATTTTATGTTTTAAATAAATTTCCAGTTGCATAAAGAACAAGCACAGGAAAAGACGCAATTTAATCATGAATAGTTGTGGATATAAATAATACGTTGATAATATTCTGGTGAGATAGGTTAGTGTAATCTGAGAAACAGAAATCTCATGATATGTTTGTGATATCATCTAAAATGGTTGAAACTATAGTGATTTTGTGTTCGATTCTTATAACACCTTTGGCGAAAAAGCTAAGATATTCATCCTTTCACAAGTAGCTTTAATTCATAGTACACGTAGTATATGTGTACAACTTTTTAATATTGTTTCTTTGTTTTTGGACTTTTTCACAATATGTATTTGCATGAACGAAAGATGACATGCATGTTTCAGTATTTAAAATTCAGCTTTACCATCTCAGGTCCGTGTGACTGACTAATTTACGCCGATGTATGGAATGTGAAATTGATAATTCTCTGAATATTTATTGCAAGAAAAATATATTTAAACTTTGACCTCGTTCTGTTTTCTTACTGTATGAAGGGGTAACACTGAACTTATATTTTCCTGTCTCAAGATCGACCGAAGCCTTTGATTGCGCAGCAATTCTGAGCTAAATACCATAAGCCCGTTAATTAACAACATTGATACTTAGATATCCATATTTTGTTACTTATTTCAGCCTAATTAAAAACATGAGGTGATTCCAATAAACTTAATTTCTTCTGGCAAATTTGCAGATTGCCGTGCACATACTAGTATTTGGCAAAAGTCATACTTATTCAGCGTCTTACGAGATACATCAACGATGATAGAAAAATGTATGACTTTATACCAGATGTCATCAAACTGATAAAGAAATAGTTGTTGATGACAGAGCTCAACGACTACTTAACCACCGGACATTTTCCAACAAAACATCAACGAAAAGTACTAATAGATTGACATCTCTATAAACCATCCAAATGTGCTTCGCTAGAGACATTAAATGTCAAGGACGTTCAGAGGCCGTAACATAGGCTATCAAGCTACCTTGGACAGTCCTCGAGAATCATACAACACGTTATTTGCTCGCAGAGATTTGCGACCCGTAACTCAAATTGTGAACTCTGTTATCCAGATTTTAGTTTCGGGTTAGCTCGGAACGGTGTGATAATATAATTGATCATGTATTCAACTATTACTCAGAACTGTCTACCATCAAACACACTTCTTGGAACTTAATACTTCAAGCAGTGGGTATATACTCATCTATCGATATCAAATTAATAACACGACCCCCGCAGATTGGCACGGTGTTAAGTATGTCATTTCACCATGTCAGAAACAACCAGTTTTACATGATAAGATTGTTGCACAACTTTTTTAAGATTGTATAACGTGGTAGTATTTATTCAATGTATATTACATTAACTTAATTTTTTCACACACACACACACCCACCATCGCACGCACGCACGCACACATGCATACATGTGAAATGGCAACTTTGCCTTAACAGTAAAGAATTGCAAAAACTGTATACGAGATATACATATTGTACGTATTACATAAAAGCTATAACTTACAAGTTCAAGCGGCAAGTTTGGCCTGAATTTAGGTAGGATGCTTTATATTGACCAGGTCGTTCTTAAGATATTTGGTAATAACGTCAACTAGGTACTAAGTATTTCTGGTACTAGGTATTTCTGGTACTAGGTATTTCTGGTACTAGGTATTCCTGGTACTATGTATTTCTGATACTAGGTATTTCTGATACTAGGTATTCCTGGTACTAGGTATTCCTGGTACTAGGTATTTCTGATACTAGGTATTTCTGGTACTAGGTATTCCTGGTACTAGGTATTTCTGATACTAGGTATTTCTGGTACTAGGTATTTCTGATACTAAGTATTTCTGGTACTAAGTATTTCTGGTACTAGGTATTTCTGGTACTTGGTATTTCTGGTACTAGGTATTTCTGGTACTAGGTATTTCTGGTACTAGGTATTTCTGATACTAAGTATTTCTGGTACTAAGTATTTCTGATACTAGGTATTCCTGGTACTAGGTATTTCTGATACTAGGTATTTCTGGTACTAGGTATTTTTGCTTCATTCAGCTGGTGAGAGATGTTTTCTTGGTGCTATGTTATGTATTATTATGTTTACTTGGTGTCCTACAGGGTGCGTTATGGAGATTTCTGGATTTTTAATTTGTCTAAAGCCATCTGAGGACACCGAGTGGAGTAGAATGAAGCACATATGTGGTCCTTCCTGAGATGTTCGCACAGTTTTATAACTCGTATTCCTGGAGGTAGCAATCACACGTCTCTAAGTTAATGTAATTGAGCTATTGTTTAATAAACGACACTGTGAAGAGATGTAAGTATTTGAGATATCACTGAGATATCACAAGCATGAAAATGATCTTTGTTAATAATATCCCGATATTTCGGTTATATAACAACTCTTCCCAGAATATCAATGCAAGAAAAAAATCAACAGAAGTGTCTATATTCATAGCTAAATGGTAGCTATGGCAATAATTCTAAATGATATTTCATGATTGTAAAATCAAGGCACTTGCGCTAAACAAATTCAAAATGTTTATTTTCTAATCGTCTGTCGTTCATGAGACATTTCTCGTGATTAGCTCTCATGATAAATGTAAACAAAAGATGAAAATTTGTTACAAAAAGTACATCTCTGAACAAAACCAAAACATCTTGACAATAAAATTCAAATCAAAAGCAATTTCTAGTAAAGTATATGTTTAAAATGAAACAAAAACAGATTCAATATGTCGATTTGAGTGCTTTAGTAGATTTAGAACCAATTCCGGACTGTAATTACGTCCGTGAAATGGCTTTTATACGTCCAAATTAATATGACGTCTAGTCCAATCAAATGCCAACGTTGTGACGCATCATCCAATCATATTGAAGATAACGTCTTATTGTTGTTGCTATAGACTTCATTACGTCTAAAGATGTCGCCGCGGCACGAGTAGCCCCGAATTCGCGATTGATGCAATCAAAAACACATCATTAGACAAGATTATTATGGATAAAAATACTCCAAAAAGAAATCGACGCATTTGTGCATTGGACAGTCAAGGTAACATAACTAAATTGCGTAGAATTGGAGAAGCAAACGAAAATTCAGATTCCAACATTCAGCAAGGTAATAATATCACGCCTTTCGTTGAACCGTCAGTGAATTTGTCTAATAGCGATACATCACTTTCATCATCTGGGAAATGCTTATCTTCTACATCAATTGATACGCTAAAAGATGCCGATGATCTGCTTAATGAGTTAGATGGCATACTACCATCTACTTCTAAAGGTATTACTCTACACCCTACGCCAGATAATCCTAAAAAGATCGGACGCATTTATACACTGGACAGTCAAGGCAATATTGAAAAATCACGAAGAATTGAAAAAACTGAGGAAAATTCTTATTCTAGCATTCAGTCAATTAATAATGTCATGTCTGTTGTTGGACCTTCGGTGAATTTGTTCAATAGCGATATACCAGTTTCGTCAATTGGGGCGTACTTATCTCCTACAGCAATTGATACACTAAAAGATGCCGAAGATCTGCTTAATGAGTTAGATGACATGCTACCATCTACTTCTAAAGGTATTCATGAACACACTACAACGGATAATCATATGGAGAAGGCAAGCACATTCAGAACAGCAGAAAAAAATAATGACGTAAACGGGGATGAGAGCAAAGCAGAAAATACAGAGATGGATAGAATCGATAGAAGAAGAGGAGTAAATATTTCTGATGTTAACACAGACGAAATTGTGAAAGTTTCAACAGAGCTTCAGGAAGTAGTTTCGCAAATAAATGTAATAGAAGCACTTGATTTGACTGAAAATATAATAGACACTGCATACGGCTCAGAAACAGATATAACAGTTGCTAGATTATTTCCAATTAAACCATCTACTCCTATAGTCTACATCAAAGATGATATGCTTGATAAGAAAGTAAATAATTCAGAAGCTATGGACCTTACAAAAATTCTTCATTCTGTTAGAAATGATGGTGGTCTTGCAGATGACGCAGTATGTGAGAAAGTCAATGCCAATAATGGTGTACATGAAGCAGGATATATAATAATAAATATTCCTTCAGTTCTTACGGTAACATCAGGTGATCAGGATGTTGAACCAACATTACCTGGTGAAGCTATCATTGCACCAGGTAAAAATAAGAGATTTATTATCAACAGGAAAACAATAATAGATAATGACGATATCGGTGATATGACAAAAAAGAAAAGAAAAATGAAAACACTGAAAGAATTTTTCTGTGGATGTTTTGGGGGAAAGAGTAAAACGGAAGTAGAATCTCTATCTGATGCAATGAGACAAGCATGGGAAGATGAAGTAGTTGTCAAAGAAGAAAAAGTGGTATTTGACAAAGTGCAATATTTTGACAAGGAAGACAATCAAGAAGATAAATTCCTACATTTTGAAGAATTTGACGAAAGCAGGGAAAATTGTTTCAGAAGATTGTGGAAGATGGTTAGAGAGTGTATATGAACATATATGTGACATTCGATATATTGTTTTAATTGAACTTTGATTTACTAATTGATGGATTTATAGATTGATTTCAGTGACTTGATCATTATTTTAGCTGCGTGTAGATCAATCGATCGTTCGTCTTGTTACACTACATTAAAACAAATAAACTGAAAATATCCTGATATATCAGTTTGTTCGTTTGGTCATTGCTTTGCTTTACATAAATGCATATATAAATGCAGTTTAGGGCTCCATACTTTGAACGTTGATGTTTGAATCACATTTTATCACATAACCTGCGGTCCAGGGGTGCCATAAACCCGTGCCGGAAATATCGTTCGGCACAGCCAAACCTAGCAATAAATATTCAAATTAGCCAAATCATTACATTTGCACATTTTGAATTAATACGCTTCTTCGATATTTGTAAACATGGTCGACTTTCGATTCATAATGATTTTATTAATGAATAAAATGATCTTTGTGTAAATAAAATAACGATTTTATGTCTTTTATCTAGCATTTTATCGCCAAACGATTAATAGAAACATGCACTACTTTTTTGCGCTCAGTATTGAACAGTGACTCGTGTCATATTATTTAGTCAACTCGTTTAATAAAAATGGTAAGGAATGAGCACTCATCCAAGATCCTCTATATCATCAGTTTGTATTATTTAATGCACTATCAATGTCGGGATGCGTAAATATTGTGAATTGATCTTGTGAATATGCAGTAAATATATTACTAGTCCAGTTATTCAATAAGGTGTTGTTATTTTTGTTATAGTGTAGATAAGGCCGGCTTATATCTATTATTAACTGTTGTAATGATCAGTTAGTGCTTTACAAATGATTCACTTTCCGTTGTAATAAAATAAATCGCTGTGAGCAGGGTTCGAACCTGCGCGGGAAGATCCCATTGGATTTCAAGTCCAACGCCTTAACCACTCGGCCATCACAGCTTTTGCATTAAAACGCGACCAGTTTTCCCTCGTAGTGTTAAAAATTATTGTCTCTAATATTTCATATTCTGTCATGCATTTTTGTGCACGTGATAGGCCTACATGTATATTTATGTGATATCTCTCATATGATAGGCCTACATGTAATGTGATATATGTAACACGATAGGCCTACATGTAATGTGGTATATGTCATATGATAGGCCTACATGTAATGAGATATATATGTTATGTGATAGGCCTACATGTAATGTGGTATATGTCATATGATAGGCCTACATGTAATGTGATATATGTCATATGATAGGCCTACATGTAATGTGGTATATGTCATATGATAGGCCTACATGTAATGAGATATATGTCATGTGATAGGCCTACATGTAATGTGATATATGTCATATGATAGGCCTACATGTAATGTGATATATGTCATATGATAGGCCTACCTGTACTGTGATATATGTCATATGATAGGCCTACATGTAATGTGATATATGTCATATGATAGGCCTACATGTAATGAGATATATGTCATATGAAGGCCTACATGTAATGAAATATATGTCATGTGATAGGCCTACATGTAATGTGATATATGTCATGTGATATATACAGTATCATAAACTGTATGAGCATAGAACCGTAGTATAGGAGTGTTTCATAAAACTCATTTTTTTCAACCCATCAACTGTCCTATTTTGATAACTTACGTGGAACATATAATGTACGATACGTCCTTTCTACTGTTTATTTTCTTACAATATCATAATGTAAAGAGGAAATTATAAACGTCATGATCAACTAAGTGCGGTCATTCGATACGGTGGTTACATACAAGACAATACATACCACATCACACATTATTGACACACGCACGCACGCACGCACGCACGCACACGTGTCTTCCTCTCGATATCTCTATCATTTTACGTATACATGTATATTATTTATATATCACTCACACCAAATATCTTCCACATGCCCAAACATTTACATTACAAAAGGACAGTTAACATGTAACACATGTATACATTACGAATACAGTTATATATTTTAACAGACACATATACACATACACATTTACGTTATCATACATGTAAGTATATAAGAAACAAAAAAAAACATGTTTGTCTTGTTAATCTGTGGTTTACATGTATCAATATGTACAATCACCATATACAGTTAATATGCAAGCAAATCATTCTGTTATCACCACTTGACTGACTACCCAGTAAAAATGCAAAACAGCCAGACTGTCATGGATGAAAGAAAAATGCATGAGTCATTAACATCGCACACTTGCATGGCAAAAACAATAGACAAACGTAATGAGTATAAAAATACTAAATATACCGTTTATGCCTGCAAAGTTTAGAGAAAAAATCCGTTATACAGCTAACCTGGAGCGAAAATTTGGAAATTTCTAGACAGTCAATGATAGAAATGCTAACGATTTAAACAATCAAATTACATTCTAATCACTAATACAATCATACAAGATCAAGAATACATACATTGTGTCAGAAATTTTAAATGACACCGTATCTATATCGATACAAAAACTATCAAAGCCAGACATTCTTACAATTTTCATATAAGCTATAGCATGTATTAAAATCAATACCCGACATCAGTGCATATATTTGGGAACAAAATTAATACGCTATGATACGAAATTTCGTTTAAAAATGTGCTTTAAGTTATTGACTAGGAAATGGAGAATATGAAAAATTCGTACGATTTAATTATTTACGTACAACTATTTTGAAAACAATCATTTATTGACGGTGATTACGGGAATATGACAACGTTACAGAATAGAACAAAATAGCACAGAAAAGAATTTTATTTGCATCCACGGGTTACATTTTTTGGTCAGGCTAACTATAACCCTTTAAAACAATTTTTGAATTCGAATTGCAAACTTCATTACAGCACACAGTCCGTGATTCAATTCGCGATCAGCAATCTGTGTTCCAACTATATACAACCGTTTGTGATTTCAAGCTTCGTCAGTCAATGTCACACTTAAAAACATTGAATATCATTTTCCGTCAATGGTTCTATCCTGATTTTCCATGACAACAATACTCCTTACTAATTCAGCAGTCATGTCTAGCTTATATTTCATACAACATGCATCATTAATTACATATATTTTCTTTTTATGCGAAAAATGTGTTCACCAATACCATTCGAGTCTACTACTGTATAAAGGTAGGGTAATTCTCTCCCAGCGTCTTTTTTCCAAAGATATGTATTGCAGCTGTCTCCAGTC
The DNA here is from genome assembly GCA_008271625.1 of Lutraria rhynchaena. Lineage (NCBI taxonomy): Eukaryota > Metazoa > Mollusca > Bivalvia > Venerida > Mactridae > Lutraria > Lutraria rhynchaena. The sequence goes on from VIBL01000241.1 coordinate 370,054, forward strand.
TGTAAAGCGGAGATAATGCTTGTCAGTCATATAATTAGGAAAAAGTTCAACTAGGCCGGCATGTCGAGGTAAAATGGATGTGTGAGTAAAACCCGCTCCATACATGCTGACCAGTATGTCCGGGTTAGATATCACTTTAAGCAGAGTCCCGTGTTCAGTAAATCAAGCTGTAAACTACGTACATTATATAATCTGGGCAGCATAGACTTTATTGCATCTAAAAGCTCCGTTTCGTTTTTGATTGTTCGTGTTAATTTTCCTTCGGGATTCCGGGGAGTACGATGTCATCACGCCGGATATTACCAAAATGTCTAAAAGTCATACACATATGTATATCACCCGGGTTATGTGTTGATTATTTTGGGGTTTTTTTAGAAGATCGAATAGTAATTTATACAATTTATCGTACTTGAAAGTCGTTAAATTTATAGGTTTAGAGAGTTTTATTAAAGTTCTAATTATTTGCTTCTGCAAACAAGTGCTACTCATACATTTACAGTTAAGTACAACAGATGTAGAGTTATAATGTTATATTGAACATCTATTATATCGAAATCTTCACGCGATATTGTATGTTTAATATTCTAGTATTCATGATTAAGCTGTTGCATGATTTTGTATATTATGTTATAATGCTCTAGTAATCATGTGCAGTTATTTCGTGATTTCCAGCATTTGTTATATTCGAATATTTATTCGAAATTATTAATTAGAATCACATGCTGAAGTTATTATGTGATGTTAGGTCTTCATTTAAATGAGTTAAAATTCTTGTGTACAAAATATAATACAGAAGACATGGAGCGCATAAAACGATGGTTTTTCAGAGCTATTTTCCATCAGATATTCAAGTTACGACTGGTTACGACGGGAACCATTAGGTTAAGACGGGAACCATTAGGTTAAGACGGGAACCATTAGGTTACTGGTTCTTTCGTACCGAGTAATTTCGATCCCTAGTTATTTTGATCCATGGTTATTTCGCTGAAAGTTGTTCTGTTGCTTTCTATTCAAAAGTTGTAATTTTTGATATAGTGATTGTTCAAATGTAAAACAAAATAATTGAGTATTGTAATGTTTATCTATTCAAATTGTATCTATATGACAGTATAGTTACACACCAGCTTTACTCGGAAAGTGCCCGTTAATTCTTTATTAATTATTTTTTTCTTGTAAAAGCCTACATTATCTACATTAATATGTGATTATAACATCCGTATACTCATTGAAGACCATATTTTGTAAAACTTAGGAATTCAAAGGTGGTCTGCCTCATCAGAATGTAAATTAACCAATCTTGATTTAATGTGTTTACATATTTGATTCATTTATGTGAAACCTAGACCCTAAAAATAGACTGTCTCATAAGAAATATTCATGTTTGAATGTGTTCACATGTTAGATCATTCATGATATATTCATAGCGGGATTTTTAGGGGATATACTGGAACCACCTTGGTTGTTGGATGGTTGGTCGTCGCGCGGTCTGTCCCCATTTTGCGGGAGTATTTAATCATAATTCGATGATAGGTTTAGTTTGTCATGGTTTTATAATACTAACTTGTCGTAATACTTGCCGCTCTGTCCATTTTATTTTAAAGTAACTGGAATTGATTCATCTTCATTGAGTTCTGAGGTTCCCGGTGAGATTACTTGTTAGTACTAGTTAATATTTTCTGTGTGTTGTACACCATGTGGTGTAAAATGCGACTACTATGCACGTGCATTATTACTGTAAAAGTACGACAGACCACCCTTCGAACAAAAATAAATTAGCATTTACGATTAGGGAGTCTTATTAATGAGGTGAAATGAGGAACTATTATAAAAACAAGCCGTAAAATAAATGACCATTATACTTGTTTGTTTTTATGTGACTTATTGTCACTTAACGCCGTTTTTCAACATGTTTTGTTATACACGTCGGCCGGTTCACCTAACCATTTTTCCTGGACTGTATTTTAACCAGCGCTAGCTTACCCTTCAACAAGGAGCGGGCAACTTCACCACATTTGGAGACATTTTTGCCAAATTTTCATAGAAGGGTATGACCTGCCGTGACCGGGATTCGAGCCCGGATCTCTGGGTTACAAGTCCAGCGCAAGAACCACTGGACCACGGCCGCGGCCCAATGTCCATTATAGTGAGGTGGTCAATTATTGATGTGATCGTTACTTAACTGTATTTTAATATGACGGTTAACATTTACCGAATGTATATTTAAGTTGTATTCTAGCTAACGCATTAAATCCCGATCAGATAGCTTTGTCGGTGGAGTTCGTGTCTATTGATGACTGGTTCAAGTCCCAGACTTGACAGCTAACTATCAGTGACATATGACAAAAGAATTTTCCACTCTTATTCCCCCCATTATATGATACACTCAACTTGTTATGTAGTATATGATTGGAATGGAAGGAGGAAGCGAACAGTACCCGGTATCATTTTTTGTACACAGAACTCAAATTATTTGGTGTGTATCTTTATTTTGTTTTGTCAGTCAACAAAATATTGACGATTAGAAACCTCGACTTTCTGTCCAGCTACTGTTACACACCCGGTACGCAAGAATGAAATGTTTATACGCATATATATCCTGATATAGAGAAAACTCATCATACGATATTTTGGTTTTACAACTTAGGTCGCGGAATGTTATATACACGCGTTTGTATTGTGCGTAATAAGCGCTACACCCGTGTATTTGTATTAATTCAAATAACAGGTAGTCTGAGCTGTAGATGGTAACATTTTTACCACAGATCATAATTTAAAATCTGGGGAACATATAAAGCATTAAATAAGTATCGTTTCTCCCAACAAACTATGCATTTATTGGTTGATGTGAAATAGCCAGTCTAGATTTCAGACACGCGGACAAAATTGTAAATTCTTTTACAATTTCTTTATTTTGTACAGGGTCTCTCAATTCATTTGAAAGACCTTGTTTTGTATCATAGCGTAAGATAATATGCAGAAGCATCGTACATGGTAATAACTGAATAGTTATTCGTAGAAAAGTCGATAAAATATGATTTTTTGTGAAAAATGACTTTTTTGTCCCCGTCCAATTGTAGCCAGGGGATCGATATTCTATCAACGCGTATATCCGTGTTGAGTATGGTGCCCGTTACCTAATAAAGGGAAGTGTGAATTTATTCCCTGCATATTAGTGGCTCCGTTAATACTTGAAATTTGCAAAAATTGAGTTACAAAACTGATGATTCATTTAACTGTTTTAACAATTCTTCGGAATATATAAATAGGGAATTTTATAATGCATTATACTTTATTAAGATGTATTCGAAGAAATGTCGGGGGGGGGGGATTTTGAAAAAAGGGTAATTTTGTCTTCACCTCCAGGCAGCCTGTGAATGATTGAAACTATTAGTATACACATCAGTGCAGTGCATGAGACAAACTTAATCATAAAAGAAAACGTTAATTTTTATCTTAAATACTCTATTAATGTTAGAAATTAGCGAAAAGTTAATGAAAAATGCGAAAATATGTGATTTTAGTAGGTTGTTTTGTTTTTATGACGTTGTCACTGGTTTAAACGACGTTTTCCAGTTATATATGGCGGTTGGTTCACCTAAGCAATTTTCTTGGACTGTATACTAACCAGTACAGTGGAAACGCTCTAAACCGGTGCCTCTATAAACCGGCTTCCTCTCTAAATCGGCCAAATGTTCTGGTTCCGACTTCATTTCTGTATAATTAAATCGTCGTAAATAATAACAAAGGAAGAAAAACTGTACTCTTTTGAAGACGCGGGCTTGTATGCATAATTTAAACTTCAATCAAACGTTGTAGCAAATGAACACAACATTAACTTGTAAATCATTAACTATGACGATAAACATATTTTATGGCTACATAGGAGAGAAAACCAAAACGGTCTTGTGGGTTCTTTTACGACCGGTCACCAAACATTGACCGATAGTTTTATATTAGCAGACGAGTGTTTAAATACGATCTTTGTTTGTAATGGGAATATCAGTTACATCAAAATTAAGAGAGAAATACAATAGGAATACTGTAAAACATTCAATTACAGTTTGTAATCTATTTGGACGCATAAAGTTACTTCAAACAGAGATATATAAAAATAGGTCTAAGCAGTGGTTTTCAATCGTAGATTTACACTGTATCATCGAATGTTTAGGTTGGAAGAATTTGAATAAAACTGAAAGCACGAGAAACACGTGACGTTTGTAAATACATGTATTCGGTTGTAACAGTGGAATTTCATTGATCGAAAACATGGAGTAGGATTTACGAATGCAAGCAGACGATACGCCGTTTGTTTCAGTCAAAATATAAGTTTAAAAACTCATTAGAATATAATGATGCTTGGATGTTGACAATCTATAAACGGCCTCTATCCTAAGATGCATCACTATCCAAATATGATTTTTATATTATATTATTATTATATATATATTTACTTATTTATTTATTTATTTCAGTATAAGAAGCATATAAAACATGGTACATACATCACATACATTTGAAAATTGAAAATACCTAGAAATATTTAATGAAAAAAATATATAGTAAATAATTTAAATATTATCAATTTTTACTCTAAAATAAATACATCAAAAAATCAAATTTAATAAATAGCGGTAACCATGTTTGTCAATTTTCCATACCAAGGGTGACACAAAAAAGGGGAAACCCCTTATTTCCATTGTGGTCCTTCTATACGGGATTTGACCCAGAGAGGCAAATAGAGATAAATATTAATTTCTAGATAAGATAACAACAACTATTTATAAACATAATATTAAAAATAAAAATGTGGATATATAAACTAAAAATGTATCACAATTCTTATATGAATATCACAGTAAACATTAAATACTAGTTAAAAGATTTTTTTCAGGCCCCATTGTGGGTAACCCCCATTTATTTGTCCCCGTCGTAGATGTGTGTCGGTCGAGGACACATCCGACACACACCTTACAATGTTAGCAAGATATTTATACATATTTCTGTGGAAACAGTGAACAAAAGAAAGTTTATAACAAATAAACAAAATAAACAAAATAGTGATGAAGAAAGGAGGGAGTGTGTGTTTTATGCATTAATAATCTTTTCCCATTTTTTATTGATTTTGACTAAATTATTATTTCTTAAGGCAACCTTTATTTCTAAATTGATATTGTGTATCAAATTTGATTTAAAATTATTGAAATATGGCATTGTTGACAAAAATTTACATTTGTAAATGTATTGCTTAGCAAACATTAACATAAAAAATATTTGGTTATCATTTGAATAACGTTTCTTTGCTCATACTAATTCTATATTGTTTCTGATTTAGAAAATGTAATATCTGATTCGAAGAAATTTGAATATAATGGCAATTCCAGAAAAGGTGGTCTAGGTTCTCCATGGCGCTGCTACAAAATGAACACATATTTGATTCTTTTAACCAACATTTAAATAAGTAAGAATTTGTTGCGATCAACCTATGTATGAAGTTAAGTTGAAAAAGTTGTTATTTAGTATTCTTTGTACATTTGAACGGTAGTGTGTGGATCTGTTCCCATTTCAATGTTTTGTTGAATTATTTTCCCATTTTATCTTGTATGTCTCGGCATAGTTTTGTCTTATTTGAATTGATGTTAGTTTTTTGCAAGCTTCATTTAATTTACATGCATTTATTTCATCAAAAATTAAAGATTTTGTTTCCTGTATATCTATTCCATTTTTTATCAAAATTTTTGGTATAGAGTTAACTATTTTATAATAAAATAGATATTCACCTACATTTATATTATATTGCTCTTTCATTTGATCAAATGATTTGAACTTTTTATTTTGTGTATCATATAGATCAATTTAGTATAAGATGTTTTTCTCTATCCACTTGTTACTAACGATGGTTTTACCATCAATCTTTATGTCGCTGTTATTCCATATTATTATTTTTTCAATATTTTTGCTTCTGTTTGAGTAATTGATCTTGCACCAGGCTACGATAACATCTTGTGAGAATTTGCTTTTAATTCCTAATTTTGTACATCTTTTTCAAGTAAATTACTTTTATATAAAATCTTTGCTCCTAATGGTTTCGGTTCAGTCATGTGTAGTAATTTCCAATCTCCATCGTTTTCTGTGCTAATATTTTTTTTTACCCATGATGCTTTCAAGGAGTTTGTGTATACATCGATATCTATAATTTTTAATCCACCATGCTCATAATTTCTTGTTATAATTTTCCTTTTAATCTTATCTGGCTTATTTCCCCATATGAATTCAAAAGATTTTTTCTTCAGTATTTTTAGTAAGTTGAGTTGTGGATTAGGTAATACAGTGAAGAGATAAGTTAATTGTGATAAAATTAACGATTTGAAGACAGTGATATTTGCCATCGTATTTAATTTTCTGTATTTCCATTTATTCATTAATGCATCTATGTGTTGCATTTTATTCTCAAAATTTAAGTTAGTCATCGTTTTTGAATTATTTTTAAAAATGATTCCTAGCGATATTGCGTGGTTCGAATTCCATTGTATTTCTTTTTTCTGGAATATATTAAATCATGTTGATTTCGTAAGGAACCTATTTTAAGAACAATGCACTTTGCATAATTTAAGTCCAGATATATTACCAAACTGTTCAAATATGCATATTGTATTATTAAAACTTTGTTTGCTTCCATCCAGAAGCATAGTAGCATCGTCTGCAAACATTAACATTTTTAAACACAGTACCATGCATATTGATACCTTGGACTTTGGTGTTGTTTAGACTTTGGTGTGATAATATTTCTATACATAAAATAAAAATGTATGGGGATAAGGGACAGCCTTGTCTAACTCCTCGTTCTACTGTAAAAAAAAACTTATACCCATTATTTGTTACACAACTATTAGGTTTATTGTAAAATAATTTGACCCACTGCTTGAATGATGAACCGAAATTAAAGTATTTTAATGTTTTATGTATAAAAGAATGCTCAATACCATCGAATGCCTTTTCAAAGTCAGTACATAAAGGCATATCTGGCTTATCATATTTTTGCGTATATTCAATAGCCTCTAATAATATTCTTATATTTTCAACAATATATCTATTTTTATGAATCCTGTTTGCGTCTTATGTATTATTTTATTTAATACTTGTTTTAATCTGTTTGCTATGGTTTTTGTAGCTATTTTATAATCGATGTTTAATAAACTTCGGTCTCCAATTTCCCAAATTAGTAAGATCTTTGTCGGGCTTTGGTAAAAGAGTCATTATACTTTGTGTTTGCAGTGTTGATAGTTTGCCTTTAGATAAGATTCATTCAATGCATTGAGTAAATCATGTTTCATATTATTACAATGTAGCTTATAAAATTCTACACTAATTCCATCAGTATCAGCACTTTTACCGTTTTTCATATCTATGATTGCAATTTCTAATTCTTTTATTGTAAGGGTTCCTTCACAGATTTCCTTTCCAACTTCATTCAGTTTTTAGTATATCCGCATCATTTTTAAAAAATCTATAGATGAATCACTTAATTGTTTTGTGGAGTAAAGATTTTTTAAATAGTTATACTGTTCATTTAGAATTGCATCTTGATTTGTAATTCGTGTATTATTTACATTTAGAGTTGTTATTGTTTTTCTTTCAGCTTTATGTTGTTCTAGCTGTTTTAAGAGTTTTATATTTTTATCACCGTTTTCAATATTTTCAGATTTAATTCTTAACAAGTAGCCATTTATTCGGTCATCATACATATCATTTAGTTGAGATTGCTTTAAATGTAATTGGCCCAATATGTTTTCGTCATTATTGTCTTCGCACTTTCTTTTGAGGTTTACGATTTCTTTTTCGAGAATATTTATATTTTCTTTTTGTTTTCTTTTCTTTAAAATTGAGTATTGGATTATAAAGTTTCTGATTGTTCCTTTTATTAATTCCCAAATTGTTTGATGCGATGCATTTAGATTATTTCTCTTGATATCATGTATTGCTTCTTTTATATTGGTATTATATTCATCTTCGAGCAGTAGAGAATTGTTAATTTTAAATATACCTCTATCACGGGTTTCTCCGTTTCTTTCTATTATTATTGAAGCTATTGAGTGATCTGGTTTAACAATAGTCTCTATATTTGCTTTACTTATATCATTTAATAAATATTCCGATATCAAACAATAATCTAATCTACAAAAAGTTACAGGTTTAATATATGAATGCCATGTACATGTATATTGTTTATCATGAGGATGTACAATTCTCCAAATGTCACAGAACTGATGTGTATACATAATTTGTTTCAGGTTTTCTCTGCAGTATTTATGACATACATTGTTCCCTCCTTTTTTATCTAAAATTTCATTTAATGTGACATTCCAATCACCACCAAGAATAAAACATTTGTTTGACTATTTTCAAAAAAAAAACTTGCAGCTTATGAAATATATCTATAGTATCTTTATTCGGTCTATTAATATTTACCACTGTTATAATTTTATCCGTATATTCGATTGTTAAAGCAAGGATCCGTCCTTTATGTACCTCTGTAGCCTTTAATACTTTTATGCCTATGTTTGGGTTGATTAAGAAACCAACTCCTTCCTTATTAGATGAATCGCCACTGAAATATATAATTGATCCCCAATCGGTTTCCCAAGATTGATTAATACAGTTTTCGTAGTGTGCTACTTGTGATAGGCATACATCTATTTTTTGATCCTTAATATGCTGAAATATTGCCAATCTTTTTCGTTAGTACCTTAACCCCCTTACATTATATTACCATTTTGATTTTAGTATCTATATTCATATGTATTGTTAGGTAAGGAACACACTCCTTTCTTAAAAAAAACAAAAATTGTGAACACAAAACAAAGCAACAATGTAAAATATTTACATGTAGCCATAGGAAGAACATCTTTATCTTTAGGATGATACATCAAATTGAAAATACTTTTATTTTATGTAATTTAATGTTAAGAGATATTTAACATTTACATAAAGTCTAATAGGCATTTTTGTAAGTAATGTTACTTTCCTAATATTTAAAGATATTGTCAAGGTCGCAACTGCCTAAGGATATTCAAATTATGATATAAAGATATCATTTTTTATATATGATTACAATCAACATATTTATATTTTCCGAGTGATCATCTTGATCATATGTAAGCGTGTTATTGAGAAAATTGATTATATGCTTGATTTGATAGGTTTACTTTCATGCTAAAATGTATCTTTTCCATTTTTCCCCCTTAAACGAAAAGAAAACCAAGGCGAGACTATTGATTGAAGGTAACCTTTTGGATTTTTGACAATGGTATATCTAAATATTATTATGTCAAAACAGTAAAATATATATCTTTATTAAATCTAGTACGTCGTCATTAGATGAAAGCCATCATTAATATACGATTGAAATTGTATAGGCATATTATATTCATTTGCATTTCTTTGAGTTTGACATCTAGTTCGTCTTAGTGTCAACGTCAATAAAATTAGACACATATTTCGTTGGTCCAAATAATAAATTGTGTTGGCATACTTACTCAAAATACTATTAGTGTTCTTAGAATCAGAATTATAGTATTTAATATATGTACATATACAATTTTCCAGTTCATCATAATATTCAAAGCAATTTAAGACTATATATTGTAAGTACTAAATGATATGTCATCAATTAAATATTATGCAATAATGTTAGTTATTTAAAATATCATTTAGATAACCATAGTTCAAAATTGTATGTTATTTATACAATCATTCAAATGTCATCTGTATATTACATCATACATATAAACATATCATACTATGATGTTTTCTGAAATTGATAATGTAACTGAACTGTTACTATATTTTGTATTTAAATAAAACAAGTCACGGTCCAAACTGAATATTATTTGCAAAATTATTAAAAAAGCCTGATATGCATTGTTCAATTATAGATGTCATATTAATATCATTTCCAATGTTTAGATATCATTTACCATCAAACATGTAAAACGAACATGACATAGCACAATAGTGCATGTTATTTGCAATATCGCTCAACTATTATGTAAACATTACACATGTTTCACTCCAACGATTTAGAGCATCGACAAAGTGTGTATTTACACGAAGGCAACAGAATAGAAACCAGTTAGTAATTGATAGATGAATTAAGTAATATGTATAAATACTTATGGTAGTCACCCAGTATTTATCAGTGGTCTATCGAAAGCTCCATAATTTTTCGTGTTTTGTCAATTTGTTACAGCTTATAATTGGTTTGTAGTTGTCCAGTCGATATCATGACTTTGTTCGTTCACTATCTTCGCGTGATTTCCTCGTGCATCAGTTTTATTATGAAATGTCGTTTATAGTATGTACAAAAAATATGTCACAATTTGATTTAAAGCGCGTTTGCATATGAAGTATATGAAGTGATATCAAATTTAATATAAAGCGCATTGTAGTTTGCTGCACACAAATGTTATTTTTCAGCTTTATCCAATTAGTGCAGCTTTTTATCTCTACCCTTGTGCTTGGGGATTGAGTGGGTGAGTCTTGAGAGAGCTACGTTCTGGCCCCTTCATTCCCAAGAAAAGATCAAAATCTGCAAACTGAATTAGCTTCACCTTCTCCTCTTGCTCCCACTTAGCAAAAAATGTTTCAATTGTAAGTGTAAATATATTCTGATGAATCATTTTTCTTGATTCTAATGTTGTTAAAGATTCCTTGGTTAAGTGGCGTAAGGTCTTCATTGATGTAGATACTTGATCCTTTTAACAACTTACGATTTTGGATAACTTTGTGTTTCATATTACGTGATAAGAATCGTACAATCACTGGGCGATCTTTTCCTGTGTGGAATTTACCCAGGCGGTGGGCAATATCAATACCATCTATATTGAGCTTTAAATCTGCGATGCGATTATTAAGTGTTTCACAAATTTTATATGCCGTTTGTTCTGCAGGTTCTTTAGGTATGTCTTTCATGCCTGATATTCGTAAATTATTTCTTCTTTGATATTGTTCAAGATCATTTGATCTTTTCTTTATATCATCTACATATTTAGCAAAGTCAAGTCTCAGTTGATTATTTTCTGCTTCTCGCATATCATCAGCTTTCTTTAGTGTCTCTATCTCTTTTCTCAACTTTCCATTTTCTAAGTCTTTCTCGTGAATTTCACTTTCAAGTATATCTATGCGATGGCTAAGTGAATTTTACAGGGTGTCTTTCATTTCCGTGACAATTTCTTCTATCCTATTTCTCAGCGTTTTGTCGTTTTTAGTGAACACGTTTTTTAGTATTTCTTTTATCTCTTTCAAATCGGTTTTCATATTATTATCTCTCCCTACATCACCAGCTTCTTCTGTCTGTTTTGAGTGTTCAAAGTCTCTCTTGATTTGCGTTGTTTCTGTTTTTTTCGGTGTTTTCTCCATTATTTGCCTACTTATAAATGGTGAGCAGTACATTTTGAAAATTGTTTGTTTAGCGTCCACGTGAAGATCGTGCAATGTTGTCTTCAAACTTTTACATTCAATTCAATATGGCGATCCCCGTGTATTTAATTTTGGCAGACGAATACTGTCATAGTGTAAAATGACAATCACTTTAAAATTTATAAAAGTGGAAAAAGTTAAAAAGTTTCTAACCTTGGCTCTGATGTGATGTGAAAAACATATCCGTAGTAGTTTTATACATCCATTTTTGCACATTTAAAGAAAGAATTAAAGTCCTTTCACTTTAATATTTGTATTTTCATGAGATTTTACTGAAACACGTCTGCTCTGTCCGCAATATTGTTCCGCCGTACTTACAAAATGCTGTTTGACCTCAGATTTAAATTTACCTAATCGATTAATATTCTTAATATGGACTGAAGGTAATTCCACGATTTTATACCAGTGTAGGAAAATGATTTTAAACCAAAAGAACCAACTTTAGGAACAGCATAACATCCATGGTGATTGAATCTGGTGCTATGTGAATGAACCGTATCTTGAGACATAAAATGAGTGCAGAGGTACTTTGGGCTTACGCCAGTTTTCATCTTAAAACATTATATAAAACAATTTGTTCTACTCTTTTATCTACAGGTAAACAATTCATTTGTATAAAATGATCTTTACTAATATGGGCCCTATGATCAAGATTAAGTACAAAAACGCATCAGCTTGTTTTGGGTGACCTATAACTTATTTTTCCAATGTTTAGTTAAGCCCTGATACAAAAAAGAACATGCATAATCAAATGACACTGAATAAGGGTAGAGATTATAAGCTTTTTTGTTTGTGTTCATTAAGTAAGATACTTTCCCAATAAAAAAATTTCAGTCTAGCATTAGCTTTATTTATTACTGAACTAACTATTTTATCACAGGACAATGACTGGTCAAGTGTGACACCAAGATATTTATCAGAAGTAGTTGACTGGATAGAAGTTTCATCACAAGTTACATTTAATGACTGACACTTTTTTAGATTAAGTTTGGAACCAAAAACAATGGACTCAGTTTTACCAAGATGCAATGACAGTTTATTATCTATTAATCATGATTGAACTGATTTTAAATCATCTGCACGAACATTCTCAATAACTGATTTGTCTTTATCTGCCACAAGTATAGCTGAGTCATCTGCATATAGAAGAAGCTGATTTTTTACAACTGCAGACATGTCATTGACATAAATTGAAAATAAAAGAGGCCCTAGGATTGATCCTTGAGACACTCCACAAGACACATTAGCTTGTTCCATCGATAGCAAAAAGCTGTTGTCTATTTGATAAGTATGAATCAAACCAGTGTATTATGTCTTTTCCAAGACCAAGACATTCAAGTTTCATGCCTAATATAGAGTGGTCAACAGTATTAAATGCCTTTTGTAAGTCTAGTAAAACCATCCCAACAAGATTACCTTTATCTAGTTTAAAACGTATGAGATCAGTTAAATGAATAAGACAGGTTTCAGTGGAATGTCTACTTCTGAACCCAGACTGAAAATTATATAACAAGTCTTTATCATTGAGGTATGTTTCCACTTGGTCATAAACAACCCTTTCAAAAACTTTTGATATCACACTTAGTATAGGCACTGGTCTGTACTTCAGTTTTGTTGTGTTTCTTGTACAATGGAATAACCCTTGCTGATTTTAAATCCTCAGGTACAAATCCTTGTATCAATGACAAATTAATAACATGTGTTAGAGGGCTAGCAATTAAAGATAAACCATCAACAATAAATTTTGCAGTGATACTGTCCACTCCAGTAGCTTCATAAGCACTCATCTTATTTAAATATTTAAGAACTTTGTTCTCAGAAACAAGAGAGAAGGAACAGTTATTAAGCTTTACACCTTTAGCTGAGTAAAATTTAGCAACAAAATCCTTGCCATATTTAAATGAAGGACTAGGAAGTTTGGACACAAGACAAAATGCCACAGTTGTGTAAAACTTATTAAAAGTCTCAGCAACAATTTATCAAAACATAAAACACCATCAATATTGAGGCCAATACTTTGACATGAAGAGGAATTGGTCTTTTTAGGTGGCAAACCCAACTGCTTAAGATATTTCCATAGAGATTTCCAAGAGTCATTCTTGTTCTCTTTAAAATGTTGGTAAAATAATCTTGCTTTGCTTTATGGGCAACAGACTGGGTTTTACTTCTTAACACTTCAAACTTCTCAAAATTGGCATCAGATTTATTTTTCTTAAAAATGTTGAAAGCTTTATTACGATCTTGAATACTTGACGAAACATCTGCATTCACCAAAGCCTCAGTACGTTGTTTTGTTGGAACAGGTGCAACTGAATTAGTAATATCTAAAAATATTGATTCAAAATTATTCCATGCATCTGAAACAGTTTCAGATAGTAAAACAGAACTCCAATCTGCATGTAAAAGCTTACTTTCAAATTTTACTTCGTTATATTGTTTCAATGATCTAACTTTAACAAAGTTATGTTTACCAATAAACTGTCGAGATGTTTTTCTTGTATAATAGAGCATATAATGATCACTAAAATAAGTAAGATAACTCCACGTTGTGAAACTTTATCTAAGTCAGAAACTAAAATAAGATCAATGGTTGTAGGTGACGATGCACACTGACGTGTAAAACTAGAAATCAATTGTTTAAAATGAAACATAGACATATAAGATTTAAGAGATGACAAATATGCACATTTACTGTTCATAGATACATTTGTATTAAAATCCCCTAAAATGTAAGTTTCATATTCACTATAATTTGAAGAACTCTCTAAAATATTGTAAAAGTTAGATTGTTTAAGTGGTCTGTAAACTATTCCCAGAAGTATAGGTTTGGTCTTCGGAAGTTACAATTCAATCCATAAGGCTTCAAGCTCAGAGTGTTGTAGAGCTGTGCGTGTGTTGAAAATCAGGTCGGATCGAATATATATCAAGACACCACCACCATGTCTGTTCCTGTCCCGACGTACAATATTGTAGTTATGTATCACAAGTTCCGAATCAAACACTGAACTGTCAAGCCATGACTCGATAATGCCTATGCAAGCGGCATTCGTGCTACGAGCAATGATACGGATATCATCAAGCTTTGGAAGAATAATTCCTATGTTTAAATGTGGGAGGTGTAGACATCTTCTTTGAAATACTGTATAATAAGAACTGTCAAGAGAAGAAAAACATTCAGGGCCTGGGCACGGATGAATATCACCACACAGTAATAACATAGTTTTAAGCCAACAACTGCGGCTACAACATGATGAAATATGACTTTTCCTAGTACTAGTAAATGTACTATTGGAGAAAATGTTCTCAAGAATTGCAACATGCCTTAAAGGTATTGAAGTTGACAGTGGTCTGAATATAGGACTATCAGAAATTATGTACAGTTCTGATTTATCGTTGTCATTTGTCTCCGACAAACAATAGACATATATAATCAGAGGTAGTAATACTTTGTAGTCGTAGTGAAAAAGTCGTAAGAAAGAGTGCCGCTTAATTTCATTTAATTTTCTGACCTACTCAATTCGATGTTAGTGTCTTATAGTGGTACATGAGGATGAAATTAATCAATATAACTCATAATATTACTCTGGCTGGGCTTATCAGCAGATTCGAAAATTTTTCGGAAATGTCAATTTTATCTTGTTTGGTACATTTTCGTGCCTCAGAAAGGTAAAATCAATCCATGGAATTGGAATTGCCCATTCTGGAAGCATCACTTTCATCAGTCAATTATACCATGGTTCTATTTCTGACAGGGAAATATTGGAGAGAAGTGTTTTTTTTAATCTGCCTTTTGAAAATGGTGATAGTATAATGTGTGATAAAGGCTTTCACATACAAGACCTCTTGGACAACATAAATATCAAATCAAACTTGCCACCTTTTTGAACCTGTTTGGACAATTATCTAGTGATGAAGTGAAACAGACCCAGAGTGTCGCTGCAGAGAGAATCCATGTGGAGAGAACAATTAACGAAATAAATAAAAATCATAGTTTTCAACATGTAATACCTGTGTCATTATTTGGTTCTGTAAACCAAATCTAGACTGTTTGTGCTTTACTGCCTTTGTTTCAGGACCTAATTATCTTTTGTTCTGGATTTTAAGTCAGAAATATTGCTGCAATGCTATTGTCCCTGGGGTATCATTTCCCTTGAATTTGGACTGTTTTAAGGACCTATCCCCCCCCCCGTTAAAATAGTATGTTTTCCCCTAAAGTAATGAAAATGGAATGCATATTCGTAAAATTTCCTATTTTTCACTGAAGTATGCATTAATGATGGTTTTTTTTTACCAGTTCACCCTTTCAAGTTCCAAAATCACGCATTTTAGACAGATATTGAGCTTAATATACATATGAAAATTCTTATAAATGAATCATTTTCAAATCACTTCTGTTTTGGACCTGGCTACATGCCCTCTAGATGTAAAAGGACCCTTTTGGCAGATTTATGTATTGAATTGAAGTTTGAATGATTTCTAGAAATTGTCTTGCAGTATTTGTTTTGTAGGTAAATTTTATTGATATACCTGTAGTTAGGCTGTTGACTGACAAAAGGGACCTCGTGACACATGTTCATGTCCTCCTAGACTTCTATTTACACTTTGGCAATAACAATATGCACCATAAGTCGTTGATTTTTCCGGCTTCCGGCTTGTTTTTACACCCCTGCTTATCAATACCAACAATCAAAGATACCGAAAGTGCTGTATCTTTGTACATGGAAAAGAAACCTTTATTATGGTCGTAGACTGTAATCCGGAAAATTTTGTTTTAATTCCTAGGCAATTTGTTCGTCAATTTGGAGAGCAGTCTTTATCTTGGCCTGTACGCCGCAATCAAGTGTCCCAGAAATTAATGAATGACGTTGAACGTTTCGGTGAGACCACACGGATAATATCCAACAGACTGACTAAAATTACCAAACGTACTCACCTTTATACAGACCGAGTTAGTAAAAATGAATTATATCGGCCAGTCAAAAGACTGGTGTGAACAATACGAATCATTGAAATGTTGCGATCTTCCCATCAAATAAAATAATGTTATGCAACGAATACAAAAGTAAAAATATGCTAAAATTTTATGTTCACAATACGATTTCAGCCACGATCCCAAAATTTTCAGTGATCATGCATGATTATGTCATAAATATATCTAACATGTATATGTCATAAATATATCTAACATGTACATGTCGTAAATATATCTAGCATGTATATGTCATAAATATATCTAACATGTATATCCTATAAATATATGTAATACATGAGCTACAAGGTCCGGGGTTGATTTTAGAGCAGTCTAATTCTGGTGATTTCTTGAACATAATAACATGGGTTAGTGTCGGCCAGTTTTATTGATTTTAACAAAACGTCATCGCAATAAGAAACAATGACGTTATGTGAGTGCAAGTGGGAACACCTCCTTACTAAATTGTCAGAAATGAGTATATCCTCCATTATCTCAAATAACCGCCCGGTACCGATGTCTCATAGACTGTATACAGTTCCTGAAGTACATTGAGGAATTTTGTTCCATTCTTAAACGATGCGGTTTCGCAGCTGCTGTAGATCATAATACTGAGGTGGTCGCTATGTGAGGCTTTACTGTACTCTTAATTTTAGCGTTTTACTTTTGAAGCAGCAATGTTTTATCTGCATATGTGCACGTGTTAAGTTTATTTAAGATATCTAAATGATCCAGATGATGTTGATTTCGGATTAGAAAGCAATCCTATGACTCAGACACTTTCAGATTACGGTTGGATCGTGTTCTCTTCCCTATTAATTGTATGTTTATATATGTTAGGTAAGTTTGTATTAGTGAGTTTTGAGGATGGAAAAGCTAATGAAAAACTTAACAAAACATATATTGTTGTTGGACGTTAAGACAAGGGAAGACAATGTGCCTTATTAAGTTAGAAATTTATATTTATTTTAATTAACGGCATATGTAAATAATTGAGACTTCTTTCAACATTGAAAAAAACAGCATTTGTCGCCTTTGATAATCTATCTTTTGTCAAAATCATACATAATTATCGAACTCACCATTTTTCTCGTATTTACGTACCTGAAAGGACCAAATAACGAAGTATGTCTGTCTGACGTCATAAGAGTTAATTTGAGTAACTTTCAATTTTCAATACAATGAAAACATCAATTTTCGCTTTTTATCTATAGTTAAAATATCAGTTGCGACAAACAAACTCACTTTTTGCTCGTGTCAGTTACAGGAATTTCAATGACTTCTTGACGCACATTGATATGTATGACATCATATGATAATTTGAGTTAAAAGTATTATTTTTAAATTTTGTAACATTGAATAATACACCGATTATCACCCTTTAATCCATCCATCGTTAAAATATATTATGTTATATTGGTGTTCACTTTCTTTCTCGAGTTACACGAATGTATGACGTCAATGGGGGTAATTGGGTAACGAGTATTATTAACTGTACAAAGAAAATTTGTAGTATATTTGAATGGCGAAATCATCAATTGTTCATCTAATGATCTCTTTATGTTTCTTTAATATTCATACGTATTTAATGCAGTAATTATCTTACATGCACAAACTTTCAAATGATTCTTTTACAAGAAATTGGTAGATTCAAATTTATTTGTTCATTTATCGACACTGAAGCGTACATTCTTGCCCTTTATCTTGTACAAGTTGAATGTTATGTACTCTGCATATTAAACATTCTAAGTCCAGTCTAAATCCCCAGTAGGAGTTTGACGGTGTTATGACATTTTAAAATACATTGAGTAAATATCATATTCACAATTTATCAATTTGTATAGGTTAATGTATTGATATTACGCGTCTCTATCATATTATATTCATCGCTTAACGTGAAACACCATTCACACAAACAATAGTACCAAATCAGATCTTTGTATCAATAACGTCAATAAAGCTGCTGGAGTTATCTCCCTGAACACATATGGTCGTTTGCAGTTAGCATGTTACTTAGTTGACCAAACTAATGCTTATGAATTATTTCACCAAATTCAATTTAACGAACTATGATTTTTTTTCACTGTAGCTTTTAAATACTTTTCTAGCTTTAATGAGGAAGAACCAAGGCGTACAACTGTGCTAAACCACCAACCTTCTGTAAGCTAGCTGAGCAACTTCCTTACTAGTGAAATTTATCTGGTCCCGGGTGGTTTCGAACTCACAGCGGTAAAGGATTTGTGATTACTAGTCAGAGACCTTAACTACTCGACCACGGAGGTCCACTATGATTTGTTTAGAGAATGGCAGTGCAAACAATTCAAATAACACTGTATCTCCTAATTAAGTGTGATCTATATAAAACTATGTTCTGTTATTGACAATATATAACTATTTATTTTAGTTAGTGATATTGCTTGAATAATACACAATACAGCATAAAACAAACAAAAAAATATTCCATTGTTTTCCCGTAAAATCTACGCACGACAATTTGATACCGGAAAGATCGGACGGTACGACAGGCTTTTATTCATAATTATTATAATTAGTTTATTCGGTGATGATCCTACGTTATCCTCAAAACATCGATTGAAAATCAACAGAAAATCTAAGATATTGACGAATTTCTTAAAGTGAAAGTAGATTTTCGGAGAAACTGTAGTTTTTCCTGGCAAATACCGCGAATAAATTAATATTTAAAGTTTAATTCGATGTAATAGAATTGTGTCCATACGGAAATTTAAATTAGGAGTCATTTGTGAAAAAATGCAACAACGACACAGAATTTATGAACCAGTTCTGAGACCAAATGCCCGTATTAGCGGAGTGGTCTTAATTTCGGGGTGGTCTTAAGGCGGGATTCAGGTGTATATACAATTAATTCATGTATCGTTAAATACAAAGTTTAACAAAAAATACTCCTCCGTTGAATAAACGTTCTGATTGTTTTTATTTTTTACAACATAATCGGAATAGGTTTTTCATCAAGTGTCGGATTTCGCTAACTTTCCAAGCGTTACCAGGACTGAGAGAACCATGGACCAGTCTGAATCTGTTGTAGTCGCTGTCTTGAAGTCGTCTATGATTCCATTCTAGCGATTCACGCTCGAATATTCAAGTACAGTTTGCATGATTCCTTATCATCAAAGACAGAATTTAGCCACACGTGCTCTTTACACTACGGGCAGAAAATTATAAAAGACACATTTCTCTATCATAATATTGTTAGTCAGTTTAATATAATCATAATATACTACTCAATTTTTGCTAAGCACAAAATGTTTTAATGGAAATCTTTTCGGCAATGATTTAATTTAAAGGCAAAGTTAACATTTGTACTGATTTTGCATTAGTTATGTGTCAGGGAAGAAGGTGGCATCCTATATCCAAGATTTTTGGACACGCAATTTGTTTTCCAGATTTTCACAACCCCATTTATGTTTACAAGTTTAGACTCAGTAACGTGCGTGTGACCCATAGCTAAGGACAACTGCTTGGCAACGCCTTCTCATGCTCCCATGAGGTTTCTGACAGTCAAGCGGGGATGACGGCCCATTCTTGCTCCAACATGGTCCCAAGCTCCTTGTTGCTTCTAGGTTGCACCAGCTGATATCAGTGTGATCGAGCTGGCCAGTCAATGCGCTCAATACCCCATCTGGACCACCCGGGCCCTATCGGGACGCGTATTATTGTCCTAACCTTGGTGTCTAACATCTCATCGATACACCGTTGACCAGTCAATTTACATTTATTTTGCACAACGAGCTCAGTCATTCCGTCCCAGCTGATGCCTCCTAACACCACAGCTGATTGATTGATTGATTGATTGATTAAGCGAGCGAGCGAGTGAGTGAGTGAGTAAGTGTCAGGCTCCTGTTGCCCGGTGAACTAACCAAGCACGCCGTCAGCGAGGGTACCAAGGCTATTACCTAGTTCACAAGCAGCAAATAAGCGCCGTGGGGTGAGACCTGATAAAAACGGTCCTTTTTAGGGTCACTCAATCATTTCCGACTGCTAACTTCGACGAATTGTTAAGGGTCTAATTTTAGAGCGCGGATATTTTCTACGTACGGCCACGTATCGAACTAAAACAAGTGTCCTAACACAATAGATGGTCATAGCTTTTTTAATATATCCACATTTGCACGATTCCATCGAGCCTTCACGGAGAAAACTCGAAAAAGAACAGCAAAATCGCCCTGCCGAAAAGGCGTTTGCAAGCCGCTCGCTGATTAGCTGGATTGCCATGGTCTCGCGCGTTGCGATTGGTCGAAGCCTATTGCTCTTTGTTCTATAGTGAACACCTATTTCGAGCCTGTGCACCACGTTCGGCGACAAATCGGCCCGAAATAAATGTTTTTATAAAACACATATACATAATTTGTGAAAACACAACATATTTTAACCGAATTGATTTCCAACATTGACAAAAACGCAAAACACTTAGCAAAACGGCATCCGTGAGGCTGATTTCAGTACATTGTGTACTTTGAAAGCGTCGGGCTGCGCCTCTTGAATTTAGCACGGCCTGCTGAAATAGATGAAAACTAGCATAAATGAATGCACACCAAGTTAAAAGTCCCTGCATTAATGTTTTGTAAAGAATTGAAAGTTCGCCTTTTTCACCGAGTTTTTCGAGCCCTGACGCTACCATGTAGCATGTATCGAGATGAAATATGCGCCCTAACACAATAGAGACCCGTATCTTTTCGAAAATGTCCACATTCATGCCGTCCCATGAAGCCCTCATGGAGAAAACTCGAAAAAAAATCGTCGATTTTCACGGTATTTCGGCGCGAGCGACTGCTTTTGCAGTAAATATTACGAAAATGCAGTGTAGACCGTGCCAGCAGTGCGAGTCGCTCACTGCCGGGGTCATGTTTATGCGCGTAACTTTTTCAAATCAAATGATAGAGAAAAAGTACTATTACCATCTTGTAGCGGCATTTCTAAGCTTCAAAATGGTATATTATTTGAGTGATTTGAACCAGTATTAAGGTGACAATCTTTCGATAGGCACGCTAGAGAAAACACAAAACGCAGTACGCGTGTTGAGCACCTGCGGTATTTCTGTCAGGTCCGCGCGCACATTTTTTTCAGGGGCGAACTGACCTACTTACCGATATATTGTTTCCTTACAGTTCTAACGCGCTCATTCTGTTCCCGTGATTACGAAAATGACTGACGCTGTCGCTGCTGTTCCTGCTAAGGCTAAGAAGGCTTCCAAGCCTAAAAAACTAGCTGCTCATCCCAAATACAGTGAGATGATCAGCGCTGCTCTTGGTGCACTAAAGTAGAGAAGTGGATCATCAAGACAGGCTATTCTCACGTACATCCAGGCCAACTACAATGTTGGGGCCAACGCCGCGGCCTGAATGGGAAGGAAGAAGGCTGCCGCAAAGAAGCCAGCTGCCAAGCCGACGGCTGCTAAGAAACCAGCCTCCAAGAAGGCCATGACATCAAAGGAGGCTGCTGCCAAGAAATGAACAATTTCATGTTGTTTGTTTTCTATTCAAAGGTTCTTTTCAGGACCACTCAATTACTTCATGTTGATTTTACATCTCTGATTTAATTGTTCAGTCCCCAAATTGCCCCCACCGGGTTTGCATCTTGCATATATATGCATTTCGTCACCTTAATTCCAGAATCGTATAACTTCGTTTTTGACAAAAATGAAGTTTTGCTACCGTTGGATTCGTCTCAAAACGTTCTACAATGTGCACTAACTTATATACTTGTAGCTCTAACATGAAGATGCTAAATCGCTGTGCCACAAACGTCTAACTATTCATTTTCTATTGACCTCACAATCTTTAAACGCGATTTTCTCAAAACGAAAAAAATGAAGTTATATGTTTCTGGAATTAAGGTGACGATTTGGTAAATATTAGTAGAAATTGTTGCCTGTCTTTGTCTTGCCAGTGCAGTTCATTAATTTGTCAGGGATTATCAACTAAGACGTTGTTCAGAGAAAGGGACAGAGTAATTTTGTGACCATATACATGTATTTCACTTGAGAAATTCAAATTTTCAAATTCTGGGCCAGCACATGTAACATTATCGCGTGAACTAACACGTTTGTGAGCTTGACATGCAAACTGAAAAGGAGTACGGCATGCTGAATATTAATGGCATGCATGCATGCATGCATGTGTTAAATCTGCTAAATGATTTATGTCCAGGTATATTGCATGTACACTCAAACCGAAGGGTCACTTTGCAAGCCTGTTGTCTGTTGATGGCCATAGTTACTAAACTTTCTGTGCCAGTATGCACTACAGGCAACATCTACACAACAAACACAATCTATAAACAGATGTTCAGCATAAACTGAGAAAATATTCAGTGATTTAACACTGGAGACAGGTCTAGAGCGATTTTCAAAGGTCGACTATGGAGTGGTAAATACTATGATTTTCTAAATTTTACCATTTCCAAGGGTAAAAAGCACCTGTTGTTTTATATAAACCATGTATTTTGTCAATCCATCCACGGGAAAAAGATATAATTTGCAAAAATGTGATTTTCGAGGCCTAACAGGCCTTTAAGAGCCGCTCGCTGATTGGTTTAATGACCCTAATCTTGCGCGTCGGGAATGGTTGGACGCAAGCCGAACAGGCGTTTGAAAGCTGCAATCTGATTGGTTCATTTTCTATCCGTTTTTTGAATCGAAAAATGAACGTCCAATCGGCGCGCAGCTTATTTTAACCTTCCTACTTGAACTAGGGGCATTATTCTACGTTACTAAACGAAGATGAAAAGAACAAACCAGACCGGTAAAAAGTCTACTGGAGGCAAGGCCCCAAGAAAGCAACTGGTTACCAAGGCCGCTCGTAAGAGTGCCCCAGCCACCGGTGGCTTTAAGAAGCCCCACAGATACAGGCCAAGAACCGTCGCCCTTCGTGAAATCAGACGTTACCAGAAGAGCACCGAGCTTTTGATCCGAAAATTGACATTCCAGCGTCTCGTCCGTGAAATCGCTCAGTACTTCAAGACTGATCTCCGATTGAATGAATGACTGATTGAGTGAGTTAGTGAGTGAGGGAGTGATATTGAAGTACCATGAGTAAATGTATAGCACATTGATTTACATGGCATAAATGCATACAAGCGCAATGGACTTATAAGCCACTATCAGATTACAGATAAAAAAGACATATAACTAACCACACAAGAAAAAGGTGATTAATAAACATGAAAATTGCAATATGTACAATGGTACAGTAATTTCACTATTAATGATTAAACTATTTTATATGAGATAATGTTACATTTGGAACAATAATATTCATTTGGCCGATTTTACTGTATTATAAAAGATCAACATCTCATTGAAAACGGTCCCTCATGGAACTGCTGAATTTGTTGGTCTCTCTTTTGTATAAAGTTGATGTGCGCAAAAAATTTCCCTATTGTTCAAATTAAATTCCTACTTTTAGAGAAATTTATCGTTGTTAGAAGTTTACGAGTTTCTACTCAGTATCGAAAACCGATTGTTGCAATTTAAAAACCTCCCAAAACATACACGAGATGCCATTTTGAGAAATGACATTCGTATTAGTGGTTTGGTTCCATAATTAAGCATTTGAATAAAATTAATGTTGTTGGTGTAAGCATATTATGATACGTGTAATATAATATACTAGAGAGAATAGACCTTTTCCAAATAAAGGCTAATTATCCATGCACGAATCTTTTGTATATCAATTTGAAGAGATCGGTTTATATATTCATTTGCATGTGATTGACTCAGTGTATATTGTATTACGGGAGTTTTAATTCTTGCTGATAATAAAGCCAGTAGAAAAGGGAACAAACTGAAGTTTTGTAAAGATCTTTTATGTCTTTGTATTGGTTCATGTCTCATTTTTGTGAATGCAGTTTATTTACAATACTTCAAATATAAGAAACACTCACGTGACGGGAATATAACCATTGGAAAGTACCAAATTAAATCTGTGCAACCTGCTTGTAGAATAAAAAATCACGTGACTGTATTTCAGAAGTTTTTTTTTTGGAGAGCGAAAATGTATATCTTTTTTATTTTCTCACCAAATGAAGTGGTACTTCGCCTCAACGCACAGAAATGTATACTAATTCATTTGAAAAATATGCGTTTTACGCATGGACACATCCAGTCTTACATTTTAGACTGGCGATAATTTTACAATTAAGTTTGACAAAATATTGATACACATGAAAAACGAGGACTTTAATTGATATTTTCCGTTCAAAATTTGTTTTACGCGTTCATTGAACAAAAGGCGCGGTAAAGTCTTTGGAAATATTGAAAAAAAAAGGAATATAAATTATCTTAGTTTTGACTCAAAGATGTGAACGTTTTAAATGTGTATTATGTAAGCAAGGCCAGCAAAGGTACCATTGTATCTAATTAGGCAAGGTGCCAAAACCTGTTTTGATATTATTCAACATCGTCAATGTTATCTGTATAGTGGGATAGATATACCTTTTTCTTATACCTTTTTCCTCGTACTTTTATCTAAGCCAAGTTTCAACTTGTTTTTTAAATTGTATTTTACTTTAATGTAGTAATTGTTCCATTCTTGTTTTAGTTGTATATGTGATTATGTAACTATGTAGTAATAGATAGTCTCCTATAATTCAATGCTTTAATGATCATGTGCTAATTTGTAGATGTTATATAACTTGTAAATATTGTATGTATATGAATGAGATTTAAATAAATAAATAAATAAAAAGATAAATTGTATGAAAGTTTGAACAGAATGAAAACTGATAAAACTAGCGTTGTTTTACCACATCCTAACGGTCTTAATTGTACCAAACTTGACTATTTGTAAACAATCACTTGAGGTCTTAAGCCTAAAAAAAGTTTATTTCCGGTCACATGCCCCCATAAATATGGGTCGGTAGGTAGGGATTTTATTTTTTTACATATATCGGCAACACTATGGGAATATCTGCGCCGTAATATTAATCAGCTGTGAAAATTGCAATATAGAACTAAGATTTGACGCCGTAAAACTTATGAGTCGGCAGGTAAAATACTGAGTCGGTCGGGTAATCAAGAACCAACTTCGAATATCATATAATAAAAACTTTATTAAGAAACGATACAGCCGCGATCCAGAAGTTAGTGCTCTGAACTTGTAACCTGGAGATCTGGGTTCGAATTCCGGTCGCGGCAGGTCATATCCTTCTATGAAAATTTGACACAAATGTCGATTTTCCTCCTTATGTGGCGAAGTTGTCGGCTCCTTGTGGAAAGGTGAGTTAGTACTGGTTAGTATACAGTCCAGGAAAACTGATCAGGTGAACCGGTCGCCGTATATGACAGAAAAATTGTTGAAAAAACGGCGTTATATCCCAGAGACAGTAAGTCACATAAAAGCAACAAAAATATGATTAGGTAGTGTACGGTAAAATTGGTTTTAATTTGTCGGGGTATCGCTGTATCATTAAAAGTTTAGGCTGGGAGAATTTCATTCATCTTTGAAATCACGTGAAAAGGATTGATGTTTGTTTATATGCGTACGGCTGTATTTGCGGGTCTGTGTGTGTGTAGTTGTAGTTAAATCAAGCACAGACGATATATCTTCTAAATTGGTGAATTGTTCTATCTATCTATCTATCTATCTATCTATCTATCTATCTATCTATCTATCTATCTATCTATCTATCTATCTATCTATCTATCTATCTATCTATCTATCTATCTATCTATCTATCTATCTATCTATCTATCTATCTATCTATCTATCTACCTATCTATCTATCTATCTATCTATCTATCTATCTATCTATCTATCTATCTATCTATCTATCTATCTATCTATCTATCTATCTATCTATCTATCTATCTATCTATCTATCTATCTATCTATCTATCTATATATCTATCTATCTATCTATCTATCTATCTATCTATCTATCTATCTATCTATCTATCTATCTATCTATCTATCTACACTGCGTCCGGCGTTCAGGGGCGGAAAATGAGGGCTGGGGTAAGGCCACGCTTGAAACCCTCAATGTCCTCATTAAGTACTAACTGTGCGGGAAGAGCATTCCATAAAACAACTGTATAAGGGAAAAAAGAAAACTTGTAATAATCCTTATAGGTCTGAATTTGCCTAAAGTGAAGCGTATGCATGTGAAGCGTCAGTCTTGTGGGATGAACTAGATAGGGTGGCACAGGAACTGCAACCAGACCATATACAATCTTATAAAACATAGTAAGTCTTGCCATGTCCCGTCTGTCCTGTAAAGTCTGCCAGCCAAGATCCGCCTGCATGCTGGTTACACTGTCGTAAGTGGAATAGTTGTTTTTAACCCATCTTGCTGCCCTACGTTGAACTTTTTCAATCTTATCAATATTAACTTGGGTATGTGGACTCCAGACTGTTGATGCGTATTCCACTTGAGGTCTCACCATGGTCTTGTAGGCTACTTCTCTGATTTTTTCATTTTTTGTTTGTATGTTTCTGCGAATAAATCCAAGTGTTCTGTTAGCAGTAGATGTAATATTATTGATGTGTGTATTCCATGAAAGGTCTTTTGAAAAGGTGAGACCGAGGTATTTGGCATTTTCTACTGACTTGAGAGTTTGCCCATGTAGCCTGTAATTGAAGATGAAAGGTTTACTTTTATTAGTAATATTTAAGACCACACATTTGCTTGGATTGAATTCCATTTCCCACTTATCTTCCCATAGTTCAAGCTTTTCTAGATCGTCCTGTTCTATTCTACATTTAAACTTGAATTGCCGACCATTTTCGAATTAGAAAAACCAGGCACTTTAAAACTATGTCCTGTCTCAGTACGCTATTATTGGTAGTCAACACTCCCTCTCTTATGTAACCTTCGGAACAACAATCATCTACAATGTATCTTGATGCTGTATAAAACAACAGATTAATTGGTTCTCCTCTCTAGAACTGCTGTCTCTGAACTGAAAACATTTACATTGCCTCAAACAGTATGCCACTTAGACGAGGAATAGTGTTATCGAATAAAGTTAGACTGGGCACATATAGGTAATATTTGTACAGTTCACAAGGTGGCCATTGTTTAAAGGTTTGACAAAGTTAAAATTAGACTTAAGTGTATGCGGCCTTCCTGGATGCACGACAGGCTTTCGGCTGCGTCTGGCATAACGGGTTAATGTACAAACCGTTAAAAACAAACATTGGTCCAGCCTACTACCGAGCTATACACAGTATGAACTCATCAATGACAAGTAGGGTACGGAATAACTCATTCATGTCGGACTGGTTCCCAGTACTACGGGGTACTCGTCAAGATGGCTGTTGTTCGCCTATCTTATATATTCTGTATATAAATAAACTGATTGAGAAACTAGAATCGAGCAATCTAGGACTCTGTATGTACGATAGAGCGATATCGAGCCCTACGGTCACAAATGTCATGTTACTAATTTCATATTCCAAAAACGGACTGCATCAAATGCTTAACATATGTAATGACAATAGTGACAAATGGAGATTTCACTACAACCCTTCTAGGTGCTCATTCGTCATATTCAATGAATTAGCAATTGATTGGGGTTCCAGTTACACAAAATAGTATCTTGGAAACAGTGAAATTTCGGAAATAGATCATTACGTCCATCTTGGAATCCGTCTAGACAAATACATGAGCAATAATGAAAATATAAATGAATCGTGCAAAAAGCTCCGGGTTACTCTGCTAGGCATCATGGACAACTCATTCAAAAATACTAGCCTTAGTCCAGCAACTTAGAGAACTATTTACAAACATATTGTTTTACCAAAATCATTGTATGGATTTGCGATGTGATACTGTGTGACTGCCTCTACCATGCTTACCATAGAACGTTCTCACCGCTTTGTGTAAAGTTAGAGCAGAATTTTCGCCCATACACGGACACTGATATAGCCTTAAGTCTGCTTGGCCTTCCGTCTATCGAGGCAAAGAGATTGATGATCAGAAACTCCAAATTCTAGACCAGTTAGGCAGGTTGCCCGGTGAATATTTGTCAAAATAAATATTCGTCAACCGACTTATGCATCAAGTCCTTGGTTTTATACCAGGCATTATAAAACTACTGAAGAAATATAACCTAAGTGACTAGCGTTATGTACATTAGTGGTAAATAGTGGTAGTCGAGGCTAGAACTATATTACAACGGTTAAGGATTGAGCAAGTTTATAATAATTTATTTTAGCTTCATTGCGAAACAAGTAGTTTTGGTTATATTAATCACGCTCGAGTTCGCTTCCTGGACTCTTAAGTTTTTATGGCATCCGAATCTTAGTGCTATATTATTATAATTTCATAACTTAATATCTAAAAGAGTTACAAGCAAAATCAAAGCAAAACATTTAGAGGATAAAGATGACAATTAGGAAAATACTGAAAAATATCTTTATAACTACACAAAAAGAAAGCGCAATCACCGAAAATATATAAATCAGAACATGTTGGGAAAATTATAAAACAATATTTTAAAGTACATAGAAATACGCAGGATAATGATTGGCACTTAGAGCAGCATATGAAACGAAGAATGGTATAAAATAAAGTAAAACAAAGAAAATAAATAAATACAAACTATGTGTGAAGCCTTAAACATGGCCGGTGGCAACTCAGTCCATCTCAATCACTCACCAAGCTATAGAACTAACTGAGCAGTAGGATTTTATGGCATATTTAGTTGTTCTTACATGAGATATAATAAGGGTATTCCTATACCTAAATGAATTTTGTTTGTTATTAATACTAAGTAATGAATGTAAATGTGAAGGAAATTGTTTATAAATAATTTTTTAAAGTTTCTCTAGTCATAGTTCTCAAGTGCCTGATTTTCAGTAATTTGAGTTTGGATTGTAGTAAAAGAGAAAAATAGTGACATAGTGCAGATGTGAAATCATTATATTATATAAAAAGTAAAGCCCTTTCTCCACCTTTTCTAATGTTCTGGCGTTTGTATTCCCATAGAAATGCCATGTTAGAGGGCAGAAGTTAAAATTTGACATGATAGCATAATAGATATTTAACTTTATCCAGTTTGCATAAATATTTACCTCTGCGCTTAAGAACATTTAACAAGCAAGCTGATCTTATGCGGATTTGCAACATATCTGAATGAAAATGTAGTGAAAATTTAATAGTGACACCCAGTAATTTTACTACATATACACACAGAGAGTGTTATATTGTTGCTTAAATTAAAGATCGTGAATTTTTGTGTTTTCTTGACAATAGCTAAACCTTGAATTTTATCACGGTGTGCCTGAATTTGATTGTCTGAGAACCTGGCAATTAGAGAGTGGCTGTCTGGTTCAAGGGAGGTAATTGCATTATCTAAATTATGGTCAAAAGCATAAAGTGTGTTATATAGTTGTATAGTTTGCTTCTTTTCACAAAATGATAAACACCATTCATTAAAATGTTATAAAGAACAGGGCCTAATAATGAACCTTGGGGAACACCCTTGGGTATTTTTAAAACACTGGCCAAAATCACACACTATTAATTTTGTATATACATGTATATGTAATCCATTGGGCAGTAACCAAGGGCGTAGCTACCATTACGCACGCTACACACGTGCGTAATGTAAAAAAATCCACACATTAGTCGGAGTTGCCATTTCGTCTTCAGAAGGCATAAAAATCGGATAGAAAGCGCCTCTGTATAGATTCAAAATGCACTTTTAGACGTCCTGCATAGTTATCAAAATACTTATCAAGTCCCTCCACCCCCTGTCGTGCAATCCCCGCTTGCACATTTGGTTCGTATGCTTACTATTTTATTTTCCGTGGCTACACCCTGGTAACGACTGCAAAACTTGTCACATTGCTGTCGAAGTTTTTAGACCAATATGATGTTAACATAGCCTGTATTAGTGAACATAAACTTACACAAAACCGTGCTAACTTTCTTGACTCAATTCGTACTAAGTATAGGTCATATACCATTTACGAAGAATACAGTGATAATCACAAAATTAGTAGAGGCGGTGTTAGTATTGTTAAAAATCAGTAGATTTTCACGTTGACGCTTTACAGAACATTAACTTTAATCGATTATCTGGTATAAAACTTGTTAGAGGAAATATGCTCATAAAGGCGTGGCGCCTGTTGTGCACAATACGCACGTGCGTATATGAATTCTGCGACCTAGGTTGTAAAACCGAAATATCGTATGACGAGTTTTCTTTTCGTGCCTCATTGTGCGTATAAATATTTCATTCCTGCCTACTCCTATGCCAAAGATCATACTCTGTGTTTGTGTGTCATCCATAAACCATACTATGAACGGGTTTACAGAATGTATGGATGCTCTCCAAAGTTTACTCTTCCGGGACTTATTGTAACCCATATTCAAAAAAGTGTCAAGTAGCACACATGGAATTAAGAAATCTGAAGGCAATCAGGAAGCATCTCGCTAAAAATCTGCTGAAATCCTTGTTCGTGGTTTGATACATTCACATTTAGATTTCTGCAATGGACTGTTCACTGATATTCCTGCCTATCAACTTGAAAAACTGCAACGTGTGCAAAATCATGCTGCAAGAGTTGTCACTGGGGCTACCTGCGATCAACCCAGTGCCGATATCCTTAAACAGCTTCACTGGCTTCCAGTTCGTGCTAGAATTATGTATAAAGTAATTTTAACTGTGTTTCGTGTTGTCACTGGCACTGCACCTTTATACCTTCGTGAATTGTTCACTGAACGTCAGGGCCAATACAGAACAAGACTAAGATCTTCAACATCAGGCCACACTCAGTTCGAAATACCACAAACAAAATCTAAACTTGCAGATAGATCTCTGGCAGTTGTGGGACCTAAATTGTGGAATTCATTGCCAGACCAGTTGAAGGACATAACAAATGAAAATCAGTTTAGGTCCAAACTTAAGACACGCTTGTTTGGTCTGTTTTTTAACTAATGTATATGACTGTGCCACAAACTCTGAATTCAAGAGTGACTTGAAGAAGCCTATCTGTATTCATGTTGACTGTACAGCGCAATCGAATATTTCATACATTTTTGCGCTATATAAATATTTTGTATTTATATTATTATTTGTATTTGTAATCTCTGTGGTGACTTTAATGATATTTCATCTGGTACCTCTTCTGATAGAGTTGTTTTAATCAATTCCTTGTTCAAACTGAACTCAGTCCAGGTGAAACAGACGGTTGTTAATATACTTTATATGACTATTCATGATTCAGTTTCGTATTTTCCTGTGCTAGTTTTTATGCACTTGGAAATTTACTTAAAACATTAAAATAACAACAACAAGCTTAGATTGTGTGTAAAAGTCATTTATTTAGTACATAATAAATGAAGGAAAACATATATCAATATTCAATATCAAAAACATAAAATTATAATGGCTGGGGTAATTTCACTACATCCATTTACTGTAACAATCTTATAATTTTGATGAAAAGGGTGTCATTATCCCGAACATGACAAACATTTTTACATAAAATAACAATTTCATAAAGAAGGTGGTGTATAAATAAGGTCATAGTTTTGACGAGAAATTTATGAGGGTTTTATCCCAGACAATACACACTCCATCCGAGGAAAAGACAGAATGAATTACAACATGTATAATGTTTAGGCTTGAATTTACGTCTACCAATTGTAGTTAAAAGTTAATATGAGACAGAAATTACTCTAATGTCAAGGATTGTTTTGAAATCTAATGTACCTGTCTTATATATACTTGATACTTTATTCGATAAACATAAGGCATGAAGCCCAACAGTTTACAAGTTATATACATGTATATGGATAGAACATTGATACGTTATATTATAACATGAATGATATAAACATTCCAAATATAACATTGGTAATGGCGCACATATATAAATATAATGAGAAAAGTGCGAGACACATACAAACAATTGTCAAGTGTGAAGAAAAATTAATATCTTATATAACAAACAGTATAACATTGATCAGAATGTTTTTTCATAGTAAAACATTGATTGCAGCTCTGATATTACATCGATACAAGTTGAAGGGTATCTAATAATTCATATCGTACATTAGAAAAACCCACGTGATACTTAGTTGTTCAATTAACACGAAAAAGAGAATTAGCTTAATTACTGACATGATTACCTCCCGTTGTAGTAACAATAGTTTGTATAGAAAAAAATCTACAATTCCGATAAAATTTTATTTTCGTTCAACGCATATTTTGTTATTTTACTATAGTAAACAGACTACAAAAAGACAATATATGATCAAATTATGTTATTGATGATGACTGACGTTGTGTATCTGATAATCAGCATGTTTTAACCAAATGTATTATACCACTGATACATATCAATATATTAACCATATTGCCTGCGACAAATGTAATACTGATCATTTATATATGTATTCAATGTTGCTTGGACATGAACTTTGTGTTGTAAATATTTATATGAAGCTTAATTGTCCGGAAAATATTTAGATTTTATATAAACATACTGAAATTGTTAAAAATCAGCTCTGATCAAACTTTTTCTGTAAGCAATTACATTATTCTTACAAAATCATATTGGAACACCGATGTCAAAAACGCATACAAACATCAAATAAATGAACGTGTCGCATGGATACAACACTGTAAAGAGTCTAACAAAAAATAATGAGTTTCACTCAAAGTATAAAGCAGCAAAACGCGAATTTAGGAAAGTACGAAACAGAACGATTGCTTAAACCAATGTTGTGTACTATTGCTAAATAAACACAATGGTAGAATGTGACATAAAATTATTATTAAGGGTAAGTTAGTACTGGTTAGAATACAGTCCAGGAAAACTGGCCGCCGTATATAAATGAAAAAATGTTGGAAAAAAAACAGTGATTAACGCAGTGTAAAAAATAAACGTGATTGATAGTTGTGACACGATATCTAGCAACCTCACTACCATCCTACTTGAGCGGCTACAGTGAAACCTGTGAACAAAGATCACCCTTGGGAATAACA
The DNA here is from genome assembly GCA_008271625.1 of Lutraria rhynchaena. NCBI lineage: Eukaryota > Metazoa > Mollusca > Bivalvia > Venerida > Mactridae > Lutraria > Lutraria rhynchaena. Next base: position 403,476 of record VIBL01000241.1, read on the forward strand.
AAACGTGGCCTTTATTTACAGATGACCTTTATTCGGAGGTCAGTTTATTCTAAATGATAAATGACAGTTTTTCAAAGAATGGCCTTCATTCACAGGGTGGTCTTCATTCTAACGCAAGTTTGGCCGTATTATGAAGATGTTCACACATCAAGACAAAGATCGCTTTGATCTAACATTCTTGCATAATCTTGAGGAGAATATGAACCACTTGAGAGATAATAACGATAACTCTGATGACCCTTAGACACGACAGGCGCCCTTGACTATTGTTGACATATTGCCTTAATTTACAAAATGCATCAACCTGGCGTTAAAAGATTTTCTAAAAAAATGATCATAGACAGCGTCACTGAAATATCAAATTCTATCTTAGGAAATGTCATCGTGTCAAATCAATTACATATTAGGCAAGGGAGGCATAGAGTTATCTACTCTTTTTAATGAACTTTAAAATATGTCAGAGAAAATTGGTGACAGGCTATAATTATGTTAATAGTATTTCATGTTGCAATCTAACACTAGCTAATGATTTAAACACTTTTATGACTGCCATAATCATAAATAGAAAAAAACTCAACATTGTCAATATTAATGTTTATAAGTGATTCAATTATGACAAATGTTATGTGATGAAATTTGGTACAAGTCTGATAAAATTCACGGTCAACGTTGGTTCCTCGGAAACATTGTCTTCTTACATTGTCTCGCATGAAGGTATAAAACTTAACAGCGCATTAAATGTGAGAGACACTATTAAAACAGAATCCGTAAAGGACAATGTTCGTTATATTTTGTGCTCTCTATAGAAAACAAACCTAGAGACATAAATCCTTTTAGAATGACATCCATTGTGCGTTCTGTATCATTGTAATCTATACTGTACGGTGCTGAACTATAGCATAATATGTCGATGACAGACCTTCGAAAAACTAAAACATTTCAAAGGATTGTCGCGAAAAAAAACAACACTTCCCCGAGTCTACACGAACCGACATGGTACTGAGCACCCTCGGCTGGTTTCCAATCGATGCGTATCTTCAAAATGCAGTATTTCCGGATAAAAATCACGATATTTAATTGAATAAATGTAAAGATAGAGTGACATGTGACTGTGAATTTTACAGGTTTTTATCCATACATGATACAGTGAAACCATTACATTTATGATCATATCCGTGTAAAAACAGTGAAGTTATCCATGTCATCTCGTCAGTCCGTATTTTACTGTCTCGGTAGTTCAATAGCGAATCAATATGCAAAATGTGTAATTCTAAAATAGATGACATTCATAGACATCTACTTGCCGAATGCATTATGTTTACTCGGGATAGATATGAACTTATAAATAACACAGACAGCCAGAAAAATTCTTTAATTGCAGACTTTTTACGACACTCAAATGCTGAATTTCCCATTAAGTCATTATTTGATCAAAACATTCTTTCCCGTCTTCCTTTTTTACTTTAAGTCGCAAATTTACCCACAAAGTCTACGTGACAAATTGTAACGAGAGTTAATCTTTATGTGGAATATAGAAGAAAATAATGTAATCATACATTCAATTTACATTTAACCTTACATTATAACTTAAATAAAACATTAAATATTGTAATAAAAGCGATATACAATCTCGGATTACGTCTATCTACTAACTCTGATCCAACTTATTCCTTTATTCAGTAACGGCATTTGTGATTCATTTTGTAGTGATTCATTTTGTAGAAGTTGACAGTTACTTGCGGAGAACAAAGTTAGTACCAGTACAGAGTCCGGGAATACAGGTTAACTACCGCTGTTATATACATTGTAATAGAATGAATGCATATTTTCTAATTTGATTTCATACGAATTGTTTGGATGCATGTATAATTTGTATTTCTGTATAATTTCAATTTGAAAATGTAAATAGTTAAGAGCATACTATCATTGTACTTTACATGTATTTGTTTACTAGAATTACACGGACTTTGTAAATAAATAAGTTACGAAGTAAAGTGTTCTTTTTAGGAAGAATAATCACTTTTATATAATACAAGCACTATTGTTTAGACAGAAATAATCCAGAATAAGTTTATACTAAATTTATCTAGAAGAGGTTACGTTTGTATCAGTTGGTAATATCTGGTGTGAACTCTTAAAAAACTGGTGAGATGGTTGTTGAAAATATTATTTTGGTATCCTGGTTGACATGGTAACCTACACATTACACAATGCGTGATTATAAACATCGCTCATAGCCTGGATTCCTGTGGTCGATTTTCTTTCAGAGTCTGGTCTTTTTATGTCTTACGCCACGTTTATTCAAGCTATATTCTGGTGGAAAATTGAAGATTTTAGATAAATGATCATCATGTTGTCCAGTCTTTGTTTAGAATATGACATTATAATCATATCGTCAGATCATGTTTGTAAATTGACCCATTATACGTTTTTAAGGACATTACATACTGATATATTATATGTGCTTGTGTAATGTGTCTGATGTTATTGTTATCCCTTTGGGAGAAAAATTTTGTTGCTATTGAGAGATAGTTGATTTTGAGAGGTTAAGTTAATAGTTAAATCGTACAGTGGGAAAAATCATGCTGTTGAAGGAAGGTTGTTGCTCCAAAGAGGATCACTCCGGAGAGGGTTACACTGTACATGTTCCTAATGTTCTTCTTTTTGTATTCAGTTTATACATCTGTACAAAAACGACTGAAAATGTTCGATGTATATTTATTCGTATAATCAAAATCTAAACATTCACATTCAATACTGAATAAACAAGGGAGGTAAGTATCTACAAAAAATATTGAATAAATCGACTTGTCTCCCCTTCCCTAACACGAAATATATTTGTTTCTGTTTAGTCGCAGACGACATGTCCGCTAGTATATAATTAAGTTTCTAAACAAATGGTTGCGATATCTCAAATGCTAATCAAGCCCCATTGTTTAATTTAAAACTAATTACAAGCGTTCAGTAAGAGTTATTATAAACAGATTCGGAAGAGTCCTAAGAAGTCTGTTTCTTTAATAGTATTTTAGTCATTTCTACGTTTTGGACGCCGCATCAAAGTGGGCAATTTGTCCAGCTTTAACGGTGACCCCAGCGCCCAATTGTATAAACATTGGTTAACTTTAACCAAATGGTTAATTTAACCTTGGGTTAAATTTAACCATTTTGGTTTACTAACCATTAAAAATTATTTAAACATTTAAAAAGGGCTGCCATTTTGGTACAGGTTACCGTTTATGTTTAAGATTTAACCAGCATCTTTGACTTGGTTTAGATTTATTTGAGTTTTAACAAAAACAACATTCGGTTAAACTTAAACAAAATTTTTCTACAACAGCTAACCAAACATTTAACCAAAATTTTAACCAAAACTCTTATTTAACCCAGAGGTTAAAGTTAACCAATGTTTGTACAATTGGGTGCGGGTGTATACATTGATAGAACTATTGACTTTCCATAAGCTAACCGAACAACTTCCCTTCTTGTGAAATCTAAATGATATATAAAGCTTGTACTGAGCCACAACTTTGAACGTCAGCCCTTCGTGCGATCAACCCTGATTTCAATTCGTCAAACGTCGGATATTGCCGTTTTTCTCCGTAAATAGTATATCATAACCCCTGAATATTGGACCCCTATTTCAGGGAAATAGATGATTGAGGACTAAAATGGGAAAAATTTCAGGGAATTCCGGTTTTCAGGAAGTCCGGTTTTCAGGGTTATACTGTACTTAGGAAAACGTGATGGACAGTAATTGCTGGTTCCTGTAACTGCATCGTTGAACTATGTTTAGTCCGATGTAAATTATAACATGCAACAAACATACACACTATTGATATAAACACCGGCGGTTCTTACAACAGACGTAAAAAGCGATTATCATTAACATTAAACAAGTACAAATGAGTTGCTTTGATTTATTTATTTATTTGAAATAGAAGACAATTAAAATAATTATGAATTAAATTAACCACTCTATAGCCACGGAATAAGTTTAATCTTTAATAAAGAACTGTGATTGATAAATATTTCTGTATTTAGTTTTAATTTAACGTAACAAGTAAGGTATGAGAAACTTTTGTAATTTCTAATTAAATATGTACATGAATATTATGATAATTCTTGTTCATTTTACACACGTGAATTCAGTTTTGTCGGCATGCGAATGACATCAAAGTCTGAGCCTTAGTTACAAGTTAGTATATCCCACACCCTAGAGGCATTATCCCGTTTTTCCATCTTAGTTCATCCAGAGAGGTTTGTGGTTGGGTAGCAACCGTCCCTACCTATCGACCCATATTCGTTGGGCATATAACTGGAAACAAACTTTTTTTGTTTTGGCCTTATGCACAGCGGACGTTCTTTTATGACAGAATAGCAATTTTAACTGCGCATACAGTACATGTTGTATGAAATGATATCTCTATACTTCTGTCTTATTCTTCTGAAGATGATCAAAAGAAATTTTAAATTATGACGACGGTCATTTTCCACAGACATTAGGGAAATGATATTGAAATAAAGTCAGCGTATGATTGTTATTTATTCTAATTTATTTTTAAGTGCACACGACACTGAAATACGACAGTATTCATGATAATACTTAAGTAAGAGATGATTCAATATTTTACCTGTGATCATGAAACCATTGAATTTCACATCACACGTTTGTATAACAACAATTTAGTAAAAGTTTTTTTTTGTTTATTAACTGTTTGTTTCATTATCAATTAGGAGACATTTGATATAACTGCAAGAACCAATTACCGTGCATATACTGATCAAGAAATCATGACACGTTTTTATAAAGATATACACTTATCGTACTTTTGGTGATTAAGATATAAAATGTCATTTCGTTGTAAATATGAAAACTGTACCCCTTATAACAAAAGACAAATAAAATGATATCAACAAATCAGCTTAGAAGTATTAATGATAGGTCCTATATAACAATGCACTTTTTTTCTGATCTATACTGCATCGAATTTAATCGAATTTATTAAAATAATAAATACATGAAAAAATTGATTAGACTAACAAATAGACATGATACAAGCCTATATGTAACTTTTTATTTACAAGTCTGCAATACCGATAAGAAAATGAAAAGTTTGAATCTTGAGTAGAAAGTGTCTTAAATTACACCTCTGAAGATAAATTATGATGTTTATGTTTATTTGTTTTGGGAGTCATTATTCATATATAACACTTTCACCTTCTGTTGCAGATAACCAGTCATGTAAATATTCATGAATTTTTCATAATAAATTTTGCATACGATTAAATGTTTCGTATCTTTTTTAAAATGTCATCATAGTCATTATATAACCTTCTTATTGGTTACATCACGCATATTGATACCGTATATATTTTTGTCGTCAATCAAACAATACAGAGATGAGATATTACTCAACACAGCAGTTGACTAAAAATTATAACCTATCACAGTAAATGGCTATTTAGTTCCCTACCGGTGTTCACGGGCGTTTGCCCTCATCCGCCCGACCGCCCGTCCGTCCGTCTGTCCGCTCAAAAGTGGATCCCGCGTTAACTCAATAACTAAACAAGCTAGCTAGATGAAAGTTGGTTCGTGAATAAGTGGCAATGTGTAGAATATTTTGTTTTCTTCATCGCGAAATAATTGTGGTTACTATGGTAACAGAATAAGTAAAAATATGACCAAAACTCAATAACTAAACAACATCAGATGATGAAAATTGGTATGTGAATAGGTGTCAAGGCGAAGGTTATGTACACTATTTTGCTGTCTCTCATGGTTAAAATTCTGGTCGCTATGGTAATGTTTATAGCAAAGAACATGTTGCAAAATCTTGTTACTGCAATAACGAACTTTATTCAGGTCATGTGAATGAAATTCTCTATTAATTATTTGATGGTGTTGTATTTAATGCGACAGTTATACAGATTAATTGCCGTATTGAGTCAAGGTGGAGCCGGTAGGGGACATTATGTGTTGCGGATGTAATGATGGTCGTCAATCATAAAGTACTCATGTATATATGAAGGCGCCATATTAACTTTAATATTAAACAACATTATACAAGATGTTAAAACAACCCTTTTACAAACGGATAACCAACCAAGTCTTAAAAAGTGTTCTTTTTTTCAAAGCGATTTCTCCACTCAAGATTCAAAACAAATCGAATAAGTTTGTTTTGTAATACGGAAGCCCTGGAGGGACATTTATTATTTATTTCTTATTTCATTATTTATAACTTATAATTTATAACTTATAATTTATAACTTATTACTTATTATTTATTTGTATTATTCGAGAGTTTGCGCCTTTATGAACAACACGTATAGTTGTTTATTACGGAAGCCCTGGAGGGACATTTATTATTTATTTCTTTTATTTTATTATTTATAACGTATAATTTATAACTTATAATTTATAACTTATTACTTATTATTTATTTGTATTATTCGAGAGTTTGCGCCTTTATGAACAACACGTGTAGTTGTTTATAATTTATCAAGGGAATGAAATGATGTACTGGTTATAAGGATCTGTTTCACCAAAAGAAAATTGTAAGTACCCCTTTGTATTGTAAGAAAGAGCAATTTAATTGAAAGACTATTTAGCCTATTTGAATTTATAGGTCTACACTACATGAGTAGCAGTTTAATAACGTCTTTCTTTAAACTGGTTCATACTAGATAATAGATATCTGAAGTTCGAATTATAAATGTAATCAAATTATGTATTAGAGTTACGCTGCATATACGTGTATATGTATTAATTAATGAAACTTATTAAATAGTATTGTTTTTATGGCTAAGACAAATACATCTTCATACGTTTACTTCGTTAATTCTGACATATTCTGGATTGTTAAGGGGAAAGAGCCCATTGACTATACATGTATTGGACTTAGTTTTGTGTCGTCTGAAAAGGCGACGTATAGGGGTTACTTTCGGCGGCTGCGGCGGCTGCGCGCATGGCTGCCTCGGCGTCCATGTTTGCTTGCCCGGGGCATAATTTTGCCATCTCTTATTCAATCTTTACCAAACTTGGGATGAATGTTCCTTGCAATGAGACGGAGTGTAGAGTCAAGAAATTCTAAATCTGAATTCAGTATTGTTTAAATATTTCCATTTTATTTATTTTATGCATAACTTTGTCCGGGACACCTCTTGTTTAATTCATACCAAACTAGGGGGTACATGTTTGTTGCCATGAGGCGGAGTACAGAACCAAAAAACAATATCTCTACATTTATTTTGATTGATTCCCCTTTTATCATTTTTTAGGTTTCGGCGTCCCATATTTGCTTGTTCAGTGCATTACTTTGCCATCTTTTGTTTAATATATACCAAACTTGGGTTGCATGTTCCTTGCAATGAGACGGAATACAGAGTCAAGAAATCATAACTCTAGTAGTTTTTAAATTATTCCCTGTTTTACATAACGTTTGTCCGGGTCACAATGTTGGAATCTCTTGTCAAATCCATACCAAACTTGGGGTGCATGTTTGTTGCAATGAGGCGGAGAGCAGAGCTAAGAAACAATAACTCTACATTAAATATTTTTGAGTTATTCCCCTTTTAAATATTATGTTTTATATTTAACTTTTGTCTGGAGTATAACTTAGCCATCTCTGGTTCAATCCAATCTAAATTCGGGGTAAATAAATGATGATTGCAATGAGACACCGTGCAGAACCAAAGAACATTAACTCCACAGTGGATATTTTAAAGTTATTACCTTCTATCTTTTTAAACTTATTTGAGCATTATTTGGTGTTCTCTCTCTCTCTCAACCCTTACCAAACGTGGTGTACGTGTTTCTTTCAATGATACAGAGTTAATTAAGTTAAGATGATTACCGTTGACTCCGTCTTGTGTACACTTCTTACAAAATTTAGGGTGCATGTTTGTTGCAATGAGTCAGAGTGCAGAGCCAAGAAACGATATTTTTGCGTTATTCCCATTTGATTAATACTTAAATAATTTGACTTTTGTCTGGAGTATAACTAACCCACCTCTTGTAAATTTAAATATTCCTTGCAATGAGACGGAGTTCAGAATAATAATAATAATAATAACTTTACATTCATTTGGATATTTTTTAGAGTTGTTCCCCTTCAATTTATATTTTGATACTTATTCAGATTTAGTTGGCAATCTCTTTCTCAATCCAAGCCAAACGTTCGTGTTTGTTTCAATGTTAAACAACCCATCGCAACACTACCTATTCTACTCTTGCTGTAAATTGATATTTCGGTAAATGTGTAGTAAACAAGGGTTGTAAGTCTTCCATATATAGTATACATATATTTTCGTATGACAAAGCGCACTGCGGGGGTATTGGCTGCACGACAGTTCTTGTTATAGGGTTATTCCCATTTTATTGTTTTAAACATTTTTAACAGCCGCACAGCTTTGTTATCTTTCGATACATACATTTTATTTAACTAGAATTCATTATCCTTGCAATAACAATAATTGAATAAGATTGAGCGCTAAGTCAAACACTCTGTAATTCTACCTTTAATAGGTTTACAGTGTCTCGTGAAATGTATAGGTTAATAGAACTTCTGGGAAAATGTTGAATGAACAATGTCGGTAATTAGTCCTTTCATATTCAATGGCCGCGTTTTCAGGCGACACATTTGACTTGTGAAGTGTCTACTTAACGAAATCGATTGTTAAATTGTTTACAACCGTTAAATACTTCCGTATTTCAGATGTCCATAGCGATGTTATCAACGGCCGTGCTTTTGTCGTCTTTGCTGACTTTTACGTTGACCAAACATCTGTCTATGGCAACAGGGGATTCATATGTGCGCTCAGAAAGTAACGCTGCATTGAGTAGACTTCAGAAGATCAAAGAATATTTTTTCGCGGGATTCAAATATTGTGAAATTGTTCTAATTTTGTTCAAATGTCACAATATCAGCATAAGCATTCGCCATTTAAAGTGCATTTTAAGAATAAACAACTTGCGCCGTCGAAATGATGAAAACACACCATTTGAAGACGTTGAGAACATAATTAGAGACGGAATTATGTTGAGTGGGCAGTGTGTTGGCTACAGAAGCATGTGGCGACGTTTGGTTAACGATTATAAAATAAAGGTGAAAAGAAATGAAGTTATGCGTTTAATGAGAGAAATAGATCCTGAAGGTGTTGCATCTCGTAAAGCCCACCGACTAAACAGAAGACGGTATAACGTGAAGGGTCCGAATTTTGTGTGGCATATTGACGATTATGATAAGTTAAATCCATTTGGGCTATGCGTTCATGGGGCTATAGACGGATATAGTCGTAGAATAATGTGGCTGGAGGTCGGACCCATAAGTTATCGCGTACTATTATCTAAATACGATTAAGAATATGAAATGTGTCCCACGAGTTATACGAGGTGATTGTCTTCACATTGGCACTTTTTTGATAAAGTAACATCTCAGGTGCTTGGTATGCTGGTGTGCCAGGCTGTGCCGAGGCCTTTCCTATTGTTGTGACTATTGTGTTCATGGTTTTAAGTTTACTGAGTCCCATGTCGCAAAGTTTTATAACAGTGACATCTTTTGAAACCATTACATTTTCAGGCTTGATATCTCTATGTACTATCAATGGACTTTGATGATGCAGATATGCCAATGCTTTAGCGACTTTTATGGAAATGTCCAACTTTGTGACAATACTTAAAGGGTCATGGTCATCCCCAAAAAGCATGTTGTCCAATGAATCACCAACAAGAAGCTCAGACACTAATAACAGCTTGTCCGTCCTTGTAGCATATGCCATTAACATGATTATATTTGGATGGCGTACTTTACTATGAAGAACCAGTTCTCTTTCAATAAGGTGCTTATTTAGCATCATACGTTTCACCATTATTTCTTTTACAGCAACTGGTGTTCCTAACCAATCTGCCTTATATACCACACCAAAAGCACCTCTACCAATCTCTTCTCCAATGTTTATATCTACCAAATTGACTTTCGGCACAGATAATGTTAAATTTGGCTGTGAGATTTGAGGTAAACTGACTTTTGTGACAACACAACTCTTATTGCTAGATTTTAATGGCGCGTTTGACGATATTGTCACTGTAGGATTATTTAAAGGCAAATCCTGTGTTGAAATTTAAAACTTCTGACTGCTGACTTGCTGAAAAGATACATTAGAACATTTAAAAGCTGGTGTCAAATGACTGCAATCTAGTAGGTTTGAGGCCAGTGCATGTGTTGGGCCAGATGTCGGCTGATTGTCCATCGGAGAGAACGATGCCACTGTGTGTGTTGGGCCAGATGTCGGCTGATTGTCCATCGGAGAGAACGATGCCACTGTGTGTGTTGGGCCAGATGTCGGCTGATTGTCCATCGGAGAGAACGATGTCACTGTAGATGTTGGGCCAGATGTCGGCTGATTGTCCATCGGAGAGAACGATGCCACTATGTGTGTTGGGCCAGATGTAAGCTGACTGCTTAACGATGATACTGTCACTGTCACCTTTTTAGATATAAGAGTGGTGCCACAAAGGGAATCTATTTCTACATGGTATGTTCCAGCTTCATTTGTGCGCAACAAACAATGATTTTGTCCACTATCCACAATGCAATTGTTCTTTAACCATCTATGCGCACAGCCGTGGTTGTGATATTTGCTACATACACCTAAGAGCAAACAATCAGGATCATCTTCTTCAAAGTCATGGATTAAGTCTGGACCAAGGACTGCTTCGGTATCTGTTGTTTGTGGAAGAACACATGCAAATGACATTACCCTGAATCCATAATCAAATATATTAAAATCAGACTCCATTTCTGGTAGATTACACATTGAAAAACATGTGTTGTATGAGCTGCATGACAAGGTACTAGTCGAACTTGAGTAGACGGACTGTGTGGTTTTTTCATACTTGATATTTATAGTGCCCACTGATTCATTATTGACCAAATATGATTTTTGTGGGTGTGACACAAATGTTTGTCCTTTAGATTCATTTTCATTATCCTGTGGTGTCTGCAACACTTTGGTTCTTAAATAAAGATGACACTGTGATGGGTACAGCCCATTAGATGTCAGATACTCAGTGTAGGAACAAGGTTCACCATTTAAATTCGTAAACTATGAGACCTCTTCACCTCTGGGGTCAGTGAGTGTTACTGACATGGAGCTTAGTTCACCAAAGTAACTTTTGCCATCCTTAAAAAACATTTTTTCTCTTGTTCAATGATTTGTTCAACAGTTATTTGTTGTTCAGCTTTACAGGTTATCGTTCTATTTCCTCCACCTTTTGCATTTGTTACTACACGGAATGTTTTTCTGTTGTAATGTTGCCATCCGAGGTGAACTTTATATTCGGCTCGTCGACCACGCCCACGGCCACTTGTTACAAGGGGTTCAACACGTCCCTGAAAAAGGAGAAATGCAACCGTAAAATCTGAACATGATTACATGTAAGCAAAAACAAAACCTATTATGCAAATAAAGATTGTCTGTTGACTTAGCTTCATTAATTACAACTTATTATTTATAACTTATTAGTTATAACTTAATACTTATTTGTTATTACTTATTACTTAATACTTATTAATTATTACTTATTTGTTATTACTTATTATTTAATACTTATTATTTATTACTTAATACATGCATATTAGCTTGACAAAAAGGTATTCCCCAGACTAGAAATGCGCTATAAAATTAACCTAGGGGAATAATCTAAGAACTCAACAGATGTACAGCACTCGATAATGATGTGATAAACATTCGTGCACATGTACCAAGTTTCAAGTCAATATGACTTAGAATGACAACATTATGTCACAGACAAGATTTGCTCTATAAAATTCAATCAATGGGAATAATTCAAAAACTAAACAAGCTAGAGTTATGTTTCTTGTGCACTGCACTCCGTAATGATGAGATCAACATGCATACAATGTTTGTAAAGTTGAAATGATTTCATGGAATAATAAGAAAGTAATAGGCATTACATTATAATGCGACACGACAGGACGGGACGCGACGAACGTGAATCCAATATACCCTCTGGATAGTATCTGGAGATAAAAATGTTATAAAAATAAATAAAAATATTACCTTTTTAATTCTAGAAGAAGCCCTTTTGAACATGATGCTTTCAACCAACTCCTTGATTTTTTTCTTTCTCTCTTCTTTTTCCTGAAAATGCACAAATGTAATCCATTGTTTATTAGTCAGATGTATGTATTGTATTGCACATTTGCATTAAGAAAATCTATTAATAACAACCATTGTCATAGACAATATATCCCCCGCCCAAGGGGGTTTGTTTGTTTGTTAAATTTGTATACAAGACTAGAACTCCACAAGTCGGATGTGTCGCCTGAAAACAATCCTGCAATTCGAAAAACAAAAGGACAATAAATGCAAAATATTTTTCCTGAACTGCACTCAATATTAATGTGATAAGCATGCATACGTTTCTGACGGACAGATGGACGGACAACGCCAAAACAATATCTCCCTTGATTTTTCAAATCAGCGGGGGATAAAAATACATGACTAGAAATGTCAGAAGTTACACATATCCCTGCACCCCCAATGCTTACATGTATTAAACGACAAAATTTAAGGTAAAATATTTGTAACATATTTTTTTAACTCATACATTATACATTTAAGTACTTCATATTCCTAATGTTTTAACAAAATAGCCCCATAGCGTGGTTTCAGCGATTTTTTTCAAATTTTGCCATAAATATTTAAGGAAAACCAATGATCACATGGGGGATTTTTTGACACCAGGGGCATAATTTGAACAATTTTAGTCATCAAGGGTCAGGATTCAATTCAGCACATGTTTTAAACTGTGGTTCAAATTTGATGTGAAAGAAGGTCACTTGGTCAGTATCAATGTCATCGAAGGTCAAAATCAATTCAGCACAAAAAGTTTAAACTGCAAATATTATTCTCATCACGATCATGTTTTTTCCAACGCTCACCTCTCAATATAAGTAATTTTCACAAAGAACACGACTGTTTGATATATGCAAACAAAATGGCGCCAACATTGAAACAAGGTGCCAGTCGAATTGTTACAGTCCTTTGCTATGTATGTAAACCCCGGACATGTCCGCAAACATAAGGGAACTACTAGAGCATAATTGGGGGGAAGGGAAGAGGATACAAATTAATAGCACATTTTCAATATATCTACACAACTAGGGCTGTAGTTTGTCAACCAGGTCGCGAGACGAACCGGTTCGCGATACGGCAATGCAATACGCAAATCGGTTTGCGAACCATTATAAGCTATTGCCTATGTATACTTAATTAGTAATCATCACCATTATTTAAGTTCTTGCTCACCTGATATAATATATTAGAGAAATTAAACAGATTGCCAAGAGAACAATGATGATTTATTTCATTTTTCAGCACATACCCCAGTCAATGCAAAATGTTTCTGGTGCCTGTCAGGCAATTTGTTCTTTCAGACTAACTATCAAATTTTATTTGTGCCTTAGCACACCATTAAAGAATGAGAAATACAAACATGTTTAAATGCCACAGTAAACCTGCATAATTTCACAAAGGGAAACCAAGTTTGCACATAATTAAATGTATATCAATAAATTATCAACAGCACTAGCTTTATTTTTACATTTATTTACAATTGAATATCAAAAAATATTATCAGGGTACCTGGTGAAGAATATATTCAAGGGGAGGTTATTCTATTAGAAAACCGTCAAAAAACGGAAGTGTGGAATTTAGTCATACATGAAAATGAAAGTAGTTTATAATTCATCATTTTATGCTAACGAGCGTTGATAACTGTTCTTATTTTGCCAAATTCATGTAGATCTAGGAGAATATAGTTAGTGTTTATTTCCGTTCTTGCACGAAAATGTACAAGAATAATAAAGGAATGATCAGATTTAGTGATAAATCAAAAATTGCCCCAGAGGGGTAGCACTAATGCTCGAGCTGCTATAATATGATATCGGGAAATTCCCGAAATAAACTAACGGTGCGAAACAGCAGACCAATGTGACAATTTACTAATCAACGAAAAATGAGATTTGCACAAGTAAAGAATCAAATAATAAGTTATTAATGAATTGTAATATACAAAGGGCAAGTAATATGCGTGAGAAGATCATTTACGTGCTCTGTGGGACTACATAAAAGCCTTAAAAATGAAAAAGAAAAACATCAAGACGATGCGGTAGATGAGTTACTTCCTCTGATCTCGGAAGCCTAAAAAACCTATGCCGTACCGAACCGTAATTACCCAGAGTAACAGAACCATTACGCGACATATAAAGTTGCATTACTGTACACAGCATGAATGATCAGATGAATGATCAGATAATTCGATCAGAATCGCACTGACGTAGAAATGCTCTGTATATTCATGCGTTGTTTATATCTCAGGTCTTATTTTACCAAATATGAAATCCGTTAAACGTAACCCAGGATGCCTCTGTAGTACGTACGCGATGTTGAATTTATATCATACATGCATAGTCTTAAGTACTACGTTTTGTAAATTAAAGGAAAGAACATTACAAACCTTCTCGTCACTCATCTTCGTACCGGTTGCCACCATCAAAGAAAGAGCGGGAAATATCATATATGGAATGTGAAATATAAGTTATAAATGATAAGTAATAAGTTATAAAGTATAAGTTATAAGTAATAAATAATGAAATATAAGAAATAAATAATAAATGTCCCTCCAGGGCTTCCGTAATATAAACAACTATACGTGTTGTTCATAAAGGCGCAAACTCTCGAATAATGCAAATAAATAATAAGTAATAAGTTATAAATGATTAGTTATAAATTATACGTTATAAATAATAAAATAAAAGAAATAAATAATAAATGTCCCTCCAGGGCTTCCGTAATAAACAACTATACGTGTTGTTCATAAAGGCGCAAACTCTCGAATAATGCAAATAAATAATAAGTAATAAGTTATAAATTATAAGTTATAAATTATACGTTATAAATAATAAAATATAAGAAATAAATAATAAATGTCCCTCCAGGGCTTCCGTATTTTGTGTTGTCTGCAATTTATTTCTTAACGTCTGTGCAATTGAGCAAACCCATTTGTTTAAAACATGAGATCCCTCTGCTTAAATATCATTATAGTCTTTTAAATGTTTCTATATTAGGAAAAATAAAACTGTTGAAATTGATTATACAACTATAACTTCATTTCAAAACAATCTAAGAATAAGAATGAGGATTTAAGCTCCGAGACTAGTCTCAAGTTATAACTCACGAGTATTTCATCGTAACTATATTGCATTTAATGCAATTTTATGCATACATTTTGACATTTTTGGGGTCATAAAATCGAACATATAACGTGGCTGTATCTAGCTACTGGTCATATATATCGAATAAAACTAGGTTCTATATTAACAGAGTCATTTAGATATTAACTAAAATATGTTATATAGTTGATCAATAGCGATATTGTTAACCCAGAAATTCATGTCGTTGTTATTGTGTTAATTCTATAAAGTATGCAGTAATTAGGTTAAGTACCACAAAATGACGTACTTAAATATAAAAACAACTTATGTATATGTAACTTTAAGGCGCTAGAGCTGAGGCAGTAATCATTAAAGAACTTCATAATTAAATAAGATACATAAAATCAAACCTGCGAAAATGCAGCCACCTCCGATTAAAAGCTGACATGTGAATAAGGGTCACAAATAGACAAATGACTAATGCGGAACTCCGTTTTTATCTCAGATAGTCAAAGAGGCCGCGACCGTGGTCCAGTGGTTAGTGCGCTGAACTTGTAACCCGAAAATGCGGGTTCAGATCCCGGTCGCGGTATGTCATACACTTCTACGAAAGTTTGACAAAAATGTCGATTTTCCTCCATATGTGGAGAAGTTGCCGGCTGCTTGCGGAAGGGTAAGTTAGTACTGGTTAGTATACAGTCCAGGAAAACTGGTAAAGGTGAACCGGTCGCCGTATATAACTGAAATATTGTAGAAAAGGGGCGTTAAACCCAGTGAAAAAATATTCATTCTTTGTAGATTTGATTTCAAAATACGATCGTTTTCCATCGATACGGCTTGAAAAATAAACAGTCATTATCACGAGGAACTGACTCAAAAGGGCAAACAAACTATTTTTTGATTTCAGCCAAATAATACTCCATAACTTTGGCGTAACGGTACATGAATATTCTTAACTTAAGGTGAACATACATGTTGTTACAAAATGAACCACATTTCCTGCAGCAGCTTATAAACGTTCACGAGCAAAATTATGTCGAAATATCCATCAGATGTTTGCATGTATTAGATGATCCACGATACTGATTTGATATCCATCCGATGTTTGCATGTATTAGATGATCCATGATACTGATTTGATATCCATCAGATGTTTGCATGTATTAGATGATCCATGATACTGATTTGATATCCATCCGATGTTTGCATGTATTAAATGATCCACGATACTGATATGATATCCATCAGATGTTTGCATGTATTAGATGATCCACGATACTGATTTGATATCCATCAGATGTTTGCATGTATTAGATGATGCACGATACTGATTTGATATTGTCCACAGACGAGAAGGCTGATCACATGCATTTATAATAGTATTCAAATATGGTGCTTGAACCATCATTTCATTAAGATGGTGTTCTTGTTCTTTCCTCACAACATTTCGATCAAATATCCGTTTACGGCGATTTTTTGAGAGGAATAATCCGTGCCTCGCATAATCCTCCAAGTAATGTGAGGCATCGTGGTCTAGAGGTATAGCGTCCGACCTCTAATCTTAAGGTCATGAGTTCGAATCCCGGCCTCGACGGGTTTCGTTCATGAATTCCACAATCCCATTTTTCTGACGCTGTACTGGTGTAGTGTCCAGGAAGCGGACTCTAGCAGGATTAATATAGCAAAATTGCTTGTTTTACAATCGAGCTAAAATAAATTAATATTAACTAATGTGTCCGGCGATATTTTTGAAAAATACTGTCTACATCAGAGATATATCCCTGTATTTAGAGGTCATAGTTCAAAATATAAATAAGTCAATCATTGAGCATTCGCTTTGTTAAGAATGTTGGTGACTGGTAACAGAATTTTCCAAAAAGTTGCAGGCTCCAAGGTTATAAACCTTAAGAACCGTCTCCGAGCTCAAATCTCAATAATTACATTATCAATGTGTTCTGATTGAAACAAATGCAGCTATTTAAAGTTTAATTAAGTGTACAGGACAATTTTGCAGTCAGAATAAAGTATCTTTAACATCATCTTTTTCTGGTTTTATCAAAATTAGTCCATAAACATGACAAGACGAAATAGAAGATTTGAGCTTGGAGACCGAACTCAAGTTTTATAACCTCTCGCCCAGTTCTTTTTGAGTTCAATTGTTGTTGCTATAGATACACTGAAAGTACAATTATCGTGAAACATGTGTCAGTTCCTCGTGATAATGACTGTTTATTTTTCAAGCAGTATGGATGCGCATGTTGAAAGCTGTGTTATGTCGGAGTTAGATATTCACTATTCACAATCGTATAATGCTTTAGAAAAACGTACTGTATTTTAAATTCTGTTTGAGGCAATCGGATGTAGACAAGCTGAACTAATTTCACTGTTGTTAATAGATAGATACAACAGCCTTGCTGTTTGGAATAACTCTTTATCGACGTGGTTGAGTGTCCGCCTACAGTGCTAGGGGTCTTGGGTTCAATCCCAGGTTAAGACCATGGATTTTCTCTTTCCCAAATTACTATAAGTATAAAAATGTATTTTTAACTTTTAACATTATTAACTAATTTCAATTAATAAATAGCAGGTGTAAATATTTGAAACTTCTTTCAACATTGAAAAAACTCCATTTTTGTATACATATTTATTTATATATTTATAATCTATCTTTTGTTAAATCAGACATAATTATTGAACTCACCTTTTTTCTCGTATTTACGTACCTTGACCAATCATATGACAAAGTCTGTCTGTTAGACGTTATAAGAGTTAATTTGAGTAACTTTCATTTTTCAGTACAACGAAAACATCAATTTTCACTTTTTAATCTCTCTATAGTTAAAATATTAGCTGCGACAAACAAACTCACTTTTTGCTCGTGTCTCGACGCACATTGACATCTATGACGTCTAGGAGATAATTCGAGTTAGAAGTATTTTTTTCAATTTCATAACTTTGAATAATACATCAATTATCACCCTTTAATTCATTCATTGTTAAACTATTTTACGTTAAGTAAGAGTTCACTTTCTATCTCAATTTACACGAATTTCCACGATTGCGTGACGCACATTGGTCTGAATAACGCCATTAATCTAATTTGAGTTAAAAGTACTTTCCCCAATTTTAAGTATTAAAAATACAACAATTATCACACTTTAATCCATTATTATTAAAGTATAATACATGATATTTCAAGTTCACTGTCTTTCTCGAATTACACGAATTTCCACGATTGCATGACGCACATTAGTCTGTATTATGTCAATGGAGGTAACTGGGGTAACGGGTATTATTAACCGTATAAAGAAAGTTTGGTAGTATATTTGAATGGCCTATTTTACAAGTCATATATTGTGATCTATCCATGCTTCGTTAATCTTAATACGCATGCAATGCAGTAATAATCTTTTATACCCAAACTATTAAATAGCGAATTTTTAAAACTATTAAAATATTTTTTTACATGAAATTGATAAATCATGGTTTATTTATCAATTTGTGACTCAGTCAGCAAAAATCCGGTCATTGGATGTAAATTTGTCATTTTGTGTACATTTTGAACATACATCATGTCGAGAACATAGTTTGAAAATTTCAGCTCTCAATAACATTTGTTACTTACATAGAGCCGCTTTTATGTATCCACTTTTACTGAAGAAGCGGCAAAAAATCTAACATAATTAAGACGAAAGCGAAATTAATGAGTACAACAACAAATAAGTTTTAATGTTTCTTGATCAATTTAATTTGGAACATTATATGTAGCTGTTTTGCAATGTAAATATTATACCAATTCTTTCTTAATTCGACAAAACACATGATGTATATATATATTTATATTGCCTAGCAACAACAAAATTAAGTAAATTTAGTTAATTGAAAAATATGTCCGTTTGAACAACTAAGTTATGTTCCTAACCATTAATTAATTTAATTACAATTAAATATGTACAAAATATATAATCCTACATATTTGTATCACTGGAATGAAAATCCGTGGGCAATTACCATTATGTCAAGGATTTGTAAGAAGGAAATGTTTGTACATTTTTTACATCTTGTAGTAATTCAATATGACAGAATGTTTTCGTGCTACAAAAAAAATTTCATCATGCAGATGGAATAAACTTTGTGTAAGTTCATTTCTGAATGGAAACATGAATTGAGATCACAGCATCAGGAAAAAGTGTTAACAATGTTTGGTTGCTTAGCAACAATAATAAAAGTAATTATAAATTTGTAAAATCAACCACGCAATAACTACATATGTTTAGGAAGTAGCTCTTTTAAAAGAAATACATATAATATTATTTTCATATGTGCATGTATCGAATGAAATGGAAAGTAGCAATTATTAATGCTGCAAAATTTTGATATTTCAAACATCCCATAGCAGGAAACTGTTGTAACTTCATTAAACGTCAACCAGTATATTATGAATAGTAATCTTAATTGAACACTTCAATCACAACCAAGAACACATTAACACAAAACACTGGTGATATTTATTTATATTTTTTCATGACATGAAGACCTGAGATAAAAATTCTTTCCAATTATAAAATTTAACCAGTTGTTTACTGTCATTAACCAGCAGCTGATGAATATTGTGTCCTGCTCTTCATGACGGACAAACCGTAGTAGTAACATCTTCCAGTATCTCAGCATTACAATGTCTGGAAATCAAAAGAATACAAAATAATACACCACCTTATATGATAATAATTAAATAATTAAAAAGAGTACTCAATACTTTAAGCTTAGTGAAGACAAACTCTCCATTTGTCAGAATTAGCATTGTGGAAGAGTGTGACTTAATTCAGCAGCACAGCATCAAGAACGGATATCAGCATAATGGACGAAAGATAATTTACCTGCAAGAATTTAATAATGTATTTATCTAATAATAAAAAATATAACTCTCTCAAAACAGAAATGAAATAAAATTACCACCATTTTGCTTTCCAAGTACTGAAATACCAGTCAGACTCAAATTTTGTCTGACCAGCAATCATTGGTCCCTGACTGTTTGTGTAGGCCTGAAAATGAATTTTAGAAGCATGAATTATTAAAGTAAAACAAATATTCGTTATTTTAAGATCAAAGAAACATGAATGGAATTTAAAAAATAGAATGAAAATATCAGTATACAGCAAAATAAGATTACACTTCAACCTTGTTTATAATTATAAAAGTATAGATAATGCATCAAGGAAACGTAATGTGTCCATAGCTAGTCTTTATATATCGAAACTGGAACGCAAATTCTTGCCCTTTATCTTGTAAAAGATGAATAGTCTGTACTCCGTATATAAAACATTCTGCCTGTGTTATGATATTTTTAAAATACATTAAAAAATGTCATACTTAAAAGTTATCAATCTGTATACATTAAACTATTGATATTTTACGTCTCTATCATATAATATCTACCGCTTAACATGACACACCATTTACACACACAATAGTACCAAATCTGAGACTTGCATTTGAGTCCTAGGTCAATAAATCTACTCGAGTTATCTCCCGTTACTTATAGAGTCGTTTACAAGAGTCAGCATGTGACTTAGTTACCCAAACTCAATTTTATGAAATTGAGTTAGAATTTTATGAACCAAGCTTCATAAACACTGGTGTGAAATATTTCACCAAAATAAATTCAACGAATTATTTTTTCATTGTAGCCGGGGCCTTTTAGCGACTTTTCCTGGCGATACTGGAATCACCCCGGTTATTGGTTGGTCGGTCTGTCGGTCGTGCGATCTGTCCCCAGTTCGCGGGGGTATTTAATCACAAGTCAGTGATAGGTCTAGTTTCACTTTCTTTGTCAATTAATGTAAATTACGTATGATATTTGAATACCGATGTAAATCGCTGAAAAATGAAAATAAAGATCATATATATAGCATATTTTGCTAAATGCAATGTTTGACAAACACTCCAGTGATGAATGAACGTTCTGGTGCTTTTATTTTGTAAAAGTGGTAGGTTCGCTTAGGCCTAAAAAAGGCCCAGTGCCAATTCTCTCGAAACTTTCATTATATATTAGCTGTTGTTTAAAGAAAATATGATTCTTCAAGCATTGTTGTCAAAATTGTTACCATGGCAACAAAAAGGACATTTTGCTAGAAAATGGAAAAATGTTTGTTTCCTCATATTGATTGAATAAAATGTGAACGATCTTGCATTAGAAGATATAAGAAATGAAATCCACCATTTTTATTCCAGTATTTTTTGTTTGTCATGGTAACATAGTTCATTTTATTCACATTTAATTTCGTTAGTTGTCATGCAAAACACATAATAGTCTTTCAAATTTTCGCATATGTGTACAAAGAAATGGCAAAGCATTTTGCTGCAATCCATTTTATTATTTTTTCTATGAAAACACCTATAAGTACATATTAAAACACACTAAATGTGGTTTTTGAAGATAATATTTACAGACATTTTTGTATCATTGAACATTCTAAATAGTTTGATTGTAATGAATAATGAACTAAATCAAATGTTTTAAACATTTTTAATTAAACTGTGGTTGCTATGGTAACTTAAAGTGAAAGTAAAAATATAAAAAAATAGGTAATCAGTACAATTTTTGTTTATATTGAATTCAGTGTATCAAAATAATAAAAAATAAGTAATTGTTTTGAAACTATTTAATAATTTCACAGCAAATATCCATAGCAATAGTGCAAAAACAGAAATCACTATGGAAACAATAATAGAAATTGTATAATGAAAGCATACAAAAATGACAATTTTTCAACTGGTGATAAAAACTTTCAACATATATTACAATTTTCATCACAGATTATTCAATGTATTTAAGATTTGAAAAAAAGACTAAGTACAAAGAACTAACACTGAAAGCACGTATCAATAAGATGTATGCATTACACTTATTACATGAAACATCAAATAAGACATACAATAACATTCTGTACTATCATAAAGAATCAATTGCTAAAATAATTCACACATTTCAAATTGATATCGCGAATAATGCACTGATTTGTATGTTCTCATTAAATATCATTTCTCGGAAAAGAAGATATTGAAAATGTACGTGTATCAATTAGTCACAAAGCATTTAACATTAAAACAATATACAATAAGAAGAACATGCATAAAAGCAAAACATTAAACACCACATTAGTGAAAGATTTATAACTTTCATCAGCTAGATTTGTGCTGCATTACACAATTCATGCACGTAGCATTACACTCTTTAAAGGCTTAATAAAAAGAAGTGTTTATGGCAACATCCTAGCTGCAACTTTTTCTTGAAAGGTTTTGTAAAACTGATCAACTTTTATAGTCTTGATGTGGCTTCAACATACTGAAGAAATAAACAAGTTAAAGTAATTGTTAAATTAAAAGTTAAATCATTTTTGCATATACATGATGATTATCAGTAAAACATTCATGGATACCTGTATTCACAAACGGACAGAGAAAAGAAGGAACTTCATACAATTTTTAAACTTTCCTTTGAACCCACTGACATAAAACATTACTTCCAATTTATTTTTTTAAACCTGATCTTGAATGTAAGTGGACATAACTTAGTACCAAGCAGATACAGAATTTATTATGACTAGTATTGTAGATTTCATGAACCGGAGAAACTTAACGTTATTCGTTTAATAATACTTACCAGTAAACCATTCTAAAGCACCTTTATTTATCTGTATATATTATAATACTGTGTGTATCTTTACACAATCTTCATGAAGAATCTGAAAGCAGGTAGTATTCTTTATTTACAATCCTTACAGAAATGAAGTTATACAATATCAAATTTAATTCCAGTTAACCAATGCTTTAAGAGTAGTACTCAGTTAAGTAAGCTACAAAACTACTGAGTGTCTTCCCAAAACATTAAACTAATACGTAACCTACGCACACTTCAAAAATCCCGATGTCCATAATTAAATATAAGATAATCATTGTAACGGTAAATGTGTTTATAATGTACACAAAAATAATACTTCAACATAAATTTTAATAAAGTGATAAGACACCACGAAACTTGGAAAAGTTATAAATCTCTATATATATTACGTATACACAAAATATTAATGTGTCGGGTGTGGGGCTTCATATTTCAAATTCAATTATTTAACTATGGTAAACGAGAGTGACCACGTGTAGTGAATGTTGATGTAGTTTCAGGCACGGGTTTTGTATATCAAAGTGTTATGAGTCAAGTTTTTGAAGTATCTGGGAAAAACAAATGTTGATTATGTAATTTTCAGTTTACATTGTTTACTTCTGATGTAACCATAAACGGGGTACAATAGTTAAGATAACTTCCGCATTTCCATAGCAACTATGAAATAAAAATGTTTGATCACAATAGTTACCATACACTATCATATGGACTATATAAAACAAATCATTGACTTAAAACATACAAAATATCGAGTTTTTTCTTGTTTGTAGAATTTATTTCGTTGCTATGTCAACATTACTTATTTCAGACGACTTTTGAACTCATTTTTATTGAAGAAACAATCAAGCCTTTATTTTATCAGAATATTAAGATATTCTAATACAGGACCTAAATGAACCTACCCCTTAATTTGAAATTGTTTGTTTTGTACTTCATGCGCAAAGTTACCAGGGTCAGAAAATTCCAGGTGCACAGAGCATAGAACTGGTGTTGGTCCAAGGGTACCGGAGCCTTCTGAAGCCCCCAAAATATTGGTATTTAAATGCATTTAGAAGGATTCCAGGAAACTAGTGGCAAGGCTAACGCTGTCCCAAAGTCAATATAAATTATTTATAAATGAAATTTTGAAATGTATCATTGGAAAATATCATTTTGGGCAGGTATTTGAAATTGCAAGTGGCATAGGTATTTAAACATGTGAACTTGATTCAGTCTGAAAATGCGCGTGATTATGTCAGTATGTGTTTCTCAGTTGTCAGTATAAAGTTTATATACTGACTGTAACTATGCGTTTATTATAAACAGTTAACTGTATGACTTCCAGTCAACAAAGTAGTGTTTGAGCTGTTTTTGTCTGTTGTTCAACTCTAAACGCTTGGACTTTGCGGGTGATCGATGTACAGTCAAGCCTGCGAACAAAAACCACTCTTGGGACAGACAAAATGTGGCCTTTATTGACAGATGGTCTTTAGTCGGAGGTCAATTTGTTCTAAATGATCAGTGACGGTTTTCAAAGTGTGACCTTTATTCACAATGTGGTCTTTATTCGGAGATGGTTGCAAACGTAAGTTTGAATGTAGTTACACATATAAAACAACTCCACTTATTGATATTATAAATTGTTTATTAATATCATACGAATCCCATAGAACAAAGTTCATAATTTCCAAACATTAATTGTAAAGTTGAATAGAACAAAGCGTATTTGTCACTGATAGTAATTCCGAGTGAGAATATTTATTAAAATTAACAATCAAACAGACAAACAGTTAAACAGTTATATTTGATTAAACGCCTATTATCTGCGTTGAACATAATTATTCAATGGCCTTGTTCATAAATAGATAAAAAATATAATTAGAAAATTTGTTTACAATAAATGCATAAATAAAGCAAAAATAATAAAGATGATGACCACCTTCAAAGGGATGATTGTGATTAAAAGAATTCATAGAATTTTCCAAGAGAGTATATTTTAAGATTTTTCTTGAAGATGTCTAATGATTCGGCATGTTTATTCGGCAGACTATTCCACAATTTTGGACCTAAGGAGCTGAAACTTCTGTCATTAAAGGTCTTTCATTTGTTAAAGGGTACATCATGGTATAAGTTTTCTGCATTTTAGGACCTAAAACCATTTTTTTCTTTGGATTGGCTTGTGCAAAAACACGTGGGGGTACATTACCAATCGAACAGCTGTTCATGAAAGTACATGAAAGTAAGGATCTTAAAATTGATTCTTGCGGAAATTGGTGACCAGTGGAGTTTGAACAATGAATCTTTTGAACCATCGTATTTCCTACGACTCAGGACAAATTAACTCTAAATCCAATGATGTAAACGGATGTAGTAAAAAATAAAACAAACGAACGAACGAACGAACGAACGAACGAACGAACGAACGAACGAACGAACGAACGAACGAACGAACGAACGAACGAACGAACGAACGAACGAACGAACGAACGAACGAACGAACGAACGAACGAACGAACGAACGAACGAAAGGTGCTGAGCAAGATGACTCTATTATACAAATTCAAAACAGTTATTAATTTTGTTATTAATACAATGTATATTTATGTGATCATAATTTTTATTTATTTTTTTTGGAATCCATTCCTCTGTTCATTTAATAGTCGATGAATTCTCTCATCATCATAAAATACAATATATATGTATGTACAGTCAAACCCGTCAACAAAGGCCACCGATGAGGTCAATTTTGTTCTAAATAATCAGTGACGGTCTTTCAAAGTATGGCCTTTATTCACAGACTGGTCTTCATTCGAAGGTGGCCACAAACACAGGTTTGGATGTATCATGTACAACTTAAAAAGCAATGATATTATGATACAGTCAACTTAGTAATGTTTTTATTCCCATGATTTCATCGAATTAGACATAATACTGTTGAATGAAACAAATAAATCAATTGTTAATAAATTCTGTAATTTTGTATTAAGACTATTACAATAAGGGATATACAAAGTAGTATAATGTTTTTAATATCATTGCATTGTATCGGTATGCTGATGTGCTAACAACATTCTCACTTTACTTTGCCTCAATTCGTTACATACTGTCTACATGTATGATACAGTCAATTAAACGATCAAAAACATCATTCATGGTCACCGACTGTAGGCTGAAATCATCCGGCGCTATCTAACATAAACCTATGTAAAAATCTTTGTCAATGGTCAATTTACCAGCAGACAATTTTAACCACAGTATACCGTACTCAAAGTTATAAAATAAGGGCTCATCTGAAATTAGATCACAATTTACATAATAATGCCATCAGAATTATGTGTGGCAGTTGATTTTACTTTAGTTTTGTGCAAAACAAAATGTTCAAAATCATGCACGTGCAGATGTATAAACAATCAGTCCAAGTTTCTGTAAATAGCAATATATCATTGTTATTAAAAAGATTTTTACATAATCTGACCTTAATGTGTCAGTTCTCTTAGCACAAAGCCCATTTATAGTCAAGTAGGCACATCGAACTTTGACCCTCTCCGGTTCGTCCTAGTTTTGGGACAGTTCATCGTTTATCAGATCACTAGAAGTTCTATTAATAGCTGTAGGTGAAAACCCACGCCTGCATGAGGACATATTTCCTCCGTACGTACTAGCTGAGTGAGATCTCCGGATGTTGCGGGTTCTGGTTCGGGAAATATGCGGTTAGTTTTTATTGTTATTAATATCGGTGATGTTCTGATCGAGTATGAAGCACCATGTGCTGAGGATTTAATTGCATTATGTTCCACGGACAAGGATTTTGTCGCTTACATAGCACTTTTAATAGGCACTTCGTTGGTATTTGGGGTTTCAGGAATGTCGTTTAAGACAACATCAGATTGACTTACAAGCGATGGTACTTCTACAAAATGAACATCACTAGGACTATTATGTACGCCATTCACAATTTTTTCAGCCGATAAATTCACAGGTAATGAGAATTATGAATACACTGATTGATGACGCCTCCGCGCCTCTATTAAACATGACTCGTGCTTATTCACTATTTCAGACCTCGTGTTATGGTTATGTATAACACTCTCAGAGTGTAGAACTGTATAAACGTATCTTGTTGTGTCACATTTTCATGGACGTAGACATTCTGTGAGGGGATACACCTCTCTGATGTTGTATTTTGCGGCATCAACATTTGGTTACCACTCTCATGATTAACCTCTGTTTGTAGACGTCATGAAAATCACGAAATTTTGCCATTATAGGCCTGTTAATGAAGTTTCTACCTCTAATTCTGGCAACCAATTTATGTCCTCTGGTAATATAGACCTTACGTCCTTCAATACCTAATTTGTCTCGAAAGAAATTTTCTAGGAGAGATATACAATCTTCGTTTTGGACCTCCCGAATGATAAGATTGTTTCGTCTCGATCTGCCCTTCTAATCAATAGACTTACACGCCAATGTTTTTATGAATTCAGATTGTGTAGATTAGATTAGATTAGAAAATTGTTTATTATAGTGACATGTGAAACAAGCAATGTTTAAACATACGTAAAACATATAAGCAAATATTATTCACCCGGCCCAACGGGCCTATAAGTCACCTTCATAACATTGAAGTAATACATTAACATGATAGTCACGAGTTTACGGCGTAAAGAAATGTGAAAACATGAATATATTCAAATAAATAATCAAATTCATATTTACATAATAATAATATGAAAACTCGCAAAGCAAATATTTACTGTTTATACATACTAAGCAGACATATTAACTATATAAGGCATGTCTTCTACATAAGTACGACTTAGTAATACATTTGGCAATTTTTCTAGTATGGTTTATCATTAAGGTTTTTAATTTATCTTCGTCCGTCGAATCAGTGTCTTGATTAAATTCATCACTTTCAAAATACTCAGCTCTGATTTGTCTGTAATTGTCACATTTTAAGAGGAAATGTTTCTCACTTTCTACCTGATTGTTATGACAAGAACGACAAAGTCTATCCTCTGGGGCTGCTCCAACATAACGTCCGGTTTCAACGCGCAATGGTAAAATACCAAAGCGGAATTGACACATTCTTGCGTAGATCTAATGACAAGTAATCTACTCTTCTGAATGCATCTTTAAAAAGTCTATATGTTCGTGGTTTTCTTACATTAGCTACATCACTTGCCCATTTATCAGCGCACAAGCTCTTTATTGAGTCACACACATAAATCATATCAACACAGGTTTTTGAGTCGAATTGTTGTGTAAGATTAAGTTCATTCATAATTGCTCTAACGTCATTACTCCAGTTTCTCGTATTAGCACATTGGTTGTAATAAAAAATAAACACTTTCTTCGTAAGCCTATTATCGTCCATTTGGATTAGTCTATTCCAGTAACGTAATATAGTCTGTTTTCTTTTGTATGAACTCGGGATCCAACCGGCGTCCCCATATAATGCTAACACTGGGGCAAATCTGTGCACACCAAAAAAGTATCTTAAGGCTCTATTATATACATTGTCTATACATTGGAATGATTTAAAACCCCACGTCGATGCTCCGTATTCTATAATGGGTAATACACAAGATGCAAATAGTTTATCATATGTACTGAAACCTATGTCCTTGTGATTGCGTAATTTACTAATGATGCTCCCGAGTGTACGGCCGCCGCCTTCCGATAATGCCTCGCAGTTCCTCGAGAAATTGCGTTTTTCATCAAATATGACTCCCAGGTATTTATAGTATTCCACTGTTTCGAGCACATTTTCTCCGACCCTGAATACATTAGCGCACACATTAGGATTTTTGCGTGTTAATGAGAACCCTCCACTTTTTACGCCATTCGTGCATAACGTTCAACATGGCTTGTAGGTCCTCTTCAGGGCTGTCAAGACGATGTCGTCAGCTTACAACAGAGCAGATATTTTGACAGTGCCCATGTCTATGCCAAGGTTGAGGTCATTGATCTCGTGCACAAGGTCATTTGCGAAAATGGCCCAAAGAGAAGGCGACAATGTGCATCCCTGCTTTAAACCGGAAGTGCAATCAAACCAGTCTGTATAAGCGTAACTATTCGTCGTACCGTCGTGTTTGATGCGAATACATGCTGTTGCACTAGCGTAAATGTTTTTATAGACTTTTCCGTCGATGTTATGTTGTAGGAGTTTATAAAGTAACAACTTCCGGTCTACAAAATCAAAGCCCTTTTTCAGGTCAATAAATGCTGCGTATGTGTTCTTGTTATTACGTATAATGCTATCCAGCGCGAATATATGATCCTCACAAGATCGTCCCTTCCGGAAATCGTTCTGTTCGTCAACCATAAGTCCGCTTGTCTCTAAGTAAGACGAAACCCTATTATTTATAAATGCTGTATTTATTTTATTAACACAAGACAGTAAGCTGATGCCTCTGTAGTGTAGTGGGACCCTCTTGTCGGTACCTGGGTCCTTTAGTATAGGGCAGATAATAGATTTACGCCATACTGAGGGTATCACACTGCAATCAAATATGAGTTGAAACAGTTTTTGTAGCACTGAAATCACAGGTGGGAATTTAAGAACTTCATATGGTATTTTACCAAACTCCTGTGCGGACCCGTTTTTTGGCACTCATTATAATGTTTGTAATTTCCTCAACGGTAATGTTTCTGTTCATAATTCCATTCGGCGTATACATAGGGTCTTCAATTCTATGTTCTAACAACACCTTGTCGTTTAAACACTCTATAATGAGTCTCATCAAAATCGTTAGTCTTGTCGCAGTTATAAAGTTTCTCAAAGTCTGATTTTCACATGTCTAATACTATGCGCTCATTTCTGATTACATTCCCGTTATTGTCTATAATTTCTAACGGTATAGAATTGTCTTTTCTCGGCCCCATTTGCTTAATCTTTCGCCAAAAGTCATTTGGGTTTTAAGTGCTGATTTCGTCAATCTCGACGGTTTGGGTACGTCTGTATGACCGCTCAGTTTGCCTGAGGATTTTGTCGAATGTATTCCGCGAATGTTTGTAATCGCTATGCAGACGTTGCCTGTTGCGATTGTTTCTACCGCATTTCAGGAATTCCCACTCTTTTGTACTCATATCGTTCCACAAGGACTGTAGCTCTTCGTTCCAGTACAGTATCGTATGTCTACAGCGTCGACGGTTTTTGTTCGTTGTGGAAATATTTGGTACATGTACCTAATCGGACATTTCTTGAAGTATTGTGTCGCATAAATTCCCATAAACGTTGTCAATTTCAAATTGCGTTTCTCTGCTCGATTCAATTCTGTTTATTATATTCATAATCGCTGTTCTGGCCATATCACTTTCCATGAAGTCAGCTGAGATACGGTTCAGTCTATGTCTTGGACAGTTGTCACCGTAATTAACACTGCTCTGATATGTAAAATTATAGTCCGGTTCACTAATTTCAATGTTTATGTCCGCTATCAGCACAGACTGGTCAGGTAATCGGGACCGCGTTCCAATTAACCCGTGTAGACTATAACGGTCCGTGATCTCTTGAACTGTCAATACACTAAACGACCTACATCTGCTGAATAGATCTTGTGGAACGCACAGGTAGTCTACTACAGCATTTCCTTTTGATGAAATCGATGTGTAATTATCGGGTTTAAATCTCCCATTCAGTTGACAGAATTTCGAGTCGTTCAGAAAATCTATAAAAATATGACCATGCTGGTTAACAATCGTGTCCAAATTCGCACGTAAAGGCACAGAGTCACGGTCTTCAAGAATGTCAGACAGGCCACCGATCCTCGCGTTGAAGTCTGCTCCTATGAACATATAGTCACAATTGCTGTAAGTGTATAAAAGTCCCAACAAATGCGCAAAGTAAGACTGTCTATCTCGTCCCATCACTGAACTTTCTGGTGGCAAGTAACAAGAAAATATAACTATTTCCTAGTCATTTTTTCGGTGAGTTAACTTTAAGGCAAGTATTCCATCGTAGGCCCGATCCATAATGTTAATTTAATATGCGTCCGTTAACCACTGTTTAACGAGAATTCCGACGCCGCCAGATGCGTTTGGGGCAAGTCTGTGTATTTCCTCCCTGTTAAAACCATACCATACATAGCCTTCACAGTTTATAGAGTCATTGCCAGCTAAATGCGTTTCTATCACCGTAATAATGTCAGCACTTACAGAAGTAACGATTTCACATCTTAAGGTGCTATTGTCCTTAGTCCACCGACATACGTTTATGTGGGCCAGTTTCAAGAGTCCAGGGGGGGGGGTGTCCGTCCTAGTTGTTTCCATTAGGTTGCTGGGTGATGTCGTCGGTGACTGCGTTGCCTTGCCGGTTGCCTCTCAATACGCCCGTTCGCGTCAACTCGTAAACCGTGCCCCTGTGGCGGTTGTCGCAGCAATGATCGAGTGTTCATCTCAATCAGTCTTTCTGTTTGACTCTTACAGCTCTTAATATACACTTGCTTATAGTTCTCCGAGTCTTTAAGTTTCAACTTATTTCTAAGTACAAGCACTTTCTCATCTTAGTTCCTGCATCGACGCCCAAGGCAGTAATAATATGATTGGCTTTGTCAGTTAAATCCTCATCTTGTTGGTAACTAACTCCAAAGAGAACAACCGAGTTATCTGAATCGTCCCCATTAGCTGGCCTGAATCTCACAGGAGCCCTCGGCACTTGATCTCCATTACCATTCTCGGCTGACTCGACTGGTTCATCTTGATTAGCCGGGTGTATTTGCATATTCTGCTCCAATGACCCGATACGACCCTCTAATGACTGAACAGTTGTCAGGACGGCGTCTATTCGAGCACTTTCTTGGTCGTTTTTTTTTCGATATTTCATTGCGTAGTGATTTCACTTTCTTATCTATTGCTCCAATAAACTCATTACGGAGTCTGTCAATCTTGCTTTCTAGAGCACTACGGTTCCTTTGCTGATTGACCTTCATCTCTCTTACGGCCCTAACAAACCAATCCAATTTATCGTCTGTGCTCTGACCCACCATGTTTGAGACTGTGGGAATACTTTCTTTCTCACTATGTTTAATAAAGACTGAAGTGTCAATGTCTATTTCTCCCTCACTTTCATATAACATTGAGTTTGCTTGTCCGATAATGTCACTCACAGACACGACCGAATCATTGTGATCGGAACTTCCAATTCTCACATGTTTATTGGGTGTAGCTAGATGTTCGGTCTCAGATTCGCTACTCTTTTTTCTCTTTTTCCTCTCTTTCTCTTTTTCACGGGTTTTGCACTTGAATTTCAATTAAATTTGTGTATTTGTGATAGTCGTGACTTGGCTCAGGTTTTCACACATATTATAAAATGATTTCTGCATGGTGACGATTCTCATACCGTTATCAACTTGTTCATTTCTTATCAACATGAGTTCATTAAATATATGTAACAATTTACCATCCGTAGTACTAGACATAAAACCCTGTCTTGTTTGGCCATTATTTTAAGTCACATTTTGAGTTTCCATTTCCCGAGTACTGAAACTATCGAAATGATTTTGAACCGGCATATTAAAACGAGTACACCTGTCTATATAACCATTTTTGTTGTGAATACACATTGTCCGCTATGTTGTCCGCTTAACATGTATTCATTAATTCACCACACATAATATTAATTAAGTAATCTATTTAACACACATGTACATATAATTAAGTGTACGTACATAAGTACATTTTATGACGCTGAGCTGTTATGCTTAAGTCAAAATCAATTATTCGTGCTGTTCCGTTCTGTTCTGTTCTGTTCTGTTCTGATAATAACCACTATTATAGACAAAATATGTAAAGACATATCAAACTATGCTGATAAAACCCGTTTCAGACGCATTTTGTCGCTGTATTGTGAGTATGACGTTCTCGACAAGTTTCCGGACAGAACGTTTGGGAGTGCGATATTTCCTTTCTCACTTACCTACAACTCAAGAAAAATCCACGACTCAAGGAACACATTCTACCTAACTACTTTTTGTGATCCCTATTTACGTAATATCAATTTTACGCAGCGTAAGTTCGGTCAAAATTGTTCTAAAATATAGTATACATTTATGATACTTTTGTAAATAATCAGAAATATAAGTTTCTTCACTATGGTACCAGAACGTATATATTATTTTATGCCAGCTTTACAGGTTTAGGATTATGACCTGGCTTTAAATATACGACCAATATCAATGTGAATATCAGCTCAATAACTCATTCTACAAGGACAGTCCATAGACACTCGGTTTCCGTGATTTTTATACCCGTACAGGCGCTAGTTTTTTTATCTAAACTCATCAAACAGTAACGAGCGATGTTATTATAGGTGAATTCAACAGTTTATTGTTTTCATATTATTATATACAGACAGTAAAACCTCAAATAGCGACCACCACAATATTACGACCACCTTGTTATAACGACCACCTATCTTCGGATTGTTAGTGCGTTTCGTATTGTTTAAGTAAACTGCTCTCTCCTTACGCACACAATAAGTTTGATTATGAGAAACAAGCATGGTGTTAGCTGGAAAACCTAAATATGTTACGACAGCGAGGTAATTAAAACGAAGCTTTCAATGAAATATTTCGGACACTTTGCGCGTTTTCGCTATTTCTTAGATGATCTCCGTTAATCAAATCAACCGTTTTGTTGAGCTATTCATTGCTACCTCACCGTGCCAAGAAAACTATTCATTGCTACCTCACCGTACCAAGACATGTTCCCCATCCCAAATATGTGTTGAGCTGATACACAACGTAACAATAATGTTCATGTATCTTGTCATTTTGTATAATACTGAATGTAATGTAATATTTACATGTAAAGATTATTATAATGACCATTAGTTATAATTGCGTATTGTTATGTGAATATAACATAAATGTAATATAACGAATGTTATGAGAACACAAAAGTCATTGAAATAATTGTCCTGTAAATATTTTCATTTCTGGATGTTTTCTATAAGGCCAATCGATTTATGACTTTATGAAGCGTTCGCGTGCGCCTATGCTTAGAACTCTGTCAGCCAAAACAAAAAAAAACAAAAAACATTTTATGAAAGTTCACGGTTTATTAATTGGATTCTACAGCTTCCAAGATTAATGGCTGTAGTTTGTAAAACATGTTTCGACGGGTTTCGTTCATGAACTTCACAATTCCGTTTTTCGGACACAGTACTAGTGTAGTGTCCAGGAAGCTCGGCTTCATGTTAGGATCGAAAGCAACATTTAACTGATAAAAAAATCATTGATTTTTACCAAAATTCATATTACGTAAAAAGGTTAATGCAGGTATTTTTTTGATTATTGTAAAGATTTGCCCTTGTTTATATAAACATGCAAATAACGCTTTATTTCCCCCACCCCTTCTCATTCAAGTCATTTTTCAAAATCAGAATGTCTTTGTACATTTTACCTTAAGCCTAAAAATTAGTTTGTTTCCGCTACCCCGTCCGACCCTATTTTTTGCCGTCGACCATATCATTTTTTGGTCAAAAAATGCCAGTCATATTCTGGAATTAGATAAAAATAAAGAATATAAACCCCTACCTACCAACCCTATTTTTTCAGAGCCGGAAGCGGAAACAATCTATTTTGTAGGCCTTATTGTCTTCCACCGATCAAATTTTGTACTTTTGTTTTAAATAAAAAAAACTTGGTTATTATAAAGTCTATGGTTATTAGCTAGTTTGGACAAACATAATTTTAGTGAAATTTTCAACAAGTTAATGTATGGTTTTATAAATATATCATACATTCACAAGGTGGTGTGTCTAAAATATTTCTTATTTTTATGTTGATTTTGTCTTTTCTGTAACCATAGCAATGACATTTTTGTCCAATGAAAATAATAAAATGATGTGCTTAATCTTCATATCATAGCTTTTGTACTTTATCAGTAATCACTTGTATTTAGTTTTCATTATTATTTTTGCCATTTCCGTAACCATAGCAACCGCAATGAAAAAAAATAATATGACGTTCTTAATCTATATGATATGATCTTCTATCCACATAATAAGTTTCATCAATCTAGTTTTTGTACTTTTTGAGTTATCACAGTTGAGTTCGTTTTTCATTGGTTTTAACCATTTCCGTAACCATAGCAACCACGTTGAAAAGAATGAAATCTCCATACGGTCCTCTATCAACAAACCAAGTATTATCAACCTGACTTATGTACTTTCTGAGTTACGGTAAGATTCTAGATTTCTTCGTACTGACATGGGGATAAACCTATGCTCCCCTGTGAAACCAGTATGGGACTAAAAATCTACAATCAGTATTTACCAATAGGATAATCTTCTGGAACTTGTACGTACCTATGAACTGTTTTACCAAGTAGTGTAAACGTTGGTGACGCTGCATTCAACACACCTGACAAAATCAAACAATACATTTTTACAGTCGAACCTGTGTTTGAGGCCACCTCCGAATAAAGACTACCTTGTGAATAAAGGCCATTCTTTGAAAATCCATCACTGATTATTTAGAGCAAACTGACTCCCGAATAAAGGCCACCTGTCAATAAAGGCCACATTTTGCCTTTCCCAAGGGTGACCTTTGTTCATGAAATAGCTATATCGATAAACCTGACGGTCTCTGGAAAAAATGTTTAACTTGAACAAACTTATTTTTCCACATTTAATGTCTTGACATAACCTTCGAAATACGAGCATAATCTGCCTATTTTTATAGAAATGATTTTGACCTTATTGGTATATTTATCATTTCTTTACCAATTATCGTCGACTCACCTACCCCAAAACACCAATAACACAAATATAAAAGTAAGTGTCATTCTTTGAACCCTGGTCCTCTGGGCACAAAATTGACTAAAATGAAAAAAGTGTCAAAATTTAACTAATGTTGTTTATATGGACCAAACATAGTAGTCTTAAGGTTTTATTCACAAGTACCAGTCTCTGACATAGTGAAATTACCAAAGTCTCAGATATGAAGTATTTTATAACTAGAGCACTGTGAAATCTCATACAAAGGCCACCTTTTGTGTTTAAACCGTACAGTCTTAATACTTAAGTGTTCTCATAACAAGCTAAAAATAAAGAAGAATATCCGAAAATGAGCGACCTTTATATCGAAATGATCTTATGAATGAAAAGGTCCCCAAAAATCCTCTTGTAATATATTTTAGGTATGATAACAATTTTTAAACTAATCTTTAACACATAGCTTGTAAGTAGAAATCCTACACAATGTATATTGTATCATGCATATATTTTCAGCTTAAGTATCTGAAATGTGTATGATTAACCAGATGTTTACATTTTCAAACAGTTGTCTTAGCCAAAATGTGTCCATGAAAGTGAGTTTGGATGCTTTAGTGGTCAATATCAATAATTTATCAAGGTTAGTAGAAAGACTTTTCACCAAAAGATAGGGAAAGTAAATGTCTTTTTATTGCATATGCCATCAAGATAGAAAACTGCAGAATTCTTCATTAGGAATGAATTAGAACCTTATACGCTTAGAACATCAGCTGGTTAATTCCCACAAGCGTAATATTTCATTACAAAAATGGCGAATTCACACAAACTTTAAAAAATGGCGAACTCATACAAGCTTTAAAATTGGCGAAGTTATACAAATTTTAAAAAATGGCGAACTCATGCAAACTTTAAAAAATGGCGAACTCATGCAAACTTTAAAATTGGCGAAGTTATACAAACTTTAAAAAATGGCGAACTCATGCAAACTTTAAAAATGGCGATTCAACGTATATTGAATCTTGGACTTTATACGCTTAGAATATCGGCTGGTTAATCCCGACAAGCGTAATATTTCATTACAAATTTAAAGCAAAATGGTGAATACAACGTTTGTTGAACCTTGATTTCAAACAACCGATAAAAACTTACACACAAATGATCATTGTGTCGCTGAAGGCATACACCGCACCGTTTCTCTTTATATAAGCTTTAACACATTATTTTGATGAACAAGATTTGTTCTCTATTTCAGTTATTTTTCATTATGATCTAATTGAAACATAAATCTGTACCATGTCTGTACTGTTACCTTTATCTGTGCGGAAAAAACGTATGATGTTAAAAAAAGGGCGAGTCTTTCTGGTTCAAAACTTGCACAATTGTGATCGTCAGCGTCCTGATTTTTTTTTGGGGGGGTTTACAACCGTTTATTGTTTTTTTCAATTCATAATATATGACAATTTGACAATTACAATTTTTTCGAAGTACAATATTTTATTACTTGTATGCATGTGTCGTTAATGTCATGAGAATTTCTATGCACTTACACATTATCACATTTAAAAGCAAAAACATACACTGTGCGAATACCGTCAAACATACATGTATATACACATCCACAGATATAAACTCTTACTCACACGTATACACACCATGTATACATATTTTCACACATACAAAAATAAATGCAGGAGTACCTTTATATATAATTATATTCATAATTCACAATTTTTCGAATAAAAATTTATTCTTATATATTAGTTCAAGAAAATGTACATGTATTGTATTATTATACCTGAGTGTATTAAAAATAAATAAATTTAATTCCATTCAGTGTCTAGTTAGAAAAAAAGCACCACATTAATAGCCCTATGCCGAAATCAAAATGCATAAGGTTATTGGGTGTATTTTTTGGGGAGGGAGGGATAAATATTAGCAATTTTTATACATAATGTACTGACTAAGCTAGGTACATATTTACCTCAAAATATACAGAAACTAGAAACTAGGAAACTAGGAATAATTATGTTATGTGGATTGTAACGGTAGAAAGTGGTTAAAAGTTGTGAGAAACATATCTTTCATTTTCCTACTGTTGAAATATCTAGATAAAACAGTATATTCGTAAATGAATGTTCTCCTAATATTGTGTGACTTGGTCAAGTTTTCACTTTCATAATAAGCTTTACAAATACAAAAGTCTACAAGAGATAAAATAATATTCATGACTGTTGATTTTATAACCAACATTTTGATATGTCAATAACAGAACATTATTACGGTTCGAGGTTATAAAACTTGAGATTGGTCTCCGAGCTCCAATCTCATATCTTTTTTAAAGTTTCAAAGTTGGTTATGATCAGACAATTAGGGTAATATTGATACATTATTCTGACAGTATGATTAACCTGAATATGTATAGAAACATTTACCAGCTCCATCTTCTCCACCATAATACTTTGAGAGCTGAATTGAGATTTGAGCTATGAGACTGTTCTCAAGTTTTATGACCTCGTGACAAGAAATGCCGCACCTGATAAAGATATTCTGTACTGTGTCCCATAGATCATTGTTAGTTTCAAAAAAATGACAGCCAATTAAAAGATGTTGGTACGTTTCTGTCACATTACATAACTTGCAGTTCTTCAAGTTCGAGATTCGCCATTTATATCTAAGTTAATTGGATGTGATTATATTTTGAATTAGTCGGTATCTGAATTGTTTAAATCTGTTGTCGGGTATTAAGTGTATGAATGAATAGACCTCTCGCCAGTTAATATCTAATATAAGTTCTTTTCCCCAGTAAATGTGCATATACGGTTTAGTGAATTTATTTGATATTAACTGATTGTAGACGAATTTATTGTTATTGTCGACATTTTTGTATTGAATCCATATAGAAATATTTCTTGGGATGTGTTTTCTGAAGTTAATTTTGATTCCGTAGTTTTTAACATAGTTTTCCATGATTTTTGGTAATGCTTTTTTTCGATTTAGTGTACTCTGAGATCCAGTTGTGTTTATTTTTAATTTACTGAGGATGTTTTGCGGACAAATATCATTTTCATTTAAAATATTATTTATGAATACAATGTTTCATTTAATCCAGGTAGGAAAAAACAGGCATTTGTTATTTATTTTTACTTGTCTATTTCCACATATTATCTGTATTGGTTCTTTATGTATTCTATTTTTATGTTTTATCAATACGTTTATTATTTCTTCATATAATAACGGCAAATTAAGATTAATTGATTTCCTGTTTGCGATACTCATATAAAATATCAGCGAATTTGGTCCGTATGGTTCAAAATAAAAAATAGGAAAACGTTTCCAGTTAGCGTTATTGGTTCTGCCACACAGACTTTGGATCCATTTGAATTTTAAGGAATCAATGTGACTTGATATCTGATAGGTCTTTTAAAACTCAATTGTCATTCTAAGATCACTAGGCCGCGATCGTGGTCCAGCGGTTTGTGCGATGGACTTGTAACCCGGAGATCCGGGTTCAAATTTCGGTCGCGGCAGGTTATACACTTCTATGAAAATTTTCACAAAAAAATGTCCATTTTCTTCCATATGTGGAGACGTTGCCGGCTCGTTGCGGAAGGATAAGTTTGTATACGGTCCAGGAAAACTGGAAAACCGGTCGCCGTATATAACTGAAAAAAAAAGTTGAAAATGGCGTAAAACCCCAGTGAAAACAAATTTATTACCAATTAAAGCTGTGCGTTATATTTTGTATCTTTTCCCGTTCCATAGGAAAATGTAAAATTATTGCTCAAATGTTATATCGCTTATTTACCGAGTATAAAGACACTCGACTTATCAGGGTCTTACTCGTTCTATCGATCCTTGTCATAGTGTTACATGACCTCTGTTGAGTTGGTCATGAAAACACCCTTGACCACTCTCTTGTTCTGGCTATACAATCACCTGTTATTGGAAACAGAAAATAAAGTTCCAGATGCGGGGCTCGAACCCGAGACTTTCTGCTTGCAAGTCAGCTGCTCTACCAACTGAAGTAATCGGGCTGACGGGCATAAAACTATGAACACATATATACATATATATACAGCACTGATACACATCTATGGTCCTAACCTGGAGAAATTTACTGCTTGTTAAAGTTAGGTATTTTATCCAAACAGTGACCAGCATTAGTATTAATATTATGCCACAAATATTAGTTTTGTGAAATTTTGTAGCCTATTTCATCAATAGGAAATTAATTATAAATGTCAATCCGATTAAGTGTGGAAAGCTAAAAATTTGTAGAATTTTTTAATGAATGTTTTAATTAATTAATATGTCTGCCGTATGTCCGTGTACTGTTCAGTTAAAAGTTGGTGTAATTTTAAGCACTTAAGCTGGCTGAGACATCATGTAAAGTAAAAAATGTCCAAACTGTTTGTAGTTGTGAAAGTGTTTGCTTAGGTTTGTTTGTTCACTCTTTAGTTAAGTGAACTACTAATGAAAATGTTCTTACCTTGTTGGCTAATAATTCATTATCATTCTATGTATGTAAGTTGTTTAATTGTTTGTATGATGAAAACATGTGATTTAGTTCTTAAGCGATCATATTTTGTGTCCACAAATAAGCCACACCTTCCACAGAAAGACCCTATAAATGTGAGGTAATTTAGTTTAAAAAAGGATATTGTAATTAAAGTAAGAACATAAAAAGTTACTAGTTGTAGGAAATTGTCATTGTGACATACAGCAGTACGTTTTGTCTCTGTGACGTTAATATTATACACGTTGATACTGTCTATGTGACGTTAATATTATACACGTTGATACTGTCTATGTGACGTTAATATTATACACGTTGATACTGTCTATATGACATTTACTTAACTTTGTGTTAATTGCAATATGTTTGACTTAAACTTTTACTTTGTGTATTTTGATTTAAATCTTGTCAATTGAAAATCATATATGTCGTTGAGTAAATAAATAATATTGAAAAAACATAGAACTTTGTGTTCAATCGTCAACACCAGGATTAACGGTCATCAGCCACAGCAGAACTGAACAACCTTTACAGTTCACAAATAGACGACTATACCACACCGCTGCCACTAAACCCATTAAGGTTTAGGTCGAGTATAACACACACATATATCTAGATCTTAATACTAACAACAGGGTCGAAATTCCACGCGGAACTACGCTCATCATCTATAGTATAGAGTCTGTTTGAATGTTTTGTACACTGGAAACCCTCTAAACCGTTTCCTCCATAAACCGGTTTCCCTTCTAAATCGGTCAAATGTTCTGGAACCGACTTCATTACTATATAATTCAAAAATCCCCTCCAAAATGGCATCACCACTAAA
Source organism: Lutraria rhynchaena (assembly GCA_008271625.1). Taxonomy (NCBI): domain Eukaryota; kingdom Metazoa; phylum Mollusca; class Bivalvia; order Venerida; family Mactridae; genus Lutraria; species Lutraria rhynchaena. The sequence continues at coordinate 444,438 of VIBL01000241.1, forward strand.
TCGGCCATTTTACCTGGTCCTGGACTCGATCGCTTGAACGGTTTAGAGAGGTTCCACTGTATAATATAATAACAATAGCAAACTAGTGTGTGTGTTATACTAAACCTTTATTAACAGTAATAATAAGAACAAAAACATTAGCGAAGCAACTTTGACAAATTATATACTGTTAACAATCGTCTGATAACAGTACACTGTTTCAAACACATATGAGGTATACAGGTGTTTTATACCCAGAAACGTATGAGGTTCACTGGAAATATGCAATGAACAAATTGGTATCACCTGTCAGGTATTTCTTTATTGTCTTAAAGCCATAATTATGCTCAAGTTTGTAGTACAGATTTGTTCACTAATCTGCTCCTTATATGCTCTTTTCCGCAGAGAGTTTAATTTTCAAATACAGTAAAACCTCGTTATCTCGAGGAGTCATCGGAACAGACTAACTGCTCGAGATAAACGTTGTGCTCGTAAGAACAAAAACCGAAGGGACTTTAAAAACTCCTCAAGATAGGTTTGGTGCACGTGATATCGATGCTCGTAATAAGGAAGTATTACAGTGTGTCTATTAAGAGTCGTTTTACCCGAATGCCGAACATCTATGATGAATAAAATTTTGTTTTGTTCAGAAAATAATAACCGCATTTACACATTTCAGCATCTTTGTTTCACTTTCATTACCAACAACACTATTCTCATCATTGTCTGATGTATTTTTCATCTGAATAGGTTCTGTCATAGTTATAACGTTTACTAACCAGCTTTATAAAGTCCACTGTAAGTTCAAACACTCGATGTAGATTTTGTGATTTTGGAAATATAAAAGTCACACATTTTAAAAAATATCATTCAAAGGGAAGTAACTCACTAAAATTTGTTGTAAGGTGTACATAAATTGTCTCCCTTGTATATGTATAATTTTATGCTATTAGAATGATTAAAATGAACTATTTATTTGTATTAGAAAATAAAAAATCAAAGCTCTACGACGAAAATTCAGATTTCTAACTGTGAAATAATATTTAGAAAAAATATTGTATCAGTTTATAGATTCCTATAAGTTCCAGCAATGTAGCTTTGATGATCTGTTGTAATGTGAAGATGGTGTAAAATGTGATCCTTATATACAAAAACTGTCAATTGGCTTATCATTGACCAATATGTAATCAATCTTAAGGTGACCTAAATAGGTCCTTAAAGGGACCTAGGTCACGGACATGCGCAATCTTAACCTAGATTCACTGATCTAAGTAGGTCTGGATGATGACGTATACTGACCAAATCTGGGACTTGACCCACTAACTAACCTACTAACCCAAATCTGGGCCTTGACCCACTAACTAACCTACTAACCCAAATCTGGGACTTGACCCACTAACTAACCTACTAACCCAAATCTGGGACTTGACCCACTAATTAACCTACTAACCCAAATCTGGGACTTGACCCACTAACTAACCTACTAACCCAAATCTGGGACTTGACCCACTAACTAACCTACTAACCCAAATCTGGGCCTTGACCCACCAACTTACCCATTAACCCAAATCAGGGACTTGACCCACCAACTTACCCATTAACCCAAATCAGGGACTTGACCCACCAACTTACCCATTAACCCAAATCTGAGACTTGACCCACCAACGTACCTATTAATCCAAATCTGGGACTTGACCCACCAACTTACCTATTAACCAAAATCTGGGACTTGACCCACCAACTAACCTATTAACCCAAATCTGGGACTTGACCCACCAACGTACCTATTAACCCAAATCTGGGACTTGACCCACCAACTTACCTATTAACCAAAATCTGGGACTTGACCCACCAACTAACCTATTAACCCAAATCTGAGACTTGACCCACCAACTAACTTACTAACCCAAATCTGAGACTTGACCCACCAACTTACCCATTAACCCAAATCTGAGACTTGACCCACCAACTAACCTACTAACCCAAATCTTGGACTTGACCCACCAATTTACCTACTAACCTAAATCTGAGGACTGAAACACCTTCACTAACCGTCATTTGCTACAATACATATAAATCATGTTATTATGTGAGCCAAAGCGTATCATTTTTATTGATTGATTGATTTATTGAAAAATCAAACAGGTCCTTTCTGGTGTCCCACAAGGATCAGTCCTCGGTCCCTGCTTATTATTAGCATACGTAAATGACCTACCTGAAAGTGTAAAAGCAAAATCGAGACTTTTTGTAGATTACACAATAATTTATCTTACTAACCAATCAACCAGGGATACCAAAGTCCTACAAAATGATCTTCATGCTCTGGAAAATGGGAGTCAGATTGGTCCATGGAATTTAATCCCGATAAATGTGAGATCCCTTAGAATTACTCGGAAGAGAAAACCAGACATCTGTCTATCCCTATCAACTTCATGGTACTGAGTTATAGGCTATAAATACCGCAAACTATCTTGGAGTGACCATCGGTCAAGACCAAACATTTAAACAATATTACTGCAAAAGCGAAAAACTCCCTTTGCTTTATCAAAAGAAATGTCACAACAAACAATGAAAAAGTTCAAAGAAAGGGTATACAAAACATATGTAAGACCCCCAACTAGAATACTGCTCTACCATCTGGCATCCTTGACAACAACACACAAAATCTAAGATAGAACAGATCCAAAGACAACATGTCCGTTATGTTTCAATGATTATAACTATACCAGTAGTGTCACCCATATGAACAAAACCCAACAATGGCAGTCCCTAGAACAAGGTAGAAATATAAACGCTGTGATTGTACTATATAAGATCCATTTTAATCTTGTCTGTGTCGACTATCAACATTTAATGCCCACTAGGAAGCTAAATTTCCTGATCCTTCTTTCAAGAGCCCAATCCCATGATACCTCATACTTCCCACGTACAATTAGATTTTGGAACTACCGAACACAACCCAGTGAAGCCCCGGACACAGCAAATTTGTTGAGCGATTGCCCCCTACATAGTTTCTAAGACACAGTATTGGTTTTATCCGTTTTTATCATTGTATACTACCAACAGGTACCTCCAGGATGCCACCATCGTCCGAATGGACTGGCCGGTACGTTCCCTCCACCTCAATCCCATAGAACATGTATTGGACATGCTGCAGAGAGCCATTTCAGCCCGCCCTGTTAAGCCCACTACAGTCCAGGAGCTAAGACGGGCCCTCTTGGAGGAGTGGGTTCGAATCCCACAAATCTCAATCCGGAGGCTTGTTAGCAGCATGCGCCGGCGATGTCAGGCGGTTATCAATGCAAATGGACATCACACTCGATACTGACCAAGAAATTAATTCAATTAATTCATTCGCAACAAAATTTCACATTTGGCACATCCATACGAAAACGTTAATTTAGCACCCATTCAACTTTTGGCTTCTGTCGCGCTTCAATGAATACACCAAAAACTTATTTCTATCTTCAAACAAATAGACAAATGCATAAACTTTCAATTAAAATAATAAAAGTTTGGTAGACATTTATATCCAATCAAATATAAGCAATCTAAAAAGCTATCCTTATCAAATTTTGAGTAGTATATTGCTCAAATATAGTTTTTTTCTATCTACCTATACCTTAACCTAACACTCCAATGGTTTAAAAAAATCAATGTCCCAGATAAAGCACCAACTTTTAATCATCTTAAAAGACTATAAAGTAGTAACACAGAGAAAATAAAAAAAAATATTTTATCGTTAGTATAAATTATCTTAATCCATTATTTAATAATGATGTATGGACGATAAAAACATCACCTAAAAAGTAATTTTGTTAAATTCTAATTTTTCTTTATTATAATAGAAACATAAATTCATAGCGATATAAGCCTTTTTGAAACCATTATTTTGTTTTTGATGGATTTACGCTCAATTTCCACCTATTACAATATCCTTATAATTTATTCAAAGCAAGTTGTAATTCTTCATTAGTATCGGCAAAATCTACAATATCATCGGCGTGAAGAATAAGAAATATTGTAAATATGTTAACATCTATTCCTTCAATATTACTATTGAGGGAAGAGTTCAAGATTATTTTAAAACATAGAAAACATAAAGGCCAACCTGCGAATAAAGACCATTCGTTGAAAAAAAAACAATGCTGATTATTTAGAATAAACTACCACAGAATAAAGGCCACCTGTCAATAAAGACCACATTTTATCTCTCCAAAGGGTGACCTATGTTCACAGGTTTGACTGTAGTTTATACCAGAGATTATCACACACTAAATAAATCAAACGCCTTCAAAAAATCTGTAAAAACACAATAGAGTTGCTTCCCTTGATTTAAAAAATGACCTTTCAGACCGTGTGATACATGTATATTATCTGTTGTACTTATTCATGATCGAAATCCTGCTTGCGATTCAATACAGTCAAAAGTCTGCAACCACCTCCGAATAAAGACCATCCTGTGAATAAAGGCCATTCTTTGAAAACCCGTCATGGATCATTTAGAGCAAACTGACTTCCAAATTAAGGCCACCTGTGAATAAAAGCAGCATTTTGTCTTTCACAGGGGTGGTCTTTGTTCACAGGTTTGACTGTATATTCATTATATTTTTCAGCCCATTTCGTTTGTGTATTATTAAGGTCACATGAAAATAATTTACATAAAACACTAAGAATAGTTATACCTCTAAACTTTTCGACAATATTTGTAATTCCTTTTTTATGAAACGGCGTTACTAATCTTACGGACCAAATTTCAGGAAAATAGCCTCTATGTAAATAATACCATTAAATAAGAGAAATAGAGATTTTAAAAACACATGTTTACCATGAATTATGAATTTATTAGGACTATCATCTGAGCCACCACTTTTACCTCGTTTTAATTGTTTAATAGCGCTTCGCACTTGTTGTTCATTAATGTTATTATTTATTTTTTCAAACATTACCTTAAATTCGTTGTTTTCATTCTTTTCTATAAAAATAACACAACTTGTCAGGTGTGTAACAAAAATTAGGATTATGTACGGCTTGGAAGTAACGTTCGGACGTATTAACTGGTATGGTTGTTTGTTTCCATGTCAGCGCGTTTCTTCAACATGTTCCGATGCAAATTTTGCGTTTTATATTTAGCTTGTGTTAGTTTTAATGTTTCAGATTTATCATATTCGTACTTTTCGTACGCATGATTTGTATACTTTTCTGGCATGAACCATACCAATTCTATTTTCATTAGATCTTACATTTTTGTATTTATTTAAGCATTATTCTTCAGCATGACATTCTTCGTTAAATCATGCTTAATCGGGATAAAGTATTTCATCTTTATTAAATTGAATCTTTTTCTTAAATAAAAGTTCGTTAACGTCACATATCGTACGAGAAAACTTATCCTCACATTCATCAATTTGTGAATCAACTTGCACTAAACTCATACAATCGTTTAAAGAGCGTATTGTTTAATAAAATTCTCAGAAGACAATTTATTAATATATTCTGATGTTAAATCATTATTCCAAAAATATTTATGATTAAGTTTTTCGTACACAACCTCAAGGTTTATATTGGAAACATCGTGTTTATAAAAATGAAATGAAAATGAGATTAAACAATGATCTTAGGTGATATTGAGATCAGAAACTGCTAACTATTCAACACGACTAAGCAAATCACGTGATCCAATAACATAATATACAAGCTCGAACCTCTTTTACCTACAAAAGTGTACTTTCCTATACCATTCAGTATTAACAGTTTAGTTTGCATTATGCGCATATGATATTGTGGTAAGAGGTTTAAATGTATTATAAAGCATTAATTAACCAATGAACCAGACTGTATGTGATGATGGTGATACATATAACAAATGGTATAATACAAAGTAAAATAGCCGCGGCCCTGGTCCAGTGGTTAGTGCGCTGGACTTGTAACACGGAGATCCAGGTTCGAATCCTGGTGGCGGCGGGTCATACCCTTCTATGAAAATTTGACAAAAATGTCGATTTTCTCCATATGTGGTGAAGTTGTCGGCTCCTTGTGGAGGAGTAAGTTAGTACTGGTTAGTATATAGTCCAGGAAAACTGGTTAGGTGAACCGGTCACCGTATATAACTGAAAAATCATCTGTTATATAGTATCCGGTAAATCAGAGGTTCGTACATTCACGTCACCACAAATCAATAAACTGTAGCTTTTATGTTTACAACTGAGACTAGTTGTTAAGTATATTAGTCGATTAAAAACATTTGTATTAATCATATTTTTGTCAGCTGCTGTCATCAGGTACAACGTAACATAAAATGCATGAAATCATTTAATAAACGGTCGTCTTGATTTTGAAAAAACAACATCACTTACTAAATTGTTTGTAATATATACAATGATGACCCAGACCATCGTTTTGTGCTTGTCTTAATCGTTGTTATATTCAGAATAAAATGTTCACGTGTACGTTTGAGGGAGAATTCGTCCATGATTCATATAATAAAACAATGTCGTTATTATTGGATATATTCAGGAACCCGATGGATTTTAATTTTGTTCTTTTAGATGCCAACCTGCACATTTAATACCGTGATACGTATACCTCCTCCCCGCTCTCCTACAGTACGTTATGCGCGTCAACACGTGAATTGTTCGGGAAAAACCCACATTGTGTATTGTCAGTTGTACATCTATTTTTAGAAGAAGGGGAAATCCTCTCGGTACACGCACTAGAAAATTATATAAAAAAAACTATACGGGGCTCGCCGGGGATTCATTTGCTATGACTTAGTGAAGTAATGAGTGATTCATGGTTGACTCGCAGTGTGTGTTGCCGTATTTTGTACATCGTCGTGTAGTGTACGTCTTACGTCAGAGAGAATCTCACTTATTTGGGTAACATTTTCTTGAACGACAAAACCCTCAGTTTCATGTCTTTTCCATTGCTCAAAAATTTTGCATTTTCGTCAGTGTACGTGGCTCGTGACTTGACATATTCCATATTGTAGTTTTACATATTGTTTACCCTTTGACCATTATAAACATATTGATAATTGGTTTGAAGTTTGGCATGGCTGGTCACATTTGAATTTATTTTGTTTAATAGTTCAAGTTTGTTACCTTTAAAATGTTCGTTCCTGTCTGATAACGTATTCCATACAACTTTATTGTTCATTAATAGCTTTGCTGAATAAACGATAGTTTCTTGATGTAGTGGTTGATTGATATCTGTGTTCAGTGGAAGCCCTTTAAACTGGTCGAGCCCGGGGACCAGGCCATTTAGCCGGTTTAGAGGGGATGCCAGTTAAGAAGGGATTTTTGAATTATATAGTATTAAAATCGGGACAAGAATATTTGGCCGATTAAGAAGGAAACCGGTTTATAGAGGAACCGGTTTAGAGGGTTTCCACTGTAATGTGTGGGGCAAGGTGTATGTTTTCTTCTTCATGGGATCTGCTTTTAATTTATTCACAACGGAAACATGTTTTGTTCGATTTACAAACGTATATAAAGAAATTCTACATCTTTTATCCGAGTTTTAGAGTTTGAAGTTAAAGATTTGTTTTGAAATCCGTAAATTGGGATTTCGGTAACAAAACAAAACTACTGATAAAAATCTTATAAATAGAAAAAAAGCATTATAAAGTACCTTAAATGTGATACGGAAACAAATACTGCAAGATAAGTTGAAAATTCCCGCTGATGAGTTCAGGCACAAATGAATATTGTCGTATATATGATGGACTTAAAATTAATGCAGTAAAACAATTCTACTACAATCTTAGTGAAAAATAAAGAAAAAATCTGTCAAAATATACTAAATTTGTCGAATTCTATAAATGCTTAAGAAATCTTCCATCATTTAAAGTTTGATTGTACAGTATAACCCCTGAAAAAAGAAAGCCTTTCGGACAAAAGGACCAAAAGTACGAATTTCTGAGTGGGGTTTTTTCACAAGCGTTTGTAACGGACCTTTGATTGTAAAAATGCAATGTATTCTTTACATAACATCAATTTATTCGAAAATTACCTTAAATGAAAAAAAAAACATTTTCACAGAATTCGGCCCAGTTCAACTGTTATATGTACTAATAGAAAGCGTATAATTCTTACACCGCCATTGCTAAAACAATGTTACGTGATTTCTGATCGTTTATAGTGACATGACGGTGAGCGAGTAAGAAAATTCCGTTCGAAAATATAAATGTTGATTACTCGAATATTTGGGTCTTCTGAACTCGGTTGCAGACCTATATTAATGTATTTAATTGTTCTTTTTAGGACTTATTGGTCAATACGACCTATAATAGGCTGACAATCTTGCATTAGTATGTGAAATTAGTCCTTTTTAGTGTGGCCGCATTAATGTCGACTAAAAGAAATCGGGTCAAATTCTAACGTTTCTAGTTCGATTTCTCGGCAACGGCTTGGGCTAGAAGCTTAATTTTGGCCTCATTTTGTGCGAAAATATATATCAGAAACCACTGCAAACTTTGTTTAAAGCATTCATCCCTGTTAATTATAATTTTACGTTTTGTGAAGACAGTGGGCATTCACCGGGACGAAGTTATATGGCTTCTATTAGTTTATATAACAGTTGAACGGGGTCGAATTCTGTGAAAATGTTTTTCAATCTAAGGTAATTTTGGGTTAAATTATGATGTTTTATAAAGAATATATTGCATTTTTGTCATCACAGGTCCGTTACTAATGCCTGTGGATTTTTTACGGTCGGTCGGAAAAGGGCAAACAAATTGAATTCTAATTTAAGTCATATTGTATTCATTCACCAATCATTTAATGTCTAGGGTGTTTAGTTATGAAACATTCAGTGTTCATACCTAAAACTGTCATTCTTTCATTTTTTGTATCTTGGTGCGGTGATTTTGAAAGAGAAAGTCAGGGGCGTATCCAGGCTAGATTGAAGTGGTTTTAAGAATATGATGCGTTCAGAAAATAACTAGTTTAACCCCATCTAAGTGTTTGGCCGCATTTGCCTATCAACGAAATCGCTCAGATTTTCTAAACATTGTATTGAGTATTCATTAAAACAGCCAAGTCGGACGTCTTAATTTTGTAGAACTCGCTCTTAACTAAGTGATTAAGAAGTAATGCGCATGCGTCCGGGGGGACTTTTAACACTGCTAAATACTTGACATATTTTATTACAGTATCAGGAGTCTGTCGCGTTTGTACCGTACAGTTTTAAAATCTTACGTAGCTTCTACCAAAATTTATAAAAATATGCGCAAGTTATTTTCAAATGTTCATTGCACGCCCGTGCTATTCTTATGATTACGCCGCTGGAATTGGAAACTCAGAAATTTATCCTTCGTGAGTTAGGATCCGCAGAAATAAAAACCGCAAGCATTGATCCATTTTGTGCTGCAAAATGCAGACTTTTTTGACCTCAGAAAAAAAACTATACAGTACCTACATGTACTGAGATTGAAATTCCGTCTGTCATACCTGAGCATATGCGCGGACAATCAACTGCGCAATGACAGAGAGGTCAAATAAGTGCAAACACTAAATGAGTTAGTATTTACTTAGAGAAATTTTAACGATTAAGAAACTTAAGGGAGATATCGATAGCGAATAAAACTTGACATATTTTCAGTAAAGAATTTGATTGATTTTAATTTATTTATACCACATTTTATTATTTTATTTTTTCGAACTTAGGTATGGGCAGATACGCGCCCGAAAGCAGCAGCGTATTGTCTGTTAATTCATTTTAGATTACAAGTGTCATGTTCCAAGTTTGTTTGACTGATTTTTTATACATTTATGTATTGAAAATGAAGAAGTGAATAAAATTATACAAATAATCCTAAATAGCGCTCATTGTTACAGTAGGTTCTGATCCGAAGTATTCGAAATTTATCATCTGCATTTGATTGGCCATGATCCCATCCGAAGAAATTAAGACTCGCTGCAGCTCTAGAGTTTTATAATACGGTCCGTCCTCTCAACAATCCCCAATTCACCAACATCAACCGTGAAATTCAGCGTGGAACCCCCACTGTTACAAAACACATACACACAGAGTACGATCTACTTTCAGTTTAATGAAAAAAATGCACGATGGTACTGATTACTTCTGTTTTGGTGATTTATTAGGTCAAATAAAAAATTATCTTTTATTAAATATTTTCATTAAAAAAATCTTATCGAAGAAAAATGCGTATTTTGGGATTTATGCTCGTAATTATAATTAATTTACTTTAAACTTCTTAAATCCTTTTCATTGATTACATTTACTTCCGGTCTGGTATAGCTTGATACCGAAAAAATCCTATTTTCGCGAAAATTATAATCAACTTACTGAACTGGCACAGAAAAAAAATAAACTTAAAATGTATGAATATATAGGTATAATATGAAACATGTCATCGTTTTATCAGACTTGGTAGACTTACGGTCCGGACATTACATCACTTGGTGTTGTAAACATTGATAGATTCTTTCTAAAAGTGTATATTTACATTGATGTCTGAATCTGATGTGTGAAATCCTCTAGTGATTTTTTCTAGTCTTGAAATGTAACTATTTCCAAATATAGCAGTTTACAGTTTACTGCGTAAATCGACATGTACGTACCGCCATAGCTACCCTGAGACGCGTGTCTCGGTTAAAATTTGGTCAGGTAATGGGGGGGAATAATACAAATACAAATACAAAATATTTATATAGCGCAAAAATGTATGAAATATTCGATTGCGCTGTACAGTCAACATGAATACAATTTATATACAGATATGCTTCTTCAAGACACTCTTGAATTCAGAGTTTGTGGCACAGTCATATACATTAGTTAAAAAAAACAGACCAAACAAGTGTGTCTTAAGTTTGGACCTAAACTGATTTCCATTTGTTATGTCCTTCAACTGGTCTGGCAATGAATTCCACAATTAAGGTCCCACAACTGCCAGAGATCTATCTGCAAGTTTAGATTTTGTTTTTGGTATTTCGAACTGAGTGTGGCCTGATATTGAAGATCTTAGTCCTGTTCTGTATTGGCCCTGACGTTCAGTGAACAATTCACGAAGGTATAAAGGTGCAGTGCCAGTGACAACACGAAACACAGTTAAAATTACTTTATACATAATTCTAGCACGAACTGGAAGCCAGTGAAGCTGTTTAAGGATATCGGCACTGGGTTGATCGTAGGTAGCCCCAGTGACAACTCTTGCAGCATGATTTTGCACACGTTGTAGTTTTTCAAGTTGATAGGCAGGAATATCAGTGAACAGGCCATTACAGAAATCTAAATGTGAATGTATTAAACCATGAACAAGGATTTCAGCTGATATTTTAGTGAGATGCTTCCTGATTGCCTTCAGATTTCTTAATTCCATGTGTGCTACTTGACACTTTTTTGAATATGTAGATTAAAATTAAGGGTACTGGTTATCTGTACACCAAGGTCTCTCACATTATTAACACAGTTAATTTCAACCCCACCAACATTAACGCTGGTAATGTTCAGTTTAGTAAGTTGATGTCTTGTGCCATATAAAATGATATCAGTCTTGCTGTTGTTCATTTTCAATTTATATCTGGTCATCCAAGACACAACGTCGTTAAGGCAATCAGTGAGGTGTTGAAGAATGGTCTCTTCGCTGTGGTGGTCACCAGCTTTAATTTTGAATGCAATTTTATGATCATCTGCGTATCCGTATAGATCAGCTGGATACTTCTGGACGACTTTGTTAAGAGCTACCATGTATAGAGTAAATATCACTGGCCCGGCACAAGAACCCTGGGGAACCCCGAATCTCAGTGGTTCAATATCCGATGCGACTGTTCAATGACGACTTTCGTATCTCTATTGGTAAGGTAGGATTCAATCCACTTCAAGGGAACATCTTGAATGGCAAAGTCACTCTGTAGGATCTCGAGCAAAATTGGGATATCAATAGTATCGAAGGCGGCACTTAGATCGATCATAACGACTATTGTCACATGTCGGCTATCAGTTGTTTCTAGTAGGTCACTGTACATTTTCATCATGGCAGTCTCAACACCGTGGAATTTTCTGTACGCACTTTGGTAGGATGGTAGCAAGTTATTTGATTCAATATGATTTGATATTTGGTTCATAGCAGCTTTTTCAAGGATTTTTGACAAAAATGCTAGATTCGACACAGGTCGATAGTTCTTCATTTCTCGGGGAAAGCCCTTCTTTTTCAGAAGAGGCCTGATAACAGCGTTCTTCCATGTCTCCGGAAAAACACCTGTGCACAGTGAGCGATTGACAATTTCTGTCACTACGGGTGAAATTTGTTGAAAATGTTCTTTCAGCTTTGGTGTCGGCATAACATCCAGCTCACATGTTGTTGGCTTTGATTCCATTACAAGTTTATTTATGTCTTTTTGAGTTACTGGCTTGAATTCATTGAAGACACAAACACTTGAGGGTGAATTAGATAATTCATTACTTACAGTATCTGTAGTAAAAGTTTCAATGTTAACGTTATCCAGGTCATCACGAAGTATAATAATTTTGTCACTAAAGTAGCGCAAAAAGTCATTCGCAAGCGCCACCTTGCTGGTGTGAGGCGGAAGTGGGTTCTCCTTTAACCGCCCAAACAAGTCGGAAGTCACGTTATACAACTTCTTGACATTCCTCTCTGCCTCTCCTATTCTATTCTGATAAAACCCATCCTTAGATGATGTTAACGCTGCAGTATAGCAGTTTCTTACAGTTTTATACACAGATTTTGCAATATCTGATCTGTCCTCGAAATAAATTTTCTCAATTGATCTTTTGTATTGTTTTAATTGCTTTAAATATCCCGAGTACCATGGAACTTTGGGTCTAATTACAATTGATCTTTCTTTCAAAGGAGCATGTTTACAAATTGTTTCAGATGCAGTCTTACTGAAATCAACAACAAGTTCATCAACAGCAGACGACTTTTCTGTCAAATTGGTTAACTCTTCAAGATCTGCTACTAATGAGTCTTTAGAAACACACTTCCAGTTTCTTGTTCTTATGTTTTGTGTAACTAGTGGGGGACGAGACTGTTCTATATTACAGCTGACGAAACAGTGATCAGAGATGTAATAGTCTGACATTGGATTGGTAACACTAGCATGTTTGTCTTCCTTTTTTTGTGATTATTAAGTCAATAATATGTCCATTGGCATGAGTTGGAGTGTTGACATGTTGAGTCAGTCCAAATGATTTCAAACATTGTTGAAATTGTTTTGTGTAGCAGTCTGTTTGCTTATCCATATGAATATTGAAATCCCCAAGAATTTCCATGGACCCAGGTAGACAGGTTACTTGTTCTAGGTATTCAGTGAATTCCGACATGAATACAGCCTGATTGGATGACTCTCAGAATATGGCGGTCTATAAATGCCAACAATTTTGAGAATGAATGTTTGGATGCTTATCTGCCACTCAGCACATTCAAATTATTCAAACGATTTGCTGGGCAGTTTAGACACTTTAGACATTTCTGTGTAGAAGGCCTATTCCTTCACCAATGCCATCGGGTCTGGGAACATCATCAAGGCAGAAACCTTTCTGAGCCAGTTCACCCCTAACAACATCGTCACCATCGGTCTGGAGCCAAGTTTCAGTTACTAGACAAATGTCAATATTATCTTCAAGAATATGCTGGAGAAAATCAGCTGATTTATTCCGAATAGTTCTTGTATTTACTGTGGCAATTTTCATTTTTTTTCTTTCTGTGATGATTTTGGATGTGTGCATAGTCTAATTTAATTTGAACCAGGTTTGGCAATTGAACACCACCATTGTGTTTAATCCTTGGCTGGCCAGTTCGTTTACCTCTATATTTCAAAATATCATACTTTTTCAACACAGATAATGTTTTTTTAGTTGGTATAATATAGCTTCTAGGCACAGATCTACAATCCAATAATTGCTTCCTATTATACTGTCACACTATACATGGATTAGCAATGACTTCAGGTGAATTGGTGTTCACTAGGATTATTGAAATTATTGTGCTATATATCCAATATCTCCAATACTTCCAACAATTTTAAATCAATTTAACTCATTAATCCAGTTATAAATCCAAAAATCAAAGTCAGTAGCATGTTGGTAACTAATTCATAGATAACTCTGCCAAAAATCTAAACTCAAAAGTCACTCTTTTAGGCAAAATAAATCCAATTCGTAAGAGCACAGAAAAATGGCAGGCTTATTATGATAAGCCCTTCATTAAAACTTTTAAACTTTAAATTCCTCAATAATTGATAAATGGTATACTTTAATAAAAATAAATTGAAATTGTAATCATTAATTTAGACATGTTGAGAGGTGTATTTGGATATAGCATCAATCCTACAGAAATGATTTTGCCTCGCCGTATAAACACATTATTTTTGTAAAAAAGAATGAGAATGGTAGATTTAGCCACCTATCGGGCGAGAATCAGCAGTTTTCATGCACAAAATCACAAAATAGTTCTGTTCATGTGAGCGAAGTTTTAGCGCCCTTGGGAGACTTAAGACTTGGTATATGTCTTCAATGAAAGACTCTATACTTCATTGACTCGCATTAATGTATGTAAATAAAGACATGCCAGTTGATTGCGGAGAAGTACTTAAACAGTGGGATTCTTTTGGATACAGGAGAATTATGTTAACCTTTTCAGAGTGATTCAATAAATAAATCAGTAACGTATATGATCAAGGTTTTGTTTATTTGAACTTTCTGCCATTAAAAACATAACTGCTGAACGAACTAATATAAACGTAGATAATTCATTAATTTGATGTTTACAGTCATAATAATACTTTATATTTGAATGTTATTTTTAATGACATGTATATAGTCAGATTGATATTTCGTATATTGATTAACAGCTCAAACATACATTATCGTATTACATGACTTATCATTTGTTATTATTATCATTTTGAAGTGTGCTGCCCGAACATTAGCTGGTATAAATATAAGTAATAGAATCTTGATTAGACGTTATTTTTATCCAGAATTTGATGTATACTTCAAGAGCTTTTGACATAGATTGGTAACCTACATAATTCACCAAGAACTGCTAGGTTTGGAGTACTTGTACGAACGCAAAGTACTTGTTTGTAGAATTTATAGTGAATTTTAACGATTTATTTATGTTGAAAAACTCCCCAGACTTCAGACCCGAATAGTAAAATTGGCACGACCATATTATCGAATAAATCAAGCTTGGATTTAATATTCAAATTAACTCATTAAAATAGCGAATGGATTATTTTAATGCTTGACCTGATAGTATTTTAACATCACATTTTATGTTTCAATTACTAGTGAAATGTTTACCAAGATAGGTAAAGTTATCCACGATTTCAATAAGTTCGTTGTTTATGAAAAAACGTTCCATGTGTAATTGCTTACGCTTTTCAAAGATACAAATCTTAGTTTTGTTTCACGTTAATTTTTAAACCCCAATCTTTTGAATATTCGTGAATACTGTTAATTTATGACTGGTTTGGAGGAAACAAAACAATGTCATATGTGAATAATATAAAGTACAGTCAAACCTGTGAACAAAGGCCACCCTTGGAAAAGACAAAATGTGGCTTTCATTAACAGATGGCTCAGTTTGTTCAGTTTGTTCTAAATAATTATAGACGGGTTTTCAAAGCGTGGATTTTATCATGTATTTTATTTTTGTGCTGTATCAGTGTATTTTAGTGATATTTTTGGAGTGCATGCGTTGTCATTACTGTACCTGATGTTTTAATGTGTATTTAGTATGGTTATTCTGGTTAATATGGTATAGTGAGTTAGCGTCCGACTGAACGAAATCAACGATTTTTCGGAGGAAAAAGATTAAATGTTTGCGTCATTGTTTTGAAGTGTACTAAGCGCTTATTGGATATGTTTTAATTTGAGCGATTTTTCTAAAAAAAGCATGTTGTGTTAAACAAACTTGGTGCAGAAACTGTCATTTCGGAAGTCGTAACCCTTGTATATGTATATATATATGTAATGACAACACGGACAAAAATCACCTATATCATATATATATAGGTGATTTTTGTCCGTGTTGTCATTTTAGGCCTTAATGCATCATAATACACAATCCCCTCAACATGCTAGCCCCCTATGATTCATTAATGATTGGCGCGCCAAAAGTCCAGATCTGAATCCCATCGAACACCTGTGGGATAATTTAGACCCGCGAGTTAGACGTCGCCCTATTCTACCGTCGAACATCAATGAACTAACACAAGTTATAATCCAGGAGTGGAATAACATTCCACGGGCAGAAATCATCACACGATGCCAGGCAGTACTCGATGCTCAAGGTTGCCATATCCGGTATTAATGTGTGATTTTTGTCTACGATCCCTGCCACATTTAATCAACCATTGCTTTAGTTTTCCGTGAACATAGAGCAATAACATTTTACACACACATTCACATTGAAATATAATCATATCAGCGGACGACTTTTTAAATAGGATGTTTTGTTATTGGAATATCGAAAAGTTACATTAAAAATTAGCAGAGAAATACAAAATAAATTCGGTAAAACTATTAGTTACAGTTAGTTATCTGTTTGGACACATTACGTTACTTTAACAAAGAAATAAAACAACAGGTTTAGACAGTGGTCTTCATTTGTAGAGTTGTACTGTATCATCAAGTGTTTACATAGGGAGAATTTGTATAATCACTGAAATCACGAAAAACATGTGACGCTTGTAAACATTCGGTTGTAACTATGGAATTGACGGAGAACAAAGAGTAGGATTTACTCAAACAAATTATAGGGTCGTTGGACCTATATATATTGTTACGCTCCACTGAAGCGTATGTGTATATGTGTGTGTATGTGTGATTTTAATTACCGAAAATAAAGACAGACTAGAACTTTAGATGTTCACAAATCTATTTTGCAACATTATGCAACAATACAACTAAGAATAGGATAAAGTTTCAATGCCTAGTCTGACTAGATAAAGGTAAAACAAATAAAGCTGACTCCAAACATGGTGCTTTGCAAAATTTGTTTATTTTACATAGATTTCAAGAACAATAATCTATTGCTAAAAAAATCAACAAAAATGTGGAGATAAATAAATTTACTTAATAAATATTTTGTTAGCATGAAACGTTTCTGATTTATTAACGCAAAATAATCTCAAAAACAAAGTTCAAACTTAAAAAATCAGATAAAACGGACGTGGCCTTACGTTAGCAAAAGAAAATTTGGAGTGTGTTCAGAAATTTCCGCGGAGCTTTTTATACTCCCACAAACCCCACATCCAAAATATGTGGGGTCCGCAAAAAAGATGTGCGGGGTCCACAAAAAAATGTGTGGGGTCCGCATCGAAAAATTGCGGAGTCCGCACAGAAAAATTGTTGGGTAAAATTAAAGCACTGTTTACTAATTAAATACTGGACTTATATTGACGAAACTTGACATTTACATATGAAATATATAACAAAACATGACTGCTACCTGAAATTTCTTCTTAAGGGTGCTTTTAGCATGAAACATTCTGACAGTTCGGAGAAATTCTGTTGTAAACAAAAAGATAGCAACAGTAACTAAGGAGAAATCCCACAATGCCATGCGATACATGTATACAATATGGCTGTCGACGTAAATGTGCAACTTGACAACTACAAAATAAACGGGTTTACTATTCAACAGACGATAGTAGTAAGTGATTTCCTATCTGCATGCAATCTAAAAATGACGTACATTATAATTTTAAAGTGAAAATGCATGACATTGCGTAATAACAAAAGTACACAGGTTTAAATACACGAAACATAAAATTAGGTCAAGTCACTGTGGGTTCAAGTGTACTTAATGCGTCGGCTGCTAAATACTGGGGTATTACACTGTATATATATATATACGACACCAGGTAATTGTTTTACATTATTATCCAACTATCATTTTTATTCTTATGATTTTTAAACATATATATTTTGTATGAACGACACGACATGTCGTCTGCTTGCATGAGTAAATCCTACTTAATATATTTGGTTTCGAGTTTAAATCAAATTAAAAGAAAAAAATGTTTGCCAGAAAAAAAATGACCGAAATAAAGTCGGGTAAGCGGAAATCAGGAACTTTTTTGCATAATAATGACGTATAAATCTTTTACAAAATCATGCAACTTACATAGCAAGATCACAATTAGAATAGACTGTCTGTAACGCTTGTAAATATATCCTTACAACATGGAAATTGGTTAGATAACGAACCCAAGTCTCATAGCTATAAAGGGTCAGGCAGTTCCAGGAATCTGATTTTAAAGCTAGGGGTCAGGGGGCGGGCACAGGGCCCATGGTGGGTCTAGGTCAAAGCCCTAGGCGAGGGTACAGGGACCGGAAGCTCCCAAGACATTAGTATTTAAAGATTTTTCAGAGAGAATCTCGGTAGCGGACGACAATATTCCAAAGTGTATGTCAATCATTTATAAGTAAAAAAGATAATTAATTTTCGGCAGATTTTTTTAATTACGTGTGTCCTAGATACTTATGTATGTGAACGTGATTCAGACTGAAAAAGTGTGTCACACGTAATGCCTATGACTTGGTAGATATGAAGTTTCATCGTCAGTAATAAAACTCTTAAATACATTTTGTGAATGTTCTGTGTACATCTGAAATAACTTTTTCATTTTAAAACCATGTTACGTTCGTGTCGTCATTAAATTGATGTGCGAACAATGGGCACAAATCTAACTTGCTTTTTGTTGAAAGACGAATTTTAAGATAAAGTGAGTTTGGCGTAAACTTGCCCTTGTGTGTGTCTAGCTGATTATGTATCAGTCTATCAAATTTTACACACGACAAGATTATGAATAAGGCCAAAAAAGGTTTGTTTCCGGTTACATGCCCCAAAAATATGGGTCGGTAGGTATGGATTTTTTTCCTATTTTACATACATCGACAACACTGTATGGGAATATGTGCGCTGTAATATTAATGAGTTGTAAAAATTACAATATAGCACTACGATTTGGATGCCGTAAAAACTTAAGAGTCGGCAGGTAAAATATTGGGTCGGTCGGGTAACCGGAAACAAACCTGTTTTAGGTCAAGTTAGGTTTAACGAACATGTTTTGACGCACCTGTTTCTAGTGGAAAACGAGATTTACCGATTATCACATGAAGTGTATTTAAATAGATCCAATCATTTTTTCTGTACACATGTACGTAGATGCAGAATGGTATGTCTCCATTTTCCAGGTTAATTACGACAGTCCTGGCGTTTCACAAGTTTGAATTTGGCATGCTTACTGCCAACACAGCATGACCAGATCGATTTACAGAGGAGCGATGCCTTTTTGACAAAATGGATGACGGATATTTCTTGTATTTCTCTTCATATACATGAGGTTAGTTTATATCTATCATTTATCTTATCTATGTTGAGTTTGAAAAGCAGTTATGGTATTTGTCAGTATATACTAGGGATGATACCGAGTTGTAATAATATAATATTCTCATAATTGAATGAGTGGTCAGAGGTTTACATTGACCACGTCCTTTCGTAAAGTTTGAACAAAACATCATCGCGTAAACCGTCTTTGCTGGATTTGTGTACTCGACGACATTGGCGTATACATATGCAGTTTTTTTGTCAGATAATGTTCAACCTATAACACAACGACCCGGTCTGAAAACTTTGATACAATAGTGACTTCTGAAAGATATATTTTGTTAAAAAGTATATATCTGGGGCTAGGAATTCTTTTTCATTTATGCTCCTATGTCATATCGATGTATTCGTGTCATTAAATGGATACAGTTAGACAGCACGAGTTTATGTAGAAATAACTGTGTCTAGACGGGTCTAAATGAAAATTCAAGAAAATGCAAGAAAATGCAAATGATCACACGCCATTTGAACGAAGTACTGTGATTGATGTATGCAGAAAATGGTTTTATAAAAAATATCAGTTACCGGTGTGATCTCCACTTTTACTTCGGAGAATACGTCACCGCAATAAATTTACGTTACGCTGTATGAGCGCCTTTGTTGCCATTCCGAAGGAGTTGTAATTTCGGAGTTCATTTACGATGTCCATTTGATGATTGTACCTGGCTCTATGATCTAACTCTTGTTCTTAGAGATTCAAGACCGGGGATACAGCGGGCCACAGCAAGATATAGCAAATTTTTACCGGGGAATTGTGTTGGTATACGTGCCATGTTAGGCATTACATTGTAACGTCGGAAAATACCAGGTCCATTATGTAGAATGAATGGAATCATTGAATTGTTTAAAACATTGATATGGTTTCGTTGGATGATGACCAAATCAGTTTTGCGATCCCGCATTATTCCATACCAGAACGTAATACTGCCACCATCAAATATGTTTCTCTCCCGAATAGAGTAAATGGTATTTTTTTATTATTATGGTGATAGACACGTATTGTATCATCAGCACGGCTGGCTGAACTTCGACTCATCGGAAAACAAAACATAATGCCACTGGTTACAGGTAAATACCGTCATGTCCATAAGAGTCCACCAGCTCTTTGACAAGATGTTAAAGTATGGTCAGTGTGTGGACGACGAGCAGGATTGGGAACACAGGGCTGTCTTAACTGATTTATGATCGTCAGGGAATTAACCCTCAACAAAATGATAATGTAAGCGAATCTGCATGATGAAGCGAACAGTACGTAATGTTAAATGTCCGTTTTTCGCCAAGTAATATTGTAACGATTCGTAAGATTGTGAATAATTTGCCCGGAACAGCAAAATTGGCTCAAAACTTCGATCGTCATAGATCCTGCTCGGAATATTAAGTCAGCCTGATTTCTCAGAGTTTCAAAAAGACGTAGCATCATAAATAGTGATTTGTCGATTTTAACAATTTATATTTTTTTTATCTGTGCTGAGTTGCTAAAGATTACTTGTAATGAAACCTGTTGGTGAAGCACTTGTTACTCAACACATACATAATCAAAGCGTTTTTTCCGCTTGAATGAATTAGAATTTCAGAAACAATTACATGATCATCAGGCCTAAACTAAAACGTTTGTTTCCGGTTACATGCCAAAAAAATATGGGTCGGTAAGTAGGGATTTTTTCCCCTTTTTACTTATATCGGCAACACTTTATGGGAAATATGTGCGCTGCATTATTAATGAGTTGTGAAAATACAATATAGCACTAAAATTTGGGTACCGTTAAAACTTATAAGTCGCCAGGAAAAAAGATGGGTCGGTCGGGTAACCGGAAACAAACCTTTTTAGGCCCCATCTACAATAAAATCATGAGGAACATGGGAAACACAAGAATATGTACGCTAACCAAAAATATATTGAAGTAGACGAAGTCTAAAGTATTCATTTTTGGGTCAGTGTACTAACAATCTTCTACTCGTAGATAATCACTAACATTTACACACAAGTATTTTAGCACTTGCACCCAGTTGTTTATAACTGAATGATTTTTTGATTTGATATTATTTTCAGATTTAGTAAATCAACTGTAGTGATAGCAAACATTTGACAGCCTTGTAGTTTAGATAACTCTGCGTGGAGAAGTGTAATTTTGTTTTCTTATTCTCTATTATACGTGAGTAGACTTTCATACTTCGATAAATACATATATATATAAGCAACTGACTTGCTGACATAAACAAGTTTACCTGCTCGTATTTTACCAAAAATTGCTGTATGGATAAAGTGTATTTGTTACCCATGATTTGTTGATTATGCTCTCTCATTAATTACTGACATATACTTATAAGTCTTAATTACCAATACTTTTTCGTATTTACATGTGCTTTATACTTAATCACTAGTACTTAATAACTTGTATTTTGTACAAATTTGCCAGTACTTAATTATTTGTGATTTGTACGTAAGAATTAGTACTTAATTAAGTGTGCTTTGTAGATTAGTACTTAGTAAGCCAGTACTTAATCACCTATGATTTATGCCTGTGTGTTGTACTTAATTGCCAGTACATTTCGAACTTAAGTATTCGTGTTTTACTTCACTCTCAGTACTTAACTACCAGTGATTTGTACTTAAATGCCAGTACCAAATTATGTGTGCTTTGTACATAATTACTTGTATTTTGTACTAAATTACATGTATTTTGGACTTAATTACTTGTGTTTTGTACTTAATTACCTGTGTTTTTTTTTTACTTAATTACTTGCGCTTTGTACTTAACTACTTGTGTTTTGTACTTAATTACTTTTTTTGTACTAAATCACTTGTATTTTTACTTAATTACTTGTGTTTTGTACTTAAGTACTTGTGTTTTGTACTTAATTACTTGTGTTTTGTACTTTCTTCCATAGTTTACTAATTTATCATTGAATTTCAGGGCAAACAAGCATATCATAACATGTGAACTGAAGTGAGGTCTTGTGGTCTTATAGGTTTCCGTGTATTTTCGAGTGGAAAGTGTATTTTGCAGTGTTTTTTTACTATTGTGCTTAGTGTAAAGTGTTTAGTGTTTGTGCTGAGTGATTGTGCATAGGATTTGTGGTTAATGCGTTATATTTTTGTGATCAGGAAATAAATTATCCGTGTTTGAAATAGTGAATATGGAATGTCTACTGGATTATTTTAGGATAAATTTGACGAAGTAGGTGGATTTTCTTAAACACTGCACTTAACTTTCACAACGATATGTCCCCTCACACGATTAACTTCACGAGCACTATTCTTTAAGATTATGAAGTGTTTTGTCCGTATTTTTTTCTGTTTTCAAATTTCAAATTTAAGCTACTCAAAATATTGGGAGTTAAGAAAAATATTTTGTCATCGGGTTTAAGTATCCATATAATGAATTAATAAATTCACAACTCATAATGTTGTATATGACGGACATCGCGGGCGAGCGAAATTTATGTTCATCTGCCACATGGCCTCCAGTACTTTACAGCTTCAGCTGTACTTTATTCTGTTTCGACAAACAGCTTCAAAACGTTGTATGTGCATTTTAGTCTGAGATATCTCAAGTTGTTAGAACACATAACATAAAAAGTTTACATCGAGTGTTTGAAATTCAGGAAGTTGTATGCATAAAACCATCGTTATCAAGAAACATCGAAGAATTTAACAAAGGGAGATAATTGCCCGGTGAAGACACTGCTAGCTATATATGTAGTGTTTGAATATAATTATTAACCGCGTATGTAAGAAAAATGAAAGGAATACGCGTAAATTCAAATTCAAAATGATAATGTATAAACATCTTACTTACGAATGCTACAATAAAGTCTGTAGAAAGCGATTTTCTTGAGGTTGTTACAGTTTCAAATCTCGTGGTTACACAAAACTTAGACATGCAAACCTTCTATAATAGCTAATATACTTTAATTATTGTGCTGATGATATTTCGTACTGTCTGATACTGGTACCATTTTGTGAATACATGTACACACACAACAGACTTTAGATTCTTAAACTGTTAAATTTGACGACAATATTATAAAATCTTGCTAAGGGCTTATTAATTTATAACTGATGGGTAGTAGGAACATTTCATCTGTATTTATAAATACATATATCAGAGACCTATTTATTGTGAATATATTCATTTACGAAAAACGTTATATTGTTGTAATGTCATGTTCGGTTTATTTGATTTGTTCGTATGAACTCCATTACGATCTCATGGTAAATTGAAAGCGAGAAAAATATATGGTCCTAACCGGGGAACGAACCCAGGACCCCTAGCCCTGTAGGCGGACACTCGCTAAGGAGTTAACCAAACAACTAGGCTGTTGAAAATGGCCCATATTCCTACAATCACTTTAATCTGATTGCATCCAATATTTGATAAGGTCTATTCCAGTCACACTGCTTATAGTTGATATGTAAACATATCACTGGATGAACTCTGAGTATTTGGAGAGGATACCAAGTCTTATACATGAAATACTGAACCGAGGCTGATGAATTTTTGACAATTATTGTCGGTGATTTATAAGTGCGCAAACTATTAGCATCAGGTTCTTATTTTGTTCATATAAAAATAGAATAAAGTAATGCTGAAAGAGATTCTAAAGTTTCTAAACTAAAAACATTTCCAAAGGACAAAAGAGCAAGTTATAAAGACGTTGACTATAAAAGTATTTTTATTACCAAATCATTATTAAATAATCATTTAAGACAAACGACATGTGTAAAACACATTTCATTCTGTCTATCATACAAATACAGTAAAACTTCGTTATTACGAGCATCAACATCACCTGACTTATCTCGAGGAGTTTTTAATGTCCCGTCAATGTTTGTTCTTAGCTGTGTATTTTTTTCAACCAACAAATAAATATCTGCTTATTACGAGCACCACATTTACGTCGAGCAGTTAGTCAGTTCTGATGGGGTTTTACTGTATATTGATAATCAGGGAGTTTATTAAATGAAATTCAAGTAAGAAGATGTAAAGTGTCGTGTCTCTGTATCTTTTGTCTCATCAATGGAAAACACTCTAACTTGGTAATACCGACAATGCAATCTTTCCAAGGATTTTATCAACATTAAAATTTGCACTAAATAACCAGAGACCCTTTTTCAAAGAAAGACCTTTATTCACAGGGTGGTTTTTATCCGGAGGTGGCCGCAAACACAGGTTTGACTGTATGTGCTAAAGCCATATATGTTTTACCTGTTAGTCTACTTAAAAATTATGTTCTTAAGATATTTGCCACCAGCAATAAATAATAACTAACAAACATGTATTATCAACTATGTAAAATGTGTGGTATAAATATAAAATACAAATATAATGCATTTATATAGCGCAAAAACAAATTAATTATTCTATTGCGCTTTACAATTTATATATGTACTCCGCAGAGTTATTGTTTAAAAGGTTCTTCACTGTATGCAATGTCAATTTCAAAGTTCTTGTATGTACATAGTATTTACATCAGCATAGATAATGTAAGTTTGTCGGTAATAGTATTCTGCACTATTTATGAAAAACACTGAAGAGATGTGTTTTAAGTCTAGCTCTAAAGCTGACTTCCGACTTGATGTCTTTCAAATCACTCGGCAAACTATTCCACCACCTTGGCCCAATGACGGCAAAAGATCTGTCTGCTGTCTTTGTGCGTCTCCTGGGAACAGTCAAGAGAGTGTCACTACGAGAGCGGAGACCCGAGCGTCCCTTTGAAGAAACTATTAGTTATTTCAAATAGGCAGGAGCGGTGCCATTGATCACACTTAATGTATATACTATGTAAACATATTTTCTTGTGTTGAGTTGTGGAATTTATGTGTAATTTTCAGATTGACACATCACGTTATATAGTAAACCCCCTGAAAACCGAACTCCCTGAACACCGGACTGCTATGAAAATTGGACGATTTTTATGTCCCATTTTGTCTTTTCTATAATCAATAAGTCTCTGAAAACTGGAATTCTTAGAAATGAGAACTGGAATCGTGATAAGAAATATCAAGGCATGAAATGTTAAGACAGATTCAAATACCTACATTCCTTGATATCACTATAATACGAACTCAAAATATGTTGGCGGTAGTCTCAACTTGAACATCCTTTATATAGTAAACGAATTGAAAATGCCCTAATTGAAAATAAATTGGCACAAAAGGTTATTTATCTTTTTATCAAGACTGTTAATAATTGTGTTCCATCAGGAAACTACTGTAAGTGGGATTGTTTTAGCTCACTTAAACCAAAAATGCTTACAGTGAGATAATGTTATTGTCCACAGTACTTAGTCAGTAAGTCCGTGGTCTTCGCCCACTGTTCTAGCTTTAAAGTCGCCAAATAACCTTTGCTATCGGTTAGACGTTATGTTCCAGTGAACATTGCTGTTCAGATAGACATATACTAAACAATGAGTACGGAATCATTTTAGAAATTCTGGCTTTGTATTAAGTCCAAAACCATAGTTTTATTTGTATTGATGACATAGATTCTAACTGATGTAAACATTTCCACCCAACTATCAACGAGGTTCACAGTTAGAACCGAATGATTGCAAACGTGTTTCTCGTGATGTCTGTCATGATGTGTTTCTCAAAACGTAAGATAAAGTGAAACCTGGGAAAACCGAACCTCTCCCGGACCGGACAAAAATTCCGGTTCTCACGGGTTAGAAATACAAAGATTATTGAAGGAAAAAAACGATACCGGACATTTCGTTCGGATTAGACATGATTCCGGTTTTCCCCATTGTTCAATGTTCCCAGGTTTCACCGTATTGATATACCGTAACACCATGAACATGATGCTCGCCTGTTGCGTACCTAGCAACTGATGACATTTATAAGTATAAAATACATAGCATCATGATATGAGTCGATTTGGTTAAAATGACTCGTAATTCCTGACTGCTTTACAACACAAATCCCGATATGGATAACATCTAAAAGACAACCCAAAAACATCATAATTATTGGTATAGCAGTTGTCTGTACTAACTGGCTCTTATCGTACATTCTAACTAACATTTATACATATCGAAATAACGCATAGAAAATGTTATGTAATTACTCCGCGCCCGGAATTCCACGGCCCTCGGGTTTTTTGTTTTTGTCATGAACATATCTTTTTTCTTAAATCAGATTAAAGTCAAAGATTTCAGCTTTCATGAAATGTAAACATATTGAACATTGATTTATGATAAATGTGTTTTTGAGTGCTTCAAAATAGTACAAATATTCATAAAAAAACGCAAATATTTTGGGTCTCTAGGGCTTTACTTTTTTCAACTTATCTTTATTTGTCTTACATTATATCAAAGTTAAAGCTCTCAGCTTTTAGAAAATGTCAACATTATAAAAATTGGTTCATGATAAATGCGTTTTTGAGCCGCTCAAACTTGCATAATGAAGATGCTTTTCGCACGCTTATTTGTGTGTGTGTCTAATCCAACTATAATGTCCCGTTATTATGTATGCTGGTCAGATCATATGATCATTGTTTGAACAATGCGATTTCGCATTGGAGTACAACAATAAGTAAATATCAAAAATCAAAATGCATTATAATATTTAATTGCTTTAGTTTGTCTATGTTTGACTATGAAACCTTCGTATGATTGGTAAACGAGAAGTAATAAAGAATGTTTCTTTTGAAGAGGAAAATATGTTGCATAGATCTTTGAAATTATTAGATTCTCTATACGTAAAGACCTATTGTATAAGTTTTTGCAATAAGTTATCATGCCTGTCTGCCTGCCTGAGCGGCCGCCCGCCCGTCTGTACATACAGTAATAAATAATTATCTATCCATCCATCCATCGATCTACCGTAATGTGTTTCCTACCAGATTTTACTCCATATGTGGAGAAGTTGCCGGCTCCTTGTACAAGGGTAAATTAGTACTGGTTAGTATACAGTCCAGGAAAACTGGTTTGGTGAACCGGCCGCCGTATATAACTGAAAAATTGTTTAAAAAAACAGCGCTTAATTCCAGTGACAGATGTCACATAAAAATATATAACGGTCATTGTTTCATTACTTTGTGTGAAAAAACTTTGCAAATCAAACTCGAGCTGATATCGTCAAATAGCATATGGCGTGCTTTGAGTTCTGACACACATTTTTCTTAATTATAAATCAAAATCGGGCAATCAGATATTTATAGGTGTATATGCATATGATATAGATAACTGTGATGTGATTTTATAACTATTACTGTTTTTTTCCTTCAGATTTTGTTAAAGATCGCAATATACCAACATTATTCCTCCTAATTATTACATGTATGTAACACTTTAATTGTACTATGTCGGTCAATAGCAATCCATAGCTAATGTTATTTTGTTATAATTCAACCGACTGTAAATAAAATTCTGTATCTTGTATCTTGTACATCGCTATGTACCATTAATGACCATTACTGGTGATATTTGTTGGATACTTTGTTGATACAGACGATGAATTAACATGATCAGACATTGGAATCGATCAATATTAATGGACAATAACAAATTGTTAAACCAAGTTTTCATTATGGATTACTATAACTGTAACAAAAACTGGTGCAATGACGTTAAAGAAATATTTTCAAAACTCGATCTGGATAATTACTATAATACCAGCGTCCAATTGTATAAACATTGGTTAACATTAACCACTGGGTTAAATCAGAGTTTTGGTTAAAATTTTGGTTAAATGTTCAGTTAGCTGTTGTAGAAAATTTTATTTAAGTTTAACTAAAGTTTGTTTTTGTTAAAGCTCAAATAAATCTAACCCATGTCTAAGATGCTGGTAAAATCTTAACATAAACGGTAACCAGTACCAAAATGGCAGCCCTTTTTAAATGTTTAAATAATTTTTTTAATGATTTGTAAACCAAAATGGTTAAATTTAACCTTGGATTAAATTAACCATTTGGTTAAAGCTAACCAATGTTTATACAATTGGGCGCAGAAGTGTTATTTATCTTAATCTGATAAAAACTGCTGTTCAGCATTTTCATACTGAGATATGGAAAGAAAATGATACTTTATGTGTCTAAGATATTATAACACATTTAAAGTGGACACTTATCAGGAAAAAATACATTCAAATGAATTTGAGCAGACTCAAACGATCTATAATATCACAATTTCGGTATGGAATTCTTCCATTACGCACTGGCGAACCCATTTTGTGACTGGAGATTTATCAAAACAGAACTTCATTTTCTTATGAACTGTAACTTTTATTCAGAGATTAGACTTGATGTTTTTCGAGACCCGAACAATTTTAATCAACAAAGTGATGAAGATAAAGCAGCGATATTATTACTTAATTATCCAATCAAATACTATTATTGATAGTCTTATGTTCCAAGTTGATTTTACATTTTGGTTCAATTGATGAGTGACTTATAGACCCGTTGATGTTTATTAATACACTGTTCATATGCAAAAGCCACTGAAATAAACTGACTGACTGACTGACTGACTGACTGACTGACTGACTGACTGACTGACTGACTGACTGACTGACTGACTGACTGACTGACTGACTGACTGACTGACTGACTGACTGACTGACTGACTGACGGTTGACTGACTGACTGACTGACTGACTGACTGGTTGACTGACTGACTGACTGACTGACTGACTGACTGACTGACTGACTGACTGACTGACTGACTGACTGACTGACTGACTGACTGACTGACTGACTGACTGACTGACTGACTGACTGACTGACTGACTGACTGACTGACTGACGGACTGACTGACTGACTGACTGACTGACTGGTTGACTGACTGACTGACTGACTGGTTGACTGACTGACTGACTGACTGACTGGTTGACTGACTGACTGACTGACTGGTTGACTGACTGACTGGTTGACTGACTGACTGACTGACTGACTGACTGGTTGACTGACTGACTGACTGACTGACTGGTTGACTGACTGACTGACTGACCGACTGACTGACTGACTGACTGACTGACTGACTGACTGACTGACTGACTGACTGACTGACTGACTGACTGACTGACTGACTGACTGACTGACTGACTGACTGACTGACTGACTGACTGACTGACTGACTGACTGACTGACTGACTGACTCAACCTTACGTATCCAACATATGCATACTAAATGTGTATATATAATAATAATATAGTTTTTATCACTTTATCAGCGGTGAGGGGTTAGTGATTACTAGACAGAGACGATAACCACGCCCCCCCTGTTCAAAGAAAACAACTTGGGGGAGTTATATTCCTGAGCTATACTTCATAGGCAATGTCGGTTCATTATAGATTCTTATTTCTTCAATAAAATGCCAAGCTCTCACTTTTAGAAGAGTTTAGTTCACATTGTGCATTAAAGAAAAGCAAATTGGCTAAATGTCATAATGGATGCGTCTACTGCATTATGACTTTCATATTGAACATATTGCATTACTTTGACGAGACATTTATATATTAATACTGTCAGAATAAATTGTGTAACGTAACTCATGATGTTATTAAAATTTCAAAGTATACGCATCATTCACTGGTTCCTATATTTAGTTCATCGTCGCTATTTGAGTTACCTCCCTTTAAACACATTTAATCTTTCGGCACGCATGTATCTAATCATAGCTTTAAAATCTTAAAAAGAATCATTGAATATTCATGTTCTCCCCAAAAATAAAACAACACTCACTGCCCAGCCAACATTTATGACTACTTTTTAAACATAGCTTGATTTAAACCCTGTGCGCTACGAATGACTTGAAAATAGGATTTTGTGTTATGACATAGTTCGAGTTGGACGAAATTTTACATTCTTGTACAGCGATCAGCTGGACATATCTCAAAGTATTGAGAGTTATGTTTAACTGAGAATATTGTTCCATTAATTTAATTGCATCAACAACTGCTTCCATGTAAATTTCCGTACACTAACATATTCGAGGCAAGTACTCATTTTTGCTTTCAATATTAGGGGTACAATTGCACTGTATTTGAAACGAAATAATTTATTTGACTAAAACTCCCTAGAAACTCAGGGTAGTTCACTCATTTACTTATTTACTACAATGACGCATTTTGTAACGATATATGGGGACAAAGTACATTATAAAGTATGCCGCATTCAACCCCGTTTATTACGAAGTCTGTGAAATGAATTATATTCTTCATACAATTCTATTTATGGTTTTCAAACGTAAAATCGCATCCCGGAGTTTCCATTTTGTCCGGTGTTTATAAGGAACCAAACAATACCGTGGTAAAATCGAGATGCCACAGATAATTAAGAAATAATGATTTGCTTACATAGCACAAAAATAAAATTCATTAAGTCAATGGCAGCGCTATTAAGCCTTTAGAAACAAATCATTGCAAACAAGGAAAAATGCTTTTAAAAAATGAAATAAATGCGCTTGTTTTCACAGTTGAATTAGTCTTAAGTAGTGAGCAAACGCATTTATATTTGTAATGTAATACGGATGGCTTTAAAATGCACGTAACAATGCATGTAACAAAATTCTGAGACACGGTTCCCTAGAAAAGTATGTCCGCTACAAAATACCAAAAAACCGCTTTGAAATCCATCTTCAAATAAGGCGGCAATCTTTATTAAAAATGACACCAACTGCATCTTTTTCCTAAGCGAGAAATTAACAATAAAAGAGTCAATAATTATCATCCGTTCTGTTGTAAGTGTTCAACATACACTCAGGGCAGGGTCCGTAAATTATGATGAATGTTGGAAACCGTAATAAAACAGGATATTTCACCGCGGAATATGTACGGATATTAATGTAAACGTGTAATTTATCCATGTATCGTTTTAATATGTTCATGTCAATATTAACTGTTAATATTTATTGCGTGCATTTAGTATCTTTGGCGTGCGATCGATTGTTTAAGTATGATAAGACTTTTCATCGTATTTTCATTTATACACTCAGAGGAAAAAGTTTAGTCAGTACTTTTGTATGCCTCCTAAATTGACAATATGTTATATATCGTTGTTAAACCTCTTACACGTCTAGGGTAATACCTAGACGTTATGCATGTAAAGTTTTACCACAAATTCGCTCTCGATTTATCGCATCGGTCAATATTCGAAAATGCATGAGGCGCACGAGCTCGGGTATGTCACGTGATCATTTTGTCATACAATGTGTAGTATCGGTAGTTAATTGTGGTCTGTGAAATAAACCGGCGTAAAATCAAAGTTGGATAACATGGGGCGCCGTCCTAGCTTGTCCATAAATGATAGGAATATCGCGTTGGGAATGCTGCAAGGAGGTTCACGTGTTGCTGACGTCGCACGTCGTTTTGGTTGCCATGAACGGACTATCTATCGTCTGCAACAGCGAGTACAACAGACAGGCAGTGTATGTGATCGGCCACGGTCAGGGAGACCGCGTTCAACAACGCCGCGGGAAGATCGGTACATAGTGACGTCATCACGCCGTAACCCCTTTTTGCCCGCGACAAAATTAATGCAGCGTCTCAGACAGGCTTCGGGAACCAGAGTCTCTGTTTATACTGTCAGGAACAGACTCAGGTCTGCTAGGCTACGGGCCCGATGACCATACAAAGGTGTCCCCATTACGCGACGCCACCGAGTCGCACGTTTGGATTGGGCACGTCGGCATAGCCGTTGGGTTAGGCAGCGATGGAAAAGAGTAGTTTTCACGGATGAATCTAAGTTTAACCTTAAATGGGCCGATGGTAGGGTTCGCGTATGGCGTCGTCGTGGTGAACGGCTTAATCCTGCCTACGTTGTGGAGTGTGACGGTTTCGGTGGCGGAAGTGGCATGATCTGGGGCGGTATATCACATGGAGGCAAAACTGAACTGAAAATTGTTCGAGGACGCCTGAATGCCGTGCACTATTGTGCTGACATTGTCCTACCCATCGTTGTACCTTACATACAGAACGGAAATGTTGACGTTTTTAAACAGGACAATGCCGTTGCCATACTGCTGTTTATAAAGTAATGTTCTGGATGCAAACAACATAAACACCCTCAAGTGGCCTTCCAGATCACCAGATTTGTCATAGAGCACATATGGGACCATCTTGGCCGTAGATTGCGTGAGCGGAATGACGTCAGCAACGTGAATGACCTCGAGCGTGCGTTGCACGAGGAATGGACGCAAACACCTTTACGTGTCATCAGACGACTCATAAACAGTATGTTGTGTCGCTGTTATCCAGGTAAGAGGCGGACATACGATATACTGACTTTTCTGTGAAATTTAGAGTTTGACCCCTATGTGGAATATTGACCCAAAACCATAGTAAATGATGTTTGTTTTTGATGACATTGACAACATGTTTTGGCTATTAAATGAATTTAACGGTGAGAAGCTTGTTTTGTAATTTTCAAGTAGTGTAATAAAAATCAACCCAAAAGTTTGCGTACTGACTAAACTTTTTTCTCTGAGTATATTTATATTTTATTTTTTCTCATTATGTTGAACATTACAATCATGTACCGCCATCATAGTACTTAAATGCACGTTGTATACATTTAATTTGGCGATGAACTTAATAGTTAAAAACCAATAAACTATTTGAGTTGTTTGTATTTGCGTGATGGAGATAACTACATGTATAATTATCTCACAGTTTCTGTCCCTATATAATCACAGAATGTGTGAACATTCATTAAATTATCGTTGGACAAACATTTCAAGTCCTGATAAAAATGCGCGTTCTAATGACTTTCTAAGATTATTTACCCGGATGTGTTGAAGATGCCAATATTGCAAAACCGTATAATTCTTCATTTTCAAAAAAAAAATGAAAAAATGATGCAATATTTTAGATAGAGGCCAATCTGTGAACACGGGTCTTTGTAGCAAGAGAAAAAAATATGTCGCTTAGGCTATCTTTATAAAAAAAGTGCTAGTTCGTGGTCACGTGACCCAAACTTTTACCGGTGAGTAAGTAATTAAGAAGTTTTTTACATTATATGATTGTACTAAAAACGACAAGGTGGAATAAATAACAAAAACTTGTTTTGCCAAAATTGCTAGAAAATTTTGGGGTCAGGGGATTTTTAATGTGTTGATCGCGTATCTGTAAACCAACCATTTTTAAGACTATCCTGAGATTTAGATATAGAAAACTAAGGTTTTACTGTACGTTAAATTAGAGAAATATTTATTATTATGCGATCATTTACCTTGTGGTTCAAAGTTGTTTGAGGTCCGAGAAGATTTCGCTTGTTAAACTTATTAATTAAATTATGCGGCCGCTGCCATGGTTCAGTGGTTAGTGCGCTGGACTTGTAACCCAGAGATCCAGGTTCGAATCCCGGTCACGGCAGGTCATACCCTTCTGCGAAAATTTGACAAAAATGTCGACTTTTCTGCATATGTGGAGAAGTTGCTGGCTCCTTGTGGAAGGGTAAGTTAGTACTGGTTAGTATACAGTCCAGGAAACTGGTTAGGTGAACCGGTCGCCGTATATAACTGAAAAATTGTTGAAAAAAGACGTCAAAACCCGGTGACAATAAGTCACATAAAAACAACAAATTAAGGATATAGAATACGTTATCTTGAACAAACTGTCGCAAGATTTCAAATACTATTGGTTTGTGTCATTTAAAATGGCAAATGAACAGTAAAAATGTGAAAAAAATCACAAAAGTCGATACTTGTTATCCCATGTTATTGTACAGTCATTGAACCCTTCAAAATCACTTGTGTGCTACTGATATATATAAAAAAAACCTGTTTTTTTTTGGAAATTTTATCGTTCAAGATGAGGCAAAAAAAACAACAAATCACTAGGATATTATTGTCTATTAAACAATCAATAATGACTTCTTTTTATCATTTTAATGCGTATTTCTCTGAACAAAGTATTAAAGCATGAAATATAAACGCCTTAAAACTTGTAGTATTTGTTTCTGTGTGTTTGTTTGTTTCATTGGGTTTAACGTCGTTTTTCAACAATCTTTCTGTTATATACGACTGGTTCATCTAACCAGTTTTCCTGGACTGTATACCAAGCAGTACTAACTTACCCTTCCACAAGGAGCCGGCAACTGCTCCACATGTGGAGGAAAATCGACATTTTTGTCAAATTTTCATGGAAGGGTATGACCTGCCGCGACCGGGATTCGAACCACTTGTAGCATTTCACACCAAAAAAATCATATTTGTTTTATCCTTAATTGTCTCCTCCACAGTGACTGAAGTTTCCTGTATGAATAAATGGATGAAGTAACAGTGTAAAATAATGTATTTTCATTAAACTTGGCAAGTTTTGGGTAACACCAAAACAATTAACATACGGTAACTTCACAAAACATAGACTCAAAATGTTCCTCATTTTCCTCAAACATGTCACACTCCTGACATTAGGTACTTCAAAGCCTTAACACAAAACAATGTTAAAATAAAACTGTATTCATCCAATAATGTATCTCGGCAACCCTGTATGTAAATATGTGCGCTGTAATATTAATGACTGGTGAAAATTACAATAAAGCACTAAAATTTGGACGCCGTAAAAACTTATGAGTCAGCAGGTAAAATATTGGGTCGGTCGGTTAATCGGAAACAAACCTTTGTTTTAGGCCTTATGTAACGTAGATACTGCTTCAATGTGTCGATTACATTGAAAATTACTGTAAAGTTACAATAATGTTATACTATCATATGTCATACTCTTGACTTCACGTTTTGTCTTGCACGCGAGTTCTATGTCAAATTTCAGCTTAAGGCCTCTCCTAGCCAGGAGAGAAGGGGTAGGGAGCCCGTCAACAAGGTTGAGCTCCCAAGGTTCTGACAGAGATTTTGTTTTCTGTACCATTCATACACATATTTGCTTGCATCTTGCTGTAGAGTTGTCTTGTACTTCAAGTACATGCAGACAATGATATTATAGTATCCTGCTTTTATTTTGTAGTAGAAAAACTGAAATTTGCCGCAAAATTGAATTAATTCGAATTAATTGGCAGAATTATAATTAATTAATTATATAATTATAATTTTGTTATGCGGAATTATCAATATTTGAACGTTTTAAAACTTATCTCACGTGTATCGTTCGTTTGTTATGTAGTAAAACAAATACGGAAAATTAAGGAATCAGTATCTACGTATGTCATGTCACGATTTGTATTTTGAATTGTTTAACTTGACCCACAAAATGGTAAAAATCTGCCTGGATTGCGGCGAAGTATCAAAATTCTGGTTAAAAAAATAGAAGTTTTATTCGTTTGATAAAATCAAACAAAAATAACAATGTATGATATAACCAGGCTTTTTGAGAGAGTCATGCACCTGTTGTTTCATAAAAAACATGTATTTGTCAATCTAACCACGGGAAAGTGAATTAATTTGCAAAAATGTGATTTTCGAGGACTGCCGAACAGGCCTTTAAAAGCCGCTCGCTGATTGGTCCAATGATCCTAGTCCGCACGTCGTGATTGGTTGGACGCAAGCCGAACAGGCGTTAAATAGCCGCAATCTGATTTTGGTTCATTTTCTATCCGTTTTTTGAAACGAAAATTGAACGTCCAATCAATTAATTTTAACCTTCCTACTTGTACTGGGGGCATTATTCTACGTTACTGAACGAAAATGGCAAGAACAAAGCAGACCGTTGGAAACCTACTGGAGGCAAGGCCCCAAGAAATCAACTAACTGCTTACCAAGGCCGCTTGTGAGAGTGCCCCAGCAACCGGTGGCGTTAAGAAGCCCCTAAGATACAGGCCAAGAACCGTCGCTCTTCGTGAAATCAGACGATACCAGAAGAGCACTGAGCTTTTGATCTGAAAATTGCCATTCCAGGGTCTTGTCCGTGAAATCGCTCAGGACTTCAAGACTGATCTCCGATTCCAGACCTCCGCCGTGTTGGCTCTCCAGGAGGCTAGCGAGGCTTACCTCGTCGGACTGTTCGAAGACACGAACCTGTGCGCTATCAACGCCAAACGTGTCACGATCATGCCAAAGAACATCCAGTTGGCCCGTCGTATCCGTGGCGAACGTGCTTAAACAGTGCATTCACGCTGCACAAATGCGAAAACGGCCCAAAAATCAGCCACAAATCTAGGAAAACACTTTGGATAAATCTTAACTGTTTGTTTTTTTATTTTGGAATCTGTTTCGTAAAAATTTATGTATATCATATTGCAAATTTGCTGAAGGCATTGCAATGCCATTTTTTGCCTAATAAAGAATGAACGAACGGACGGACGGACGAATGAATTTGATTTGTTACCAATTGGCAAGTTTCATAATCTGTTTTACGCTCAGTAAAACCTCGATAACGAATCCACCTGAGGGACCAAAACATCAGCTCGTAATAATTAGATAGTCTCAATATTAAGTCGAATTATTGAGTAGATATTGAAAACAGAAAAAATGGACAGGCATGTACCCTGAACCTAACGCAGATCGGACGTATGGAATTTATCCAACCTATTCTCTGTTCATCGACCGTTCACGAACGTGGACCACGGACACGAACCACGGATCACGGAATACCGACCTAACTCATTATAACACTATCATTTTATTTTAAAACTGGTTGTCAGAGTTTTGTATATTTCAACTTGATAATGAGATAAGCTCAATATTTAGTCTATTTTATCTGATCCAGAGGTGGTCCCTGCATCGCGGTTTTATTGTAAACATGAAATACGTATAACTAAACTTTCGTATCTACAGTATGTACAGAAAACTTTATTGGATCAAACAACAAGAAAACATTTACGTTGTTCAGCATTTTAAGGCGCTGTATTTGTATAGAAAAGTCATTAAAATCAAATTTATACGACTCGGTAAATAATTACATTGCATAGCGCGCCATTCGATTGAATACGCGTCTTGTGAACATTTTGAATAATATTTTAAGACGGTTTGATTAATTGAAAATCCCTTGTCAGAAACACTTGATATGTAACTTACAAATCAAATTGAGATACAATTTGGACAATCCCTAACACTGAAAGTAATATCAATTCATCATAATTATGAAGCATTCTAGTTGGTTTTCTTCGCTTCAAAATTGAGACCGCCTCATTATAATAACCTCTTATTATGGGGTTAGTTTTCCATGTATCTTCTACATTTCAACTTTGTAAGACCGCCTCGTCATTGTGATTGTGTTTCTGCCAAAGGTCGTGCATCAAGGATTTGCGAGCCACGACCGTGGTACAGTGGTTAATACGCTGGACTTTTAACCCGGCGATCCCAGTTCAAATCCGGTCGTGGCAGGTCATACCTTTCCATGAAAATGTCAATTTTCCTCCATATGTGGCCAGCTCCTTGTGAAAACTGGTTAGGTGAAACGGTCGCCGTTTATTACTGAAACATTGAAAAACGGCGTTAAAACCCAGTGACAATGTTACATAAACACAAAACAAAAAAGGTTTTCTGGTATATTAATGCACTTGTAAAGTTTGTCTTTGGTTAATTGTTCGTAATGTTGGAATTACTAGATTAGTTTTAAGACTCAACTTACTATAAAATATAATAAATTTTAAAACATACAGTCAAACCTGTGTTTGCCGTCACCTCTGAATAAAGACCATCCTGTCCTGAATTGTGCAACTGAAGTTCCGTATTTTTCGACAATTCTTTATTTTGTGCGTCGAGTATTGCAAAATAAAAATTGTTTCATTGGAAAAAACGCCTTTTTTTTCGAAAGAATCACCAACATTCAGTTAATTATACTCTTAGGAGTTCCTCAGCTTTAAGATAAAACGGAAACAGACGGCTTTTTTCAGTCCAGTAAAATTAGGAAAGACCATCTCATAACATTGATTGATGCTTAGTGCGGACGAACATTTAGAAACACGTTTGATAAGATTTTGTGATTATATATCGTACCAGTGAAATAATGTCGGGGGAAGATGTCTTGCCTGCTTAGGGTTCCACCTAGGGACAAAACGTGGTTGCTAATACATGAATCCACGTCACAAACCAGATTCAACTTGTAAATAAACAAAGTACTAAAATTAACTTTAATTATCTGACTGCATTTTAATAAGTAATTATTTCATTATTGCACATAATTTTACAACAATTATTAAATGACAAACAATTGTTTGCACAAGCATTGAATATTTTGACTTCTGGTCTATTTTTAGATCACGAAAACTCCGATTCTGTCTCAAAACGAGGCTTAAGTATTTCCTCTGGTCAAAATGAAATTGTTAATTATCCAGTAAAGAAATACCTAAATGTCAAGGTGGAAAATAATATTAACTTGTAAACTGTCATGAGTTGTAAAAACATCATCAGTCATTCTAAGTGCTTCCCTGAATTCAGGGCATGACTCTTTTATATAAGGCCATTCTATTTTAAATGAGTTTGTGTGTTTTTGAATAGATCGCTAGAGTTTGCAAAATGAAGTTGACGCTTAACAAAGTAATATAAGAGAATTCTAGTCGAGCATATCACGCATTGATTAAATTGTCAAGAATTTAATATCATAGTGTACGAAGAGTCCAAGATTTCTTAGCATGTCAATATTTCTTTATTTCTATATTTGTAATATATCCGGTATTTTATACTTGTTCGGTCGTCTAAGATAACTGTACAGTAAAACCTCACAAAGTGACCACCTCAATATTTAGACCAGCTTGTAATAACGACCACTGATTTTCGGACCGGCTTTCAATAGCTCCCATAATTCAACTTGATAATCAGACCACGTCATTATTGGGACCGATATTTCACCGAGGTTTTACTGTATTTTGATTTCTGTACATGATGTGTACAGGTAAAAAGCGTCTTTAATTGTTTTATGACAGTGTGGTTCTGTTTTTATCAAACAACATACAATGATAGTAAAACTATACTACAGTATATATGAATACAGTATATATGAATATACAGGGGCGTAGCCAGGGGAAAAAACATTACGCACGTGCAATGAAGGGGAGGAATGCACGAGAGGGGTTTTGGGAGATCTCCCTCAGAAAAGTTTAATATTCAGGACGTCTATACGCGCATTCTGGGCACATGCTGAGGCGCTTTCAGTCCGTTTATTATGTCTTCTGTTTATTGTGTGTTCCAACCTATGTCTTGATTTCTTAACATTACACATGAGCGTAATATTGCAAAATGATCATACATTTAATACACTTTTATAGATACATTCGACGGTTTTAGGTCGCAAATAAAACTAGCTTCATTATAAAGAGGGCCACAGAGATATATTCATTGAAAATCTGTTATAAGCAGCTAAATTCATGTGTTTGTCAATTTTTACCGTTACGTTATTTTTATGAAGTATGCAGTAATTCAGTGAGGTACCATGAAATGAAGTATCAAAATATGTAACTTTAGAGCGTCAGAACTTAGACAGCTAATGCGAAAAAGGCGCATTTTTGTCATAAACCATTTACTTTGTTTATGCAAGTTGTATAAATTGATATGAATGGTCTGAGTGTTCGACTGCCACAATATCGTTTTATGATGTCTCCAAATTCAGTGGTAATATCTTATATAAGTACAAGAAACATTTCGGCAGTCTTCATCAAACACCACTCAGAAATGTTTGTCAGTACTGATAACTTTACATTCAAATAGTAAACCTTACTCAAATACAGCCTTGATAAACATTTTATTAAAGGAATTGTATTTTAGGTGATTATTTGAGCGAATTATGCCAGAAAAGATAGAGATGACTAAATGTTTAAATACATATTCAGACCAATCATGCTGTCAGAATACTGCTTCAATGATATTATTATTATCTGATCATTGTTAACTTTGTACGTTACAAGACAAGATATGAGATTTGAGCCAGGAGATCAGTTTAATGTTTTATAACCTTGGACACTGTTCTGTTCTTCTCTGATCTGATTTAATCTCATTTGGTCTGCTCTGTTCTGTTCTGTTCTAAAATGTTTTGATCTGTTCTGTTTTGTTCTGTTCTGTTCTAAAATGTTTTGTTTTATTCTGTTCAGTTCTGTTTTGTTTTGTTTTGTTCGAAAATGTTCTGACCTGTTCTGTTCTGTTCCTATTCGATCTGATATGTTCCGTTCTGTTTTGATCTGTTCTGTTCTGATTTTTTCTTTTCTGTTTTGTCCTGTCCTCTTCTGATCTGATCTGATCTGATCTGTCCTGTCCTGTCCTGTTCTGTTCTGTTCTGTTCTGTTCTGTTCTGTTCTGTTCTGTTCTGTTCTGTTCTGCTCTAAAATGTTGTGCTCTGATCTGATCTGATCTACCCTGTACTGTCCTGCCCTGTTCCGTTCAGTTCTGATTTGCTCTGCTCTGCTCTGCTCTGCTCTGCTCTGTTCTGTTCTGTTCTGTTCTGTTCTGTTCTGTTCTGTTCTGTTCTGTTCTGTTCTGTTCTGTTCTGTTCTGTTCTGTTCTGTTCTGTTCTGTTCTGTTCTGTTCTGATCTCTTCTGTTCTGTTCTAAAAATGTGCTGTACTGTTGTGTTCTGTTCTGCTCTAAAATGTTCTGTTCCGATCTGTTCAATTATGTCCTGTTCTGCTCTGTACTGTTCTGTATAGGTATATTCGTTGATTGTTCTCGTGTAAATCATTGACTATCAAATAATCGAACGAAGTGCATGTCTATAATTGTAGTATACATTGGCTTTTAGATGTTGAGACAAGTTGATAGGGTATGTAGTTAATAATAAATTGCATTTTTAAGTTTAAGAATTATTAACTTATTTCAATTAATATCATGTGTAAATATTTTAGACTTCTTTCAACATTGAACAAAACACCATTTATCGCCATTAATAATCTATCTTTTGTTAAAATCACACGTAATTATCGAACTCACATTTTTTCTCGTATTTACGTATCTAAAAACGCCTAAATGGTGAACTCAAATGTCTGTTTGACGTCATAAGAGTTAATTTTATTAACACTCATTTTCTATACAATGACACCGAACATAGAAGGAAACATCAAATTATCACTTTTTAATCTATCTATAGTTAAAATGTCAGTTGTGACAAACAAACTCACTTTTTGCTCGTGTCAGTGACTGGAATTTTAATGACTTCGTGACGCACATTCATTTTTGATAATACATCAATTATGTTAAAATATAATATGTTATATTCGAGTTCACTTTCTTTATCGTGTTACACGAATTTCCATGATTTCGTGACGCAAATTGGTCTGTATTACGTCAATGGAGGTAACTAGGGTAACGGGTATTATTAACTGTATGAAGAAAGTTTTGTAGTATATTTGAATGGCCTATGCTAAATCATCAATTGTTTATGGATTACCGCTTTTTGTAATCTCTTTTCGCTTCTTGATCTTTATAAACATTCAATGCATTAATTATACATCCAAATTATTAAATAATTATTTTACAAGAAATTGATAGATTTAGATTTATTTATTCAGCTATAGAAACTGAAAATTTTGCCCTTGTAAAAGTTGACTGTTTTGTACTCCGTATATTAAGAATTCTGTCTGTGTTATGACAACTTAAACTACATTGAATAAATGTCATATTCAAAATGTATCAAATTGTATATATTAAAGTATTGTTATTACATGTCCCTATCGTATTATATTTACCGTTTAATTAACATGAATCACCAATCACACGCACATAGTACCAAGTCTGAGATTTTGAGTCAGTAATATCAATAAAGTCACTGGAGTTATCTCCCTTTATACATATGGTCGGTTTCAAGTTAGCATGTAACCTGGTTGCCGAAACTCACTTTTATGAATTTGCTTTAGTATTTCATTAAGATAGAGCCATGCTTCATAAACATTGCTGTTAAATATTTCCATTTTTAACGGTGGAGGAAGACTCGAGGCGTACACCTGTGGACAACCACCGACCAAGCTAACTGGACAGCTTTGTTGAGCCGTAAAAGTCACAAATCGAATATGTAACACGAATGAAAAATACGACGTAAAATATCACACGCGTCATGTTTTCATATATGATACGTAAAATGTGAAGTATTCGTCTGGCTTAAGATTGTGTATGCACACTTAAATGAATACTGGTATATCACACGCAAAAATAGAGGTCGGAAATAGAAATTGACAACGAATACATCACATTCGTCATCAGTTTTGATGTCACATTTTATTGAACACCTTATTTATGCATCAAAGATTTTATAGCTAACCGAATGATCAACACGATCATCATTATCATTCTTGCTATCATCATCATCATTATCATCATCATCATCATCACCACCACAACCATCATCATTACGATAATTATAAATAACGACCGTCATCACGATCATCTTCAGCGTCGTCATTTTCTTCATCGTAATCACAACCAGCACACGATCACCGCCATCATCATAACGAGGAGCGTGATAATATAAAATTATCATATTCATTCTTTTACTGAAAAGAATCTCTCGATTTTGTATAATTATACTCCCTGCAAAACAAAGTTGTAAGTTTATTTACTGGTTTTGTTCGTCCGTCCGTCCGTCTTGCCGTCCGTCCGTCCGAACATACGATACATTTGGGGGTAAGGGTTAGTATACAAATTGACATTCTGAGGTTCATTCCGTACAAATTTCCACCGTGGAGTTAATTTTTACTTGTTGCGTTAGAAAATTTCTGATGTTGGGATAAAACATCAAAGGAAAATCAACGGGAATAACTCCATACTGTAGCTCTCGTAGGTACGTCCGTCCGTCTGTCCACCAATCTATCTTTTTGTCCGTCCGTCTATCTGTTTTTTGATCGTCCGTCTTTATGCACAATCTTGAGAGCGCGTCTCATGAATGGCTCGACAACGATGATGATGATGATGACGACAATGTTGATGATGATTACATAAATTATGCTTGTAGTGATGAGCGTGATTATACGCATGCTGCTTCAGATGACCACCGTAATCATAGTTATCATGGTCGTAATAATGATGATGATGATGATGATGAAAATAGTGATGGTCGACATGATAATAATGATATTCGTGGTGGTCATGGTGATGATAATGATGATGGTGATGGATGTAATGCTGCTGCTCATCGTAATGATGATGTTGGTGGCCGTTATAATAATTGCAATAATTAATAATTATGTTGTTGATGATCGTGATGATGAGCAGAAGTATCGCGATGACGATGAATTAATAATGATGATTGCAATGATGTTTGTGATTATTATAATTTGTAGTGCAATGATTTTCTATCAAAACGTATGTGACATATACGTTTTTAGTTTTAGTAGTGAAATTGAGCAGACGGATATGTCACATAAGACATAAGTCATTTTTATGGTCAAGTATGTCAAACTCGTTAAAATTTGTGACATTTGCGGCTCATCACCATGGAAGTCCACAATGATATTTTAATGAATGGTGGTTCAAATAAATCAAACAACACTGTATCTACTAATTAAGTGTAATCTATACAAAATCATGTTCTGTTATTCACAATTAAACATTGACATTAATTGTTCAATTCATTGATATAAGGACAATGTATATTGGAATAAAATGTTTCTGAATCTGTGAATTCACTATTTGAAGAAGACTCCATAAATGTAAAAAAGCTCCCTTAAGCCAATAATTGGTCGTGGCCGTGGTCCAGTGGTAGGTGCGCTGGACTTGTAACCCGAAGATGTAACCAGGGTTCGAATCCTGGTCGCGGCAGGTCAAACCCTTCTATGAAAATTTGACAAAAGTTTCGATTTTCCTCCGTACGTGGAGAAATTGCCGGCTCCTTGTGGAAGGGTTAGAACTGGTTAGTATACAGTCAAGGAAAACAGTCAAGGAAAACTGGTTAGGTGAACTGGCCGTATATAACTGAAAAATTGTTGAAAAACGGCGTTAAACAATAAGTCACATAAAAACAAACGAATAAACCAATAATTATAATCGGTTACTTAAATATTCAAATAATACATTGTAGTACTCTGTTATCACGCAGTAAGATCTTACAGCGTGAAATGTGATTATGATAATATTTTCTTACATGATAAATTATAATAAACATTCTAAACATAGCGTTATCCACCACTAATTCAAACAATTCATGCGGGGAAGTTCGCAGTTACTTGCGGAGGACAGGGTGAGTATATTTAAGCAAGAAATACTTGGCGCCGA
Source organism: Lutraria rhynchaena (assembly GCA_008271625.1). NCBI lineage: Eukaryota > Metazoa > Mollusca > Bivalvia > Venerida > Mactridae > Lutraria > Lutraria rhynchaena. The sequence goes on from VIBL01000241.1 coordinate 488,831, forward strand.
TAAATTCGTCTTATCAGAAATGTGGCATCGAAAGAGTTAATCGTAGCGATTGCAAGTTTCTCCGTATCAAATTGATGCATGCTATTTTGATGGGAGATCTGTATGTTTTGCGTGTGATAAGTTCGGAAACAAATACGCTGAAAAGAATACGCTGTTAATATTCTAACATTGTAGTGAGATAAGTTAGTGTAAGCTGAGGAACAGAAATCTAATGATATGTTTGTGATATCATCTAGAAAAGGTTGAAACCGTACGTTTTATTTGTGTTCTATTTAACGTGACACTGGTAAATGTTCAGTTATGTTGAGACTCTGGGTTGTTGTAGATATAACCAAGTCAAGCTGTGATGTATGCCATAAACACGTGACATGATACCACGCCCAGTCTCAGAAACCCACACGGTATCATTCTGTCTTAGAGCATCCCTTAAAACCAAAATCACCATAAAGGTGATTGTATTTCAACATTTCGTCTCCTACACCAAAAGTTGACATTAGATAACTAACCTAAAATGTTGTTTAATGCTCAAAAGCTAACATCATCATATTTTCACATACATTTTTCGCCGAAGGTGTTATAAAATCGATTTGTGTTGCCAGGACACTGTTTACATTGTGTGATGACGCTGTTGCTAAGAGAAAAATATTGGAATGCTTTGGCAGTTATCAAGCGTGTCGTTTTTTTTTCTCATTTCCGAAAAACTTTATTGTAAAAACTTTCACTGCTCGTGTACAAAAGACGTTTGATTCGTTGAAAATGAATGCTTCGGATTTGTATGTACAAAAGCTCTGGAAAACAATGGATTGCATTTTACTTTCGTCGGAAATGAAATGATTTTTATGATCCAGTGTGGTTAACTGCGAGCGCGGGAACTTACAACTCCAGTACAAGTGTGTATAGACAATACATCAATAGTAAAGATATTCAATTACAAGTGTCATTCAGAACAAATTAACATAAACAGTTAAAGATATACTGATCAGGGTTGAAAATATATGATAAACGTCTCATACAGATGAATTCATGTCCAGGTTCTCATAATATTATTGCATTTAATACATTCGGCCTTTTTTTAAGTTTTTAAGATTATTCTTGTTTATCTATACTAGTATTCTTTTCATTGGAGTTTAATGTCGCACCAACAGCCAGCGTCATTTTGAGGCTTTTCAGCTTTAACGTTGGAAGAAGAACCCTGGTTTATTCCTTGGTAGAACCATCGGCCTTCCGTACGCTAGCTGGACAGCTTTCTTACATGTCAAAAGGGTCCCGGGTGGGATTCAAACTCTTAGCAGTGAGAGGCTAGTGAATGAAAGTCAGATACCATAACCACTCGACCATGGAGGCCCCTAATTTATTTTTCTTGTCTCCATCTCACTGATAAATAAGCAGATACAATGATAATTATGATGAATATGAATCTAGCCGAATTTTACAACGATCTTTTCATATCAATTTAGGCAAAAATATAAGTTAACTTAATTCTAGCAGATCAAATTCTGGATAGTCACTGAGGAAACTGGCCCTTTCAGAAATCGGGGCAAAAATACCCGGAAAAGTTAAAACAATATATCGATATCACTTTTCATCTAGTTTTGATTGGTTTTGTTTGTTCTGTAACAATCATGAATCCAAATCTAGTAAAACATGTTGAAACAATGATACTAGAGTTCATAGTTGATACATACTCGTACATTTGCAGATACTCTAAATGTGTAGATATTCTAAATGTGCATTAGATGAATATCGACAGGTATAAAATGTAATGATTATTCCCCTTATATCAGCATGTTTACTTCATCATATTCATGAAAAACAAGTACACAAAATATCAATCCGCCCGTGATTCACTGTCTAAAAAAGTCCGTCTCACTTATTTTATTGGTAATTAACATAACGTTTCCTTATTTTAAAACATTCAAGCAAAAACTTGATTCTTCTCCACTAGTTTATTTATTATCAATTTGTCGAAATTTTGCATGTTTTCTCTCATTCTCAGCATTATTTATGTACAGTTGATTAATGACTCCCCATGATGTTATACAACAAAGTACGAGAATCTATCTCTATGATTGGTATTACCTTACATATATCACAGTAAACATTTTAAGTGTTCTGTTTTCATTTTTACATTGTTCATTTGTAACAAATCTACAATAATATACCATGTATATCTCTATATTTCAGGATCAACCTGAAATACGGCATATTTAATGAATGGCGACTACTTCATAGATAATACAGAATTACGTAAGCTCAAGTTGAACCATGATGAATGCATCAGTGTCACCAATTTAACCACTCTCGGTAGCTGCTGGCCTGATTCGAATCCGCAACTTCCGGTCCAGGAGTCCGGTTCAGGAGTCTGGTTAAGGAACCCAATGTTTTTCTATTCGTTATGGAGTAAATGTTGTGTTTTAGTGTTAAATATGTGCTTAAAGTGTGTTTGTATTCGTTATGTGTGGAATAAATAAGTGCGTTTCCACATAATTGTGCTGGAATTGTGTTTTTATTCATAAAATTGGATTATTATACAACATCAACCATCTGAACTCAAGGTAGGCGAGGATAATATCGACCTTGCACCGTAACATTCACGGTTCTCGTTACTGGTCATTTATCACATTATACTAACAACAGTAAAACCTCACTTAGATCTATACTACTTCAACATTAAGACCACTAGGTGTCGTGTAATAGACAATTAATGATGGTCTTAATGTTTTTTACCTGTGTACATGTATTCAATACAAAGAGAAACAGTCATTATGTTGTGAAATTCCGAATACTGTTAAATAAGCTGCTGAATGTACCGACGTACGTGCATATTTTTTTTATCCAAAGCGTAATAACAACAAATGCGGCTTTCTTTTTGTATTGATAATATTATTTAAAATGATGAACTGTTTTTGTAGTAACTCAGTTTTCAGTCTTTTTCGAAACTAAGGATAAGAAATTTCAGTTAAGATAGATTTGGTAGAACCGCCGAATTTCCGTAAACTAGATGGACAGTTTCCTCACAGGTGAAATTTGTCTGGTTGAGTGTTGGTAGGTGGGGATTTATTTTTTTTACATGTATCATCAATACTGTACGGGAATATGTGCGCCGTAATATTTGTGAGTTGTGAAAATTATAATATAGGACTACGATACGGACGCTGTAAAAACTTATGAGCCAGTCGGTAAAATATTGGATCAGTCGGATAACCAGAAACAAACCTTTTTCAGGCCTCATTATCAGTTGTTTTCGAGCCGGGTGAAATATTTTCACCGAACCCCATGTCGATATAAAGTCATATGTTATATTATTTCACTCGTACTCCATTTTTATATTGTTTTAATTAACATTTTCCTGATCATCGAGGTTTTGCTGTATATTCAATTCAAAAAAGAAACGAGATCGCTCGCAAAAATCAAATTAGATAAATAATCATTGGAATATATCTTTTTATTTACATACAAACCAAAAAGTACGCACGTCATATTAGCTTTTCTTTTTTGTATTGGATATGTATTAACAAATTTGTAGTTATATTCAGTGAAATTATGATTGCAAATGTTTTCATGTTCTTGATGTATTATTCATTTTATTTCCTCATTGAAAAGAATAAGCGGATAAAATTGATTTTCTTTGGAAACAAAAAATCTAAACTCATTATACAGTATAACTCCTGAAACCCGGACCCATTCCGGACTGATCTAAAAGTGAATGAGAATTCTGGTTTTCAAAGAACTATTCATTATAGAAGAGAAAAATGGGACTTGAAAAATCGAATAATTCCGGTTTTCAGGGGGTCCGGTTTTCAGGGGTTTTACTGTATCAACAATTTAAGACTAAAATCATATCAAGCTAGAAAACAAAAGCCTCATTATGATATAAACAATATATACCCCGAATCTTATCAAATTAAGAACTAGCGAACAAAGTATTACTGTGGACTGATATTTCATGTTATTTTGATCATTTCATATCACGAGAACTATCTTTAATAAGGTTTAATTCTTATTTTAGAATGTTCTTTCATAGAATTAATGTTACCCACTTGGTAAGGTTCGAACAATTCCGTGCTGTGTATTCTGTGTATTACTATTGAATGATGAAAGATACAAAGGTCCTTGTCATTTTCATTATTTTATTTTGAGCCTTCGTCGTTTTATTGGTTGACATCCCAGTGGTTTTCAAGACTTAGTTTATGTATTTTTGTATGTTCAGTGGATAATTAAGGAGAGTTTCTGTATCAGTATTTTGATTCCATGATGACACAATGTCTGATAGATAGCAGTTTTTGAAAAACGAGTAACTGTGCAATTATCATTTTGTACTTCGGAATTTCACAGATGTTCAAAATAATTGTGACAGATGTTTTTCATACGCAATGTCGATATATAGTATAGTTTTGAATGTGTAGGTCTATATTCGGAGTCACAACTACTGAATGAGTGACTACGTGAGTGAATACGTGACTGAGTGAGTGACTAAGTGACTGAGTGAGTGACTAAGTGAGTAACTGTGTAATTAAGTGAGTGACTAAGTGAGTAATTAAGTGAGTGACTAAATGAGTGACTAAGTGAGTGACTAAGTGAGTAACTGTGTAATTAAGTGAGTGACTAAGTGAGTAACTGTGTAATTAAGTGAGTGACTAAGTGAGTAACTGTGTGAGTAACTGTGTAATTAAGTGAGTGACTAAATGAGTGACTGAGTGAGTGACTAAGTGAGTAACTGTGTAATTAAGTGAGTGACTAAGTGAGTGACTAAGTGAGTGACTAAATGAGTGACTAGGTGACTGAGTAAGTGACTAAGTGACTGGGTGAGTGACTGAGTGAGTGACTGTGTGACTAAGTATGTGACTAAGTGACTATGTGAGTGACTGAGTGACTAAATGAGTGACTGAGTGATTTTCATTCAAGTAACATGGGTACATGTATTGATCTACATGATATACATGATATATATATATCGGGCTAGGTAATGTATATATATAGTATTGTCGTCAGTCAGTCGGTCGGTCGATCGGTTGATCTGATTGTGCCTTATAAGCCCATTGGGCTAGGTAATGTATGTATATATAACCTAGCCCAATGGGCTTATTAGCCACAATCAGATCGACCGATCGACCGACTGAATGACTGACAATTAAAGAAAATCACATGATTAAATACATGAAAAATGCGATTTACAAACAGAATTGCGATTTTTACAGAGGTACAGTGATTTCAATGTTGATAACAAAAATAGTTTATATTAGGTGACGTTAGGTATGGAACAATGATGTTCATTTGGCGGGGTTTACAGTATTTAGAAATATTTAGGTAGGGAGAATTTAATGTAGTACCGGAAACAAAAATGTTCGTTTGGTTTGAATTTCATTGACGGGTAAGCGTATATTCGAATTGTGAATTTTGTACTGCGGGAGTCTTAATTATTGCTGAATTCTTTGCTGAGTACAGTATGACGGGTATCGATTTTCAGGGGTTATACTGTACATTATTTAAGAACACAAAACTGATAACTGAGTTAGATGAACAATCTCATTTCTGTAGCCTCATATCTTGTTCTGGACTTCTGTAACAAGTACATTACATTTCATCGAATCTTTGTCTCCACGTTTTTTTTCAAGCACCGAGATCTTTATTCTGGAGGTGTCTTGTTAAAGCCATCGGCACAGATCTCTAATATCCATAACTATGAATGGACAGTGTTGTGTTCTTGTTTCGTAAAAGTATGTTTGTTGGTTATCTGCTGCTTGTTGTTCATGGTTAAAGGTTTATCTATAACTGAACATCAAAAACCTGTTGTGAACAGATTATAACTGTATATTCAGTACGGGTACCATAGAACACTCCCGTATAAGTCGTATATATGTGTTCATATCTTGTAACACTGAACATTACAACATACATGTATAAACTTTCACAATACATATCGTTATACATGTGTACTAGTAAGGACATATCTATATAAACTTTCACAATACATATCGTTATACATGTGTACTAGTAAGGACATATCTATATAAACTTTCACAATACATATCGTTATACATGTGTACTAGTAAGGACATATCTATATAAACTTTCACAATACATATCGTTATACATGAACTAGTAAGGAAATATGTGAGTTCTTAGACTTTAACTATATTTATTTCTGTTTATTGGTGTGTTTACTATATAAACGTTGTTTAAAAATAATATTTATGACATATCATTATGATATTGTATGTATTGTGACACTATACTACATCTTGTAAATATCGTTAATATCTGATATTACTTTACCGCTTAATATCACTATCAACCGGAAGAAAACTATTTCACATTGCTTTCAAGCTTCTTCGATTATACTAGTCACTGCTGTTCAAAACTCAAAGATAATGAATACATAACAAAAAAAATGTACTGATTATGATGCTGATAAGCCGCGACCGTAGTTCAGTGGTTAGTGCGCTGGACTTGTAACCCGGTGATCCGGGTTCGAATCCCGGTCATGGCAGGTCATACCCTTCTATGAAAATTTGACAAAAAATGTCGACTTTCCTGCTCCTTGTGGAAGGGTAAGTTAGTACTGGTTGGTATGCAGTCCAGGAAAACCGGTTAGGTGAACCGGTCGTTGAAATACGGCGTTAAACTCCAGTGACAAAAACACGTAAAAACAAAACAAACAATGATGCTGATAAGACTACTTGAACAACAAGAAATAACTCAATGTTTAATATCACATGTGTCTGTAAAGTCACATACATATATATGTATTCACACCCATAGTCTTGTGTAGATTGAGCTAAAATATATGCGGTAAAAAGTTGAACATTTGAATGTATAGAGTATATTTGTACAGTTACTGTGTCATTTACTTTTCTAATCTTATTTGTTTGTACGTGTATCATTTTTTGTATATGCTCTCCATCACTGGATGCAATAAAATATATATATTGTAAATTTCGCCAAAGTCATGTATTTACAGATTTTTGAATAAACTTACCTGAACTGAACTGAACAGAACTGAATTATAATTTCTTGATTGTGTATGCGATATACTGCTCGTGATATTATTCCAATTCTGGTTGTTAAAATACTTACGACAAAAATCTTAGAACAAATACTTTTTGGCATTGGGTCATACTAAAATCTTACTGGTATTTCGAGTACGAAAGAGGAACATTTTACCAATAAATGTTATACTCATTTATTTTAGCTCGATTGAGAAACAAGCAATTTTGCTTATATTAATCACACTCGAGTCCGCTTCCTGGACACTACACCAGTACTGCGTCCGAAAAAATGGGATTGTGAAGTTTATGAACGAAACCCGTCAGAGCCGGGATTCGACCTCAGGACCTTCGGATCAGATGTCGGACGCTCAGTAAATGTTGACTTATTGACTTATACAATGTGTAGATTTCGTCGTAACTTTGTTTAGTTTTTGCGTTTGATATCCGTAAAAAACAATTTGTGATATAAGTTAACATGTCCTTATGTCTGTTCTATGTATTGTAAATATATTAAATACGAGAGAACTAAAGAAAATGTACAATTCTCTCATCAATCCACTGAGTAGATGAAAAAAATAATGTATAGTTCAAGGGAGGTAATCATTCTGACAAATAACGTTGTTTGTAGAAGAGTTTTCTCTCATAAAAACACGGTCCATAGGCATAATTAATATACATTATTTGTTTATGATTTTGTAATAAATAATCTAGTGCGTTATTGGCAAAGTTAGAAATATAGAAGAAAAACAGATATCTGAAACCTAAGACGTAAATGAATTAATATGAAAATGTGACTGATAATATTATACGCTTAATATGGTATAATAATACGTAATCTTAAACATGTTTCGGATTATTCTATTTTAAATGTTTCTATGAAGATGAAACATAGAATTAAACGTAAAACAATGTATCGCTGTGGAAGGTTATGTTTATTTAAATAATTTCAAATGGTCTTTCTGGAATTTAGTAATTAGGGCCTACATGTATACCGGAAAGCCTATATCAACAACAACAACAACAATTTTATTCAGATGATGTTGGCCACCGACCCGTTACTGTGAATAATATACAGTTTAGAACGTTTTGTGCGCATTTTGTTTCACTAAGCTAAAAAGATAAATTCACGCACGGATTTGGGGCGGAGCTTGTGTGAGCCCCTTCTAAAATCTTGCAAGCATAAGTACAAAAAAAACGTTAGTTATGTGCTGATTGTGTCCATATTCTGCATTAACATCTAGACTCTACGCCCCCCTAACCTAATATCCTGTATCCGCCCCTGAAATTACATGTTAGGTAGCGTTCTGAATTAAGAAGGATCTGCAATTTTGATAAAGATCAAATCTGCTGGAGGAATCTATATCATTACTCCAGTTCTGTACAATCATCTACCTTCTGTTTGAACAATTATAGAAAGTGTTTAGAATTACCTGGATCTTACTTTACATAATTCATCCATAACTAATCCCTATAATGAAGGAGTACTGCCCTTGCGTGACTAGCCCATTTTATACGGCTCATATCATCAGGACCTTTATTTCCTTCTTAAATATATGCCGATATTCGGTGACTTCCCAAATGCAAAATAAACGTCTTTCTCCCAATATGGAGAAGTGCCGGGTCAGTTGATGTTTATTTATGTATCTTGAAAGTAAGTCTACCTTTTCCCAATTAGGCTGAAAATCGCGCTTGAATTTCCAAAATGAAAGGCTAAGGTCCCTTCCCAATTTTTGAAAAAAGGGCTCTGATTATCATGTTGTTTTTGACATAACACAACAATTTCTATGGTGTCTGCTTTCAAGTCTAGCAGAAGACCCCAATATTGAATAAAGACAACATAATAAGTTGAGCTGAGTGAGAGTCTACCACTTTCAGAAAGGACCATACTGTCATTTTGCGTCGTGATAAACCTAGAGAAATCTTACTAAACGCGTGGGGATGGCTTCAATTTGCCCATCAGGCTTCACTATCATGACGAAAGTTTAAAATGTATATCTTTACGATCAACATATCCAAATTTTCCATGATATGCCTAATCGCTTTCATAGGCAGATCCAGGATTTCTAGTTAGGGGGAGGGGGGCGGAAGCTGAACAAGTACGCTGGGGGTCCAGGGGGGCCGTTAGGGCCCCGTAGGATCTAGGGCTTCATCCTGGCCTGGGGGCGGAGACCCTGGAAGCTCCTGAGTTTTGGTCATTTCTAAGGGATTCAGGCACATTTCCAGAACCTCACCTCCTGCTGCAGCTCTGCTAAAAAACTCGTTAACGTCTTCTGATGTTTCGGCGCATCTATTGTTGTTTTGACAGTTCTAATCTGCCCAAAGATAGAATAAAATACGGAAAGGACAGAGTTGAAACGCAAAGTTTGAAAGTCGAATTTCAATAGACTGTAGAATATATCAAGATGTTTTGTAAAGCATATAGATCTGTCTTATTAATTTTCTAAACTACCGTTGGATCATGTTTCGACGTACAAGGTTAAAGTCTTAAAAGAAATGAGAAGGAATTGTTTTTGAATTGTACGTTATGTCATTGTGTTACTGTAATTGTGACTTATCGCACGCGTTTTTTGACATTTATGTATATTTTCATGTAAATATAATATTTCATGATAGAAAAAAAAACTTTGCTTGGGAAATTTTAGGGGGGCGGGGCGGACCCTTGGATCCGCTTATGGCTTTTCTAGCTTGTTTCTTGTCTAGGTTGTTTTCTCTCAAGTCCATGATAATTTTGGAATAAAAACTATCCCCATGTATCTATTAAATGACACAACCTCAATTAATATACCACAATAGAACCACTTTTTGTGACTTCGCAGTGGACCGACATTTCTAAATACTAGGATTTTGGTTTTGTCAACGTAAACTTGCATACCGGTATGTTAGCAATATTGATCAACCACATCAAATCGTTTTAGTAATTTGATAGCCGTTTCGGCATAATTTGCTATCCGCGAACATTACCGGTATTTCATTTATTACAAAAAATCCGGAACCATATATTTCAAATAATAAATCGGCTAGATCATCATTATTGAATAGAGAGAATAATACTGGGCTGCTCATACGGAATGGCGTTTCGTAAAAATTAGATAAAAAAGAATTCTACAATTAAAATTAACGAGTAGAATTTCACTTTAGAGACTCCGTACAATATAGTAGTCTTGCGGCAAAGAAACGCGTCGTTAATGACAATTCTTCATCAGTGATGAATTTCAATTCGAAATAGATCAGTTAAATGACAAGCGAGAAAGACGTCACAAATTGTGAAATGTGTCAATAATGAGTCAACCGACGGGTCTTTTAAAAGTGTCATGTTAGGATTACTCAGTTTCACGAGTTGATACAATAGGTCAATCTGTTTTATTATTTTGTTAAGGGTCCGCCCGCGCAGCCAAACCAAAAAAAAATCATTTTATTCAAGTTCACGGTTTCTTGGTCACATTCTACAGCTTCCAAGATTAATGGATGTAGTTTGTAAATCGCGCTTTAGGTAGATTTTTATTTTAAATTGTGATATTTATAATTCTTAAATTGTTGTATAATATTCTAGTGTAGATTACAGTGATTGTCAAAATCAGAATCAGAAGTGCTGGATTTCTGTGTTCTGAGTTTAAACTAATCAGTTCACTGTTCTTTTTGATATGTTCAACATGATGTTTCTGTTAAAGTCGAGAATTTTTTGGAAATGATTTTGTGCTTTTAGTAGGCAACTAGTTTTGGTAAAATGAGGCTGGCGCTTAACTAAAAAAAAAAAACAGAATGGCCTCACATATTGTATTTCATGCCTCATCATAAATGCCGGTCATCGCTTGGTTGTCTATTTTGTCTATTTACACAACTCTGTTTTAAAGCAAATAGTCAGTATTTCTCTATTGTAACATAACAAATGTTGTCTTGTCTTAAAGCATTTAAGAAATGGACAGACAAGAAAAAACGTCTGATGTTTTCTTGTTTTCTCTAAGTTTTACACCGAATTATTTGACATGTGAAAATTATTAAGAAATGAAAACATATGTTTCCGAGAACGAATATTGATACAGAATGATGGGATCTTCATAACACAGGTAGAAATATGAATTGTAGTGTTGATGTGTTGATACTCTTTACTGTTTTTACGTTGAATTTTTGGTCACACGCCACGTTTTTTTAGCATAATGCCATGCTAAGTAAAGACCAAATTAGGAAAAAATCCTACCGACAATCTTTTAAAATTTAGGGCAAACAAACACATTTATAATATAGGCCTAAGTCTAGAATTAAAGATGCATGTATATATTTTACTTATAATGTTAATTAATGAAAATGTACGGTAGTTATTAGGGTCATCGATTAGGTTATGCTATTTTATTTTAGCTCGATTGTGAAACAAGCAATTTCGCTTATATTAATCATGCTCGAGTCCGCTTCCTGGACACTACACCAGTACTGCTTCCGAAAAAATGGGATCGTGAAGTTCATGAGCGAAACCCGTCGAAGCCGAGATTCGAATTCAAGATCTTCGGATCAGAGGTAGGACGCTACCTCCAGTACACGATGCCACCGCGAGATCATCATCGATAGAGATTATGAATTGAACAAATGATACATTGAGGTTTTTCTGTTTTGGGATCTAAATTCTTATTTTTTTGACGGAGAATGGTTCGTTAAGTGGGGGCGTCTAAGAGAGCTTGATCAATAACTTCAACCGATAATATTTGCTCTGATAGGTAAGGGAGTGAGAACAAACCTTTAAAATAGGTGAACCAGTCGTTCAGTGGTATCTATAGGATCATTCTTTGTGTATGTGTACTGTGTTTAACAGTGCACTAAAATTGACGGAGTTTGTTCCAAGTATTAACAAGTGATTGTCGTTATTCTTCTTCGAATGCTGATCGTTTTACTCGACAAATGGTTTTTAATCGATCTCGGCTTTCAATATAGACCACAAGATCATCTCGATTATTTGTAAGCCGAAACTTACGTTATAAAGAATGTTTAAAAGATTTCCTTGATCGCCCACAATCGTCATTCATTTACTTGGCATTCGTATTAAGAGTCTAGATTAAAATGCTTAGGTTGTATTTTCATGTGATCAGCGGCTGTTTGGAATGTTTCGGTTATTGACCACATTGTTCAAATCTTCTCTGAGATTTTGGTATGTGGTATCACGAATAAACAGTTCGACCTTTTTATTGGACCATTTATAACGTGTATCAATATAATACATACTTTCCTTAATGGTAGATCTGTCATGTTTTGGGTAGATATTACAGTCTTAAATTGAAATCTACTCTTCAAAGAAAAATGAATAGATTTATCCCGATCAAGCTCGGTAAAGTTAGTTTTACGATGACATTGTCAGCATAATAATACTAAAGAAAACCCTCATAAGTTATATATATATGTATGTACTGAATACTCCTATGAATGTTAAAAGAATCTCCTTCGTAACAAGTGTCACAAAAATCAAATCAAGTGTATATCTTCTGTTACCTGATATATCTGCATATCATATATGATTTTCATTTTGCTGTCATTCACTGTCGTAAAATTTTGTACCGCCAAAGTTTTTTTTGCTCATGAGAGGGCCGCTCTGGAGAGGTTGCACTGTATTTGCTGTAACGCCACCGACTCATAAAAATTTCCGCAACTCAACTTTTTTACCCCTTCCGGTAAAAACAATTTTTTACCCTTTCGTTATTTAGTAACAGCTTTCCGCTGAAAAATCCCTACCTACCTACCCACTGAAAAAAATATTGGGTCGCGTGATAGCAAATGAACACATTTTTAAGTATGGCCTTACTGTAACATGTACGTTCTGTTTTAACTACCAGACAAGGTGTAAGAACAGTTCATATCGCCGGTTGTCACTGATTTCATTATAAAACACGTCACTTCTCTTACAAAGCTTTCAGATACAAAAATGTTACCCAGACAGACACAGTCAGAATTAAATGTATGATTTGTCTTTTAGTTTCGACTTTTATTGATATATAATCCTTATTTTGTGCCTGAGTTTTAGGGAAATTCGGAGACGATTAGATTCTGAAGCATTGTTTAAAATATTTGTCTACTTTATATTCCGAATACATTCTGTATACTAAATGTGTCAAACTTACTTTTGTCGAGACTTGACAGACTTTCTTTTCCCTGAAAAACTAGATTAGTCTCGTGAAATTGCATTCAAGCGACTATAATTCATTTTTTAACGCTAACGTTGCTGTCGGAATAAACTTCAAAATTTATATCCACTCACGAGGAAAATTCTTAAACAGAATAATTGAACGTATGTCTCATTTTAAACGAATTATTTTTTAGATTAAAGATTTTTATTAAAAAATAATCATCATCTGGTTACTAAATAAGAATAATTGAACGTATGTCTCATTTTAAACGAATTATTTTTTAGATTAAAGATTTTTTATAAAAATAATCATCATCTGGTTTCTAAATAAGAATAACATACGAAAAAAAATCGATATTTAAAGTTTATGTTATAATAATTAATAATGCTTCTTTTTGAGGTTGGGCCAGCAAAACTTGCTTTAACATTACGTAGCTTTTCTACAGACAGTTTAAAGACATACCGTCCATTTTGTGCATGTTCCCATGTGTTTGATGAGTTTTTGGTTGGTGGGAGGAGAGATTTTTTTGTATATGCTCATACTTTCTTTTAGGAATCTATATTTCTATTGTACGAAGTATTAACATTTGTTTGTTTAATTCATTATTGTTAAATCTGCTCTACTGTATCATTTTGTCAGTTGTTGAATGCAAGAGTTTGTATAAAACTGTATGTTGCTATAATGTATTACGTGTATATAAAAAATGACGATGAGTTTCATGCTTAAGTCAAATGATGAATATTCTGTTCTGTTCTGTGTTGTACAGTTTATTAGATTATTTTTTTTTATCATTATTATTATTATTATGGTTTACTTTTGTTACTTCCCTAGATCATTCTTGATTGGGTTATAAATTATTTTATCATAAATTGTTATTATACTGATGAACTGTCGGGAGAAGTAAAAGTGAAAAGAAATATTCCAAATAACACTTAATGGAATATTTTAAAAATATTTGAAACTATTTGACTAGATGTTAAATAACTTTTCTTCAATTACGTAAAACTTACATTTTACTCAATCATTTGCAGTTTAATTGATGGACGGAATTTTTTTTTAAAAAAGTGTAAGCGTGATGTGAATTTCTGAATATGAATATACAGTACATCCTCGATACTGAGACCACCTGAGGGACCCGAAAACTCGGTCGTAATAATGACGTGGTCTCATTATCAAATTAAACTATTTTCAAAGACAGTCTGGAAATAAATGGTCGTTATAACAAGGTGGTCGTAATATTGGGGTGGTCGCTATTTGAGGTTTCACTGTGTGTGATAGAAATATTATCATGTAATTTGCTATTTGATAAAAGTGCGGTATTTTGTACATTACCACGTCCATCCATGCAGTAAAGTACATCAGTACTGACGGTCCTTAATGTAAATTAAATGATTTTGACAGTAAAATAGTATTCTAACTAGAAATGATATCCTGCGCAAAATCCGACTATTACAAATACTTAACAAAAAATTGAAAATCTTTACAGACTATATTAAATACTTCAGTCCAGTGGTATAATGACTAATGTAAATGCTTTTTGAAATCAACTTACGAAAACAAAGCATGATTTGTTAATATGTGACTTTACTTGTACAATGTCTAAAAATGATATAGAAATTCTGTCGGCAAACTCGACATTGTATAAGAATACAATCGTGTGTGTTCAGTGACAGTTTGTTTCATATTTGTTAACATCATTACTTTATTTATTATCATTGTTATCAGCTTATCGTCGTCTTCTTCAAAACAACTAAAGTAATTACATGTAAGTGACATTATACAATACAATCAAAGACAAAACAAAACGTTCTCTCAGTGCTTTGATTCTAGACGTTTCGTCGAAGCCGTGTATATCTCTCTATACATGTATATAAATAGTTAGGGTCATGAATCTAAATATGGGTCATTGTAAATACAACACTATGTCTATACATGGTATTATAATGAAATTCCATTAATTGTTCTATTTGAGGTGTGATTGACGTCATAACAGGGCAGGTAACGCGTGTTTTTAGGTGAGTGAAATCATGAGTTGTCTGCTCTTTTGTGGTGTAGAAAAAACATTTTTATATTGTATTAACACGTGTATTGTTATTTAATACAGTTTGTTGTTATACATTTACGTCAGCAAAATAATTGGTCAATTAAATGTTTAAATGACAATGTTAGATTTGTAAAGAAACATACGAAAGCATTAACGTATATGTCAAGAAACACGAGAAAACACGTGAACGTGAGTTCAGTTTCTATGGATATAACTAATCGTTTACGTCAAACGATAATTCCTATTACATAACATTAATTTTAAAATTCGATTGTAATGTGTACAAAAGGATTTATGTAATTTATCTTTGCTCTGTCAGAATCTCTAAATATAGAAGACAACGATACATTATAATTTATCTAGAATCGTTGTATCGTTAACCGAAAGTTAAGTCACATATGAAATAGCCGTTCTTTAATACAAACTGTCATACCCATAAACCGACCATCTCTGCCTGTAATGACAAATATACGTCAAAAGGAAAATTGACTTAAATACTGATGAGTAGTTTAACAATGGATTATTTTATGTCGTACCTAAACATTTCGAGAACTCGCTCTCTCAGACATTGTTAAAATGGAACATTTGCATACAGTGCAACCTCTCCAGAGCGGCCCCTCTCTTGAGCGACACCCCCCCTTCAAGAACAGCATACTTTTCACCCGCTGTACGTTTTGACTATTTGTTTAACCTCTCTAGAGCGGCAAACCTCTCAACAACGACATAATTTTGCGTCTCCCAAAGGGCGTTGATTTGGAGAGGTTGCACTGTACATGCTGAATAATTTTACTGTAAGACACAAAATAGAACTTTAGGATACGCTTATTGATTTTGGTGTAATGTTATTGCTTTTGTAAATCTTCTAGGTTAAAACGACACAAACCATTCATTAACACGCATATGGTTTTACAAACAGCTGTATTTGTTTTCCATGAATGAATTTCATGTTGATGATATCGTCTATCAACAATGGAAAAGTCTACCAAGTACCTCGTATACATGACATGCAGTTAATAAACAGGGTTTAAACCTAAAAAGGGACACCTTACTTGTATTACTCTTGTATTGAAATGTTCGATATTTGCTCCGTAATGACATCTATATGACATATATCATCTTTATAACATTACACAATTTATACACATGTGCTCATCAACGGTTATTTACAGTACAATGCATGCATTGTATCGGAGACATAAATTATTCGATTAAAATTTGGTTAACTTTTTGGGAACATTGTTCCGATTTGGTTGATAATGCGATTCAAACAGTTTCACTCGCGCACATTTGCAATTAATAAAGAGATAATAAATAAATTTCTTATCGTTTGTATTTTGGATAAAATAATATAGTATTTATAGAGAAGTATCCAAAACATGCATTAAATACCGAATGCGTATTTAACTGATCAAATTGGTGATCCTGGGTAACAAACCCGGTTATGATCAATGACTAACAATCAACTTCGAATTTTATCTTCGACAAAAAAATCAGACACGAGGAAGCTAACCTAGAGTCTTCTTCCATTGTTAAAGTTGCAAAAGTCGTTTAATGATCCTGGCTGTTGGTATGACGTTAAACCCCAGTAAAATAAACCAGCGCAAAATGAACAGCAAAGTAATCTTATTGAAATGCGCAAATCCACGCATTAGGGATATGTCTAATGTTATTACTCATAAAACGCATTCCTTTCTGTTATATTATACAAGTATCAATGCACGTAAAATACGTAATTCGTCAGGGAAACTTTCCCTTCCGACATAACCCCTTCAGGGGTGTAGAAATGAACCGAAACCGGAAAAACCAACCGGCTATTTGAACATTCTTGCCGGCTACTTTTTTCCTAAAAGGGGGTTTTGCCCCTTCGCCCACTACTGGGGGGAAACCTCAGACCCCTTTCTACTTCTTGTAGCTTACCGTCTTCATGGAAACATATCTACGCCCCTGCCCCTTTACAAAGTCGACTTACCTCCTTTAGTACAACAGCTTTCGAGTTCAATTATCAAAGCCTACATACGTTACTTTCGTTTTGAAATCGTAATTAAACGATGCATACCAGATGTAATTTTAGTCGGCTTATGTTCATGATAATAAAGTCATGCACCAGCGGAGGGTAAACCATGTTCTTTAACTGTAATCAAACGCGGGTTTATGGGGAGCGGAGCTGACGTGCGCCCAATCTAAAATCTGGTAAGCATAAGTAAATAATATCATTTTCGTGCTGATTGTGTTCATATTCTACGTAAACAGCACCCCTTACCAATAATCCTGTTTCCGCCCGTGGTAATGCATGTCTAAATGAGACAGTGAACTGGGCTCCTGAATTATTCTGCACTACGTTGAGCAAACTGAATTAAAAACTGTGTTTCCTTTGTACCAAATAAAAATTAAATTCTGTCTGCATGAGTGCTTTTGTGCATTGTGACAATGCACTTTGGGGTTAAATGCACTTTCGGGTTCAACCCCAAAGTTGGTAACGCACTTTTGGGTTTTGCGTTAGTCCCTTTGGGGTCAAGTTTTGACCCCAAAGTGCGTTACACAGGTACATATGCAAATTCTAACATCATGCAAACGACCGCACTTTGGGGTTATATAGAAAAAAAATGAATCAGTAAATTTAAGTCAAATTATAAGAAATGACATAACTGAGACCTATGTTTTGTTTAATTGGTGATTTATTAAAGATAATACCTGATATTGAGGTCAGAAGTTGGTTTAAATGTTTTAGATATCATTTAATTTTAAATTATGTTTAGTTATAATTAGCTCTCTTTGATAAAGTTACGATGTAGACTTGTGATCTTGTTTCATAATACAATTTAAAAAGCAAACATTTTTAGACAAAGTTACGGTCCGTTTTATAAAACAGCTATAGATCTGTATGACATGCAAAACATTTTTTTTAATATTTGTGCGTGCGTGCGTGCGTGCGTGCGTGAGTGCGTGCGTGCGTAAATAATATTTTTAAGACTATAAAATCACATCCATTCTTGCATGTAGCCAGTTGATTGTAATTTGGTGGCCAGTGCGTGTTTAAGAGCTTCCTTTGGTGTTCAAAGGAAGGACAGTAAAGCTCAAAGCCACCGCTGCATTATTTGTCTAGTCCTAAACCATCAGTGATTAAAGCCGCCGTAAAAAATGAAAATAAATAAATAATAATGATAATAAAAAAGTACAATTTCTATTTAAAAGTCAATGTTCAAAGTTGATGTTAAAATAAGGAGACGCAGTGCGCAGTCTAATAATTTTGTTGTTTACAGTGGTATGAATGAACGATTGTGACCACCACTTTGTCTATTGTTCGTCGTCAACATTTAACTTATACAAGATCTCTTTAACCGCTAGCCCAATCCTGGCGCGAAGCTCTTTCAAAGATGTTCAAATAGTTTTATTTCATGCTGAACCCTGGTTACCATGGCAACAGAACAATCCTTATTTGAACTAAGAATGGCTAGAACTTGGATATTTAGTACGTAGCATCGTCTAATAAAATTCTAAGATTTCAAATTATACCTCTGACACAAAAATGTGCGTTTGACATTTACAGTCTGAATGGATGTTTTGTGCTAAATATTATATCAGAACAAAGATATTAAATAGCTACACATGCGTTTAGCTCGATCATTTTTATGTCAGAATGACCAATCAGAGCATCCGATAGCCTATAGGGGTTACAAACAGCTACTTCAGGTTTTCGGGTTCCGTTTTTTAACCCGAGCCATGCATGAGAGGGACGTACCCTAATATTTGAGTTGGCTGTTTTCCTGTCCAAGTTTCACCGAATTTTTCCGTGGTCAAAATGAAAACTGCATTTCAATATACTCGAAGCCGTCTTCTGGCGACGTCGAATAAAATGGCACCAGCCAAGAGAGCGAAGTCATCGTTTGCATGATTCTGATCTTAAGCTGACATTGTACTTCATTCACAAAATTGTGATGTTATTATATGGTTTAACTGTTGTCTATAATTACTGAGAGCGTAATGAGCGGAACTTTTGAAAAGCATGATCCTAACGGGTACGTGCATTAGCGAGAATGTCTTACAGAAAGAAACGCCCTATGACGTTAAAACTAATTAGAAATGTAATGTGGTCGGGTTTGGTTAAAATAAGACTTGTACATTGCATTGCCGCGTATATCTGTATTGCATTTAATATATAAGCATTAAGATGTATACCACATGTATTTGTAAAGAATTGTGCGTTCAATCCCAAAGTGCGTTCAACCCCAAAGTGCGTTGTCACAGTGCATTTTTTTAGGATGCGTAACGTAACTGAGATAGGAGGCATCGTGATCTAGAGGTTTAAGAGTCCTACCTCTGATCCGAAGGTCCTGAGCTCGAATCCTGGCTTCGACGGGTTTCGTTCATGAACTTCACAATCCCATTTTTCGAACACAGTACTGCTGTAGTGTCCAGGAAGCGGACTCGAGCATGATTAATATAAGCAAAACTGTTCGTTTCACAATCGAGCTAAAATAAACTAGTATTAGCTAAAACTAACTGAGATGGTAAAATTGTAGAAAATTAACATTTGCAGAAAAGGATATCATTTCAGGGACCATGGGGAAATAAGCTTATCATTTATGTTTTCATTTAATGCTGTTGAAACACGGAGCATTTATTCTTATAGCATTGCTTGATTATAAAATACCAATTTTGAAGAATTTAAACGGTTCAACAATCGCCACACCTTTGTTTAATCTGTAATGTCATACCGCCCAGATTTAATTTTAGCGTTTTTGTGTACAAATAACATTTTCTCTTGTCTAAAATATTATTCTTAGCACTTAAAAAGTTAAATTCAAAATTCAGTCATACCGGAAAGTTTGCTTAACGCACCATTGATATTTGAAGAAAACAAAATTCCTGTAATGTGTTACAAAGGTACACAATGTTTTTACTTTTAATTTCACTAATCTAATCTTTTTTAAATATATTTTCCGACGCAGTTCACATTTCTACCATTCACCACATAAAATGACTACATGTATACAAATAACGTGCGTCATCATCATATTCTTATTAACTAACCTTCAGTGAATTTCTATGCACGGGATATTTTGTACGTCATTTTCCCCGTAACTTAAATATTAATGCAACAAATTTGATAAACGTGCGTCCTAATAATTATATCTTTGCATTTTCTACATTTCAAACAAAGAGTATAATGTGCTTAAATCAACTGCTTAAGCATAGATGTGAGTTACCTTAACAATATTACATGAAAAGACACTAGTTGAGGGTCACAGAGGTCAGATTAGCTGTTCTGCATGATAAACAACTAAATGCACGGTGAATGTTTGACCCGGAAACCATGAAATATCTAGACGTCATGTCCATAAAACAAGGACAGTATCCGCTGTTGTGTCATTTTAATTATTTCCACTATCAATACTGTAATGTAGCACTCTTATATTATGTAACTTTGATCATATTTGTATAGGTCAGACGATAACGAAGGACATGGTACATTCTTAGTTAGGTTAATATGTCATATTTATCTTCCACGTCAATGCTTATGCAACATCGATCCATGAGATATAAATTTTAGTATTAAAGAGCTAGCGCAGATTTGTGCAGGAGAGTACGGTGTATGTGAGCTGGTACAGTATGTGTGTGCGGAGCTGGCACAGTATGTGTGCAGAGCTGGTACAGTATATGTGTGGAGCTGGCACAGTATGTGTGAGCGGAGCTGGCACAGTATGTGTGTGTGTGGAGCTGGCACAGTATGTGTGTGCGGAGCTGGCATGGTATGTGTATGTGGAGCTGGCACAGTATGTGTGTGTGTGTGTGCAGGGCTGGCACAGTATGTGCGTGTGCGGAGCTGGCACAGTATATGCGTGTGCGGAGCTGGCACAGCATGTGCGTGTGCGGAGCTTGCACAGTATGTGCGTGTGCGGAGCTGGCACAGTATGTGTGTGCGGAGCTGGCACAGTATGTGTATGTGGAGCTGACACAGTATGTGCGTGTGTGGAGCTGTCACAGTATGTGCGTGTGCGGAGCTGGCACAGTATGTGTGTGCGTCGTGGACTCTGGTTAAGAACTTACTAACATGTGATAAATTGTAAACCATCAACTGTATTGCGTGTTGTTTTTCCGCCATTACATTACA
The DNA here is from genome assembly GCA_008271625.1 of Lutraria rhynchaena. Classification (NCBI taxonomy): domain Eukaryota; kingdom Metazoa; phylum Mollusca; class Bivalvia; order Venerida; family Mactridae; genus Lutraria; species Lutraria rhynchaena. The sequence continues at coordinate 510,080 of VIBL01000241.1, forward strand.
ATATACGTGATACATTTCAGGTTTTTAGGGGGATGTTTTGACGACCGATATACAGTCGCGTTCCCGACGGTAAAAAGTATGTTTTTCCCAATAGCAAGGCAAAGATTCCCAATTCGAATGAGAAAAAAAGGAAAAAAATACCGCAGTTCTAATGTTTATTGAATTTTTAAATTATTCAAATAACAAAGTTATCAATGACTAAAAATAGAAATAAACATTTGTCATATTATAGATTATGTGCATGATTCAGTCGTAGCTGTTTAACACGATTCTTAATATTAAGTCATCCAATGCCACAAAAATCACAAACCTTTAAATAAGTCCTGCTATTATATCCGTTAATATGTTTAATGACCTTGTTTTGACAATTTGTAATCTTTTTCTTAAATGTTGCCGTAATGCTATCAAACCAAGAAGAACAAGTGAAATCAAAATGATAAAATCAGCGAGTTACACAGCAATTTTCTGGTGGACTTATTAAGACAGGCTTTGTATCCATATAAACACTTCAATCTGGAATTCACCTTTTATTATTATATTGTTAACAATGATGGTTGCAGAAAGATCATTTTCTGGAAAACCAAATATTTTACAGAATTTGTGGACTTGATTACATAATCAATACAAGCAATGGAAAAATCATCAATTTTACAAACTTTTTTCTTGGGTCCATAAAGGATACCTTCTGTTTTACCAAGGTGAAGAGATAATTTGTTGTCCACTAGCCATTTACAGCAATTATACATTTCATTACATAAAATTGAAGAATGAAATAAAACAAAATATGGAAAACTAAAAACAATGAGTCCCCAGCAGTTCATTATAGCCCTGTTTTATGATACATGTTTTGTAGTGGATATTAAGGTATTTTTCTATGCTTAAAAAATGTTGTCCTCTGCCCACACCCGTGTGCATATTACCCTTCAATGAAAATTTGACAAAAATGTCGACTTTTCCTCCATATATGGAGAAGTTGTCAGCTCCTTGTGGGAGGGTAGCTTAGTACTGGCTAGTATCCAGTCTAGGAAAACTTGTTAGGTGAACCGGTCGCCGTATATAACTGAAAAAGTGTTTAAAAACAGCTTTAGACCCCCAGTGAAAATAAGTTTACCCGGGAATGTAAAAAGATCTTGAATACGAAAAATAACGATGTTTAAATATTCGAATAGTTTAAGTAAATTTTAGTATGAGCTACAATTGTATTGCTTATCTGTCTACATCAGTTGATCAAGGTATAAAAGCACGCGCGCGCACGCGCACGCACGTACGCACGCGCGCATGTATATGCATGTATATGAAAATCAATCAAAACTCAGTATGCTATTTATCCGAATCATTTTGATGATCACTGTTTAATAATGTTTTTTTGTATGCACTCTGAAATAAAACAACCGGTATAAATGCATATTGAAATAATTAATCATGAATTGTGTAATAAGGAAAGATCACTAGAATAAAACGATGCATTACAGATTCTGCGCTCTAGCTAGTGCGCATGCGTGCGTAATTCCCGTACTGCCATATATTGCCATTTATGTCCATCTTAACTCTGTCATACGAACACGTACGTATAATATGTGGCAATTTGGTCGTTGGATACGCTCAAAATTGAAATAGATGTGCATACATTTATATACTTCTATTTTATTGGTCGGCAGAATGAAACATACAATAGAATTTCGCCGATTATGGAAACAATCAAATAACACATTATATACTTGTTTGAATCGTTCAAATAAAGCGTCTACACGAGTCTGATGTTACAGTTGACTGAAACGGTCGAGGTGATCAGTTAATTACCGAAAACGTCGAGGAATTATATTAATTTGTTGAAATTCCAAATCAAAATATTATTGTTCTGGAGGCATTATTGAAGAATATTGTTCTTACTCGGTTAAACTTTTTTATTGTTTACTATTAGGAATCACTCGATCTAGATTTATAATACTAAATTCTACTTTCTCATTGAAAACTTGTTACTTACTTAACTTATGAATACTAATGAGGTAGGCGTTTCCTTTACAACTTTTTAAAGTTTAATAGATATTTATGGTATATTATGTTTCATATGCAATCGCTGATATTTCTTTTACAAACTGAATTATTTACCTATATTTACATCATACACGTAATGGACACATCAACAGAATATTTAGATGGTCCTTCTCTTGATATCAAAATTGATACTACTTGACAATTAACGTGATTGTATTGCCAAAAAAGACATCACTGTCGGTTTAATGTGTACTTGAAAGACAACAAAACGATTTTACAGAATTCTGTTACATTGTATTTGATGTTGTCTGCTGTTGATTCAATATGATTTTATCTGTAGATGACTATTTGACGTTAGTTGATGTTGACTGTAGGTGATTCAATATGATTTTATCTGTAGATGACTATTTGACGTTAGTTGATGTTGACTGTAGTTGATTCAATATGATTTTATCTGTAGATGACTATTTGACGTTAGTTGATGTTGACTGTAGTTGATTCAATATGATTTTATCTGTAGATGACTACTTGACGTCAGTTGATGTTGTCTGTAGTTGATTTAATACGATTTTATCTGTAGATGACTATTTGGCGTTAGTTGATGTTGTCTGTAGTTGATTCAATATGATTTCATCTGTAGATGACTATTTGACGTTAGTTGATGTTGTCTGTAGAGCAGATTACTTTGTGTCATGTTTTTAGAATAAGAAATGGTATGGTTCCCGAGTACTTGTTCCAGTATTTTATAACTTTAGACTCAATTCATAGATATAATACAAGATCAAGCAAGGAAGGTTGTTATATTTTACCAAATGTTGACTGTGGTTGATGGTATGTATTGTTGACTATGGTTAATGGTATGTGTTTTGACTGTAGTTAATGGTATGTGTTGTTGACTATGGTTAATGGTATGTGTTGTTGACTGTAGTTAATGGTATGTGTTGTTGACTATGGTTAATGGTATGTGCTGTTGACTGTAGTTAATGGTATGTGTTGTTGACTGTAGGTAATGGTATGTGATGGATGTTGACTGTAGTTAATGGTATGTGTTGTTGACTGTAGTTAATGATATGTGATGTTGACTGTAGTTAATGGTATGTTTTGTTGACTGTAGTTAAATGTTTGTGTTGTTGACTGTGGTTAATGGTATGTGTTGTTGACTGTGGTTAATGGTATGTGTTGTTGACTGTGGTTAATGGTATGTGCTGTTGACTGTACTTAATGGTATGTGATGTTGACTGTAGTTAATGGTATGTTTTGTTGACTGTAGTTAAATGTTTGTTTTGTTGATTTTGATTAATGGTATGTGTTGTTGACTGTAGTTATTGGTATGTGATGTTGACTGTAGTTATTGGTATGTGATGTTGACTTTAGGTGATGTCATCTGATGTTGACAGTTACAGTATCATTAGACATGACAGAAAAAGGCATGGAGGAGGTGTTTGTGTTTATATCAGGAATGATGTTGTTTTAATCAACGCTTGGACCTTCTATATGATGAACTGCAAGCAGTTCGGTTTGAACTTTTGTTATCAAAGTCAAAACCAATATTATGTGGCGTAATCTACAGACCACAACAGCAGTCAAAATTTTTGAAACAGGTTGTTTTAATACATCTGATTTTATTTCAATTCTAGGTGATTCTGATGTTTTCAGGTCTCTAAAGTGAAATACAATGTACTTAAGTATTACTCATTTTATGGATATGTTTCATTTTAAACGGCTGATGGCTGATTTTACAAGAATTTGCAATGTGTCCTCAACTACAATTGATCTTATTTTAGTATCAGCCAGTGACAGAATTGTCTATCTGGTATAATAAACACATTATCAGTGATCATTGATAGGTACAAATTTGAATTGTGATGTTTGAATAAAATATCCTTGGAGATTTAAGCGTAATTACGGTGTCGTAAAAAGAGCGTTATTAATTAGCAATAAAAATAAAATGTCTTTTTTGTTTTTCCATCATGTCTCAGAGTTACTATTATTACTCTCAGAGAACTATTAATGTACTGCACAAAGAGTAATGACTCATTATACTTCTACAAAGAACCACTGATGTTTAACTGTTCATTTTGTTCCAGGTAACTCCAAACTTCTGAAATTTCGGAGACTTTCAAAATCCGAACTTTTTTGCCGGTCCAAATGGTGTTCGCATTTCAGAAGTTACGCTGTATATTGTACTAGGAAAGTTTATAAATCTCACATTGGTGTACATAATACTGTGAAAATCCGCTCTTTAAAAACTACTATAAGGATGATTTTCAAAAGTCTTTGTTAAATACTGATCGGAGATCTTGAGTGACAATGCGACTGATGCGTGGAACTCTTTCAAATTCATTTTTCTATCTACTCTGAACAATATTTCGCCTGTTAAGCAAGTAAGAATCAAACTAAGAATAGAACCTTGGATGAGTCCTGAAACACTTTAGCGTATTAAAGACCGTGACAAGTCATTTCATTTATAAAAATGTGACAGGTCCGAGTGTACTTTTAAATAGCTTTCACAGTGAGAAATAAGTCTCAATATATGATTCATTTAGCTAAGCAGAACTATTTTAAAGATACACTCAATGATAATGAATTTGACTCAATGTCTTTATGGAATACATGAAAGGGCATTGGATTGCCTTCAAAAAACTTGAATTTATCAGCAGGCAGCAGTATATATTTGAACATTGATGACAGTAATACCATTTGCTTTGATAAAGTTAAATGTGGCTGAACAGTTTAATTCCTTTTACACAACAGTTGCTTCTGAACTTGTTAAAAAGCTTCCCAATCTTTTCTGAAAATAAAGTTTTCAGTTATTTGAACAAAATAAGTGTGAACAAATCCACGGGCTTAGAAGGTATACCCTCACGTTTTGTAAGAGATAGTGCTACGATCATAGTTGTTCTTCTCACTCATATAATAAATCATTCTTTAATACAAGGTGTAGTTCCTGATGACTTAAAATCTACCCGGGTTGTCCTCCTTTTTAAGAAAAAGGACAAAACTGAGGGTATTTACCACCCAGTGTCCATACTGAGTATTATTTCCAAGATTTTTGAGCGAGTTGTTACCTATGATACCTATCTCAGAGATAATAAATTATTATATAAATTTCAATCAGGTTCAGAAGAGGTTTTTCGACGGCCAATTGTCTTATTCATCTTTCAGACTATACCCGATTTGAAATAGACAAAGGTAATTTTATCGGTATGGTTTTACTTGACTTGCAGAAAGCGTTTGATACTGTAGACCATTCAGTTATTTTAATGAAACTGGACTGGTTAGGTCTTGGTAAAGACACTATAATTTGGTTCGGTTCATATTTATCATACAGACAATAATTATTGGATGTCGCTGGCACATACTTGTCTCCTTGCAACATAACTTGTGGCGTTCAACAAGCCTCTGTCTTATTATTTTTGATTTAGGTGAATTATATGTCAGCTATTGTTAATAATAAGATCCTACTTTATGCAGCTGATTCTGTCATTATGGTGGCCGCGGCATAGGTCCATTGATTAGTGCCCTGGACTTGTAACCCGGAGATTCGGGTTCGAATCCCGGTCGCGGCAGGTCATACCATTCTATAAAAAATGACAAAAATGTCAATTTTCCTCCATATGTGAAGAAGTTACCGACTCCTTGTGGATGGGTGAGTTAGAACTGGTTAGTGCACAGTCCAAGAAAACTGGTTAGGTGAACCGGAGACCTCAGCGACAATATGTCACATAAAAAACAAACTAACAAACTGTCATTATGGTTACTGGTAAATGTAAGGCTACTGTTGAGAAGGATTTAACTGAAGATCCAAAATGGGTCAGTAATTGGCTTTGTCTGGGAAAAACTGGATACATCTGGGAAAAACTGAATCGATACTATTTGGTTCTAAACCAAAACTGAAGTCCAGCAGCAATTTAAATATTAATTGTAATGGCCAGAATACCAATCGGACATCATCAGTTAATGGTATGTGTTGTTGACTGTAGTTGATGGTGTGTTTTGTTGACTGTGTTTAATGGTATGTGATGTTGACTGTAGTAAATGGTATGTGTTGTTGACTGTAGTTAATGGTATGTGTTGTTGACTGTAGTTAACAGTATGTGTTGTCGACTGTGGTTGATGGTATGTGTTGTTGACTGTAGTTGATCGTGTGTGTTGTTGACTGTAGTTGATCGTGTGTGTTGTTGACTGTGGTTGATGGTATGTGTTGTTGACTGTAGTTGATGGTGTGTGTTGTTGACTGTAGTTGATCGTGTGTGTTGTTGACTGTAGTTGATCGTGTGTGTTGTTGATTGTTGTTGATGGTGTGTGTTGTTGATTGTTGTTGATGGTGTGTGTTGTTGATTGTTGTTGATGGTGTGTGTTGTTGACTGCGGTTGATGGTGCTTGAATGTGTATGTACCTAACTGCTGCTCTATGTTACATTGTGTACACGTCTAGTAAGGGTAATGTTTTCTTATCATTTCCATCCCAATTGCTCAGCGTAGTGTTCAATACATTCTTTTAAAATTATAATAAAGTAGTGAAATACGCGAACTACATTTAATGAACGACAATAAATCATTGTTATCATAATAAGTATATACAACTGTAATAATATTCATGACTTGTGTTTTCAATCTTCAGCATACAAGCACGCAGTTACACATCCTACAAAGTTATGTAGTTGCGAATCTGTGAAGTATTGTCTCATATTCGTAGTTAATTATGTCCAAACGCGTACGTTCTCGATTGTATAAACAATTCACGTGATTATCCACGTCTTGTATGGGGACTGGTAATCTTATCTGTTTTGATCGCTCGCTCACTAACAATTTCCCATAGAGTGCTGGATCATGGCTTCCAGTGTACATGGCATATTATTTTATCATACAAAATGCTGTCATACAAGGCATGATAATATTACGGAATGCTTGTCTTCAGTTGTTGTAGATGGTCATAATTAGATTCCTTTATCTTTAAAGGAGCGCTATATAATGGTTCTACCGTATCAAGGCACTGCACTGATGGTTTCCTGGCATTCATCTTTTCTGGCGAAACAGCGTAATTCTCACCCAACTTAGCTTGTAATGAATTGTTCCGTCTGGTAAGAATCTTAGTTCTCTTGTATCAAACACTACCTGATCCCCGGCCCGACTCCCTGACTTATTTGTATCAAACACTACCTGATCCCCGGTCCGTCTCCCTGACTTATTTGTATCAAACAATACCGGATCCCCGGCCCGTCTCCCTGACTTATTTGTATCAAACACTACCGGACCCCCGGCCCGTCTCCCTGACTTATTTGTATCAAACACTACCTTATCCCCGGCCCGTCTCCCTGACTTATTTATATCAAACACTACCGGATCCCCGGCCCGTCTCCCTGACTTATTTGTATCAAAGTAATTTAACGAACTGAACTTTATGAAAACCTATGATTTAGGTACTTTTTATCATACGGTTAATGTGATCTAACCTCTTGTATCCTCTAAACATAGTTAGTTGGTGAATAGAAAGGTCTGTTTCGTATTTTCCGTTTTATTGAACTATTGACAGAGTATAGTTCAAGGGAGGTAATCATTCCTACAAATACCATTGTTTGTCGAGGAGTTGTTTCTCATAAAAACCCGTTTCTTATTCATAATTGTTATACATTATTTTTTTCTGACCTCATAACTAACAATCTATATGTACTCTTTATTTCCATCCAAGAGTGATTTATACATGGAATTGCATATTAAGACATATTTACAGGGAATAATACAAAATGATACGGACAGAAATACTACACACAATATACAACTATAGACTATACATAAACACAAAAAATAAACATATTGAGACAATAATTAAGTTAAGTTAAGAAATAGGTACAATGTTTAGGACATTAAATCTATGTAACATGGCATATTTGATAAATTTTGCAACATTAATCGTTGTTTTCAACTTAGTACAGGTCGAAACAATGTACATGTAGAATATGAACACGCAAAATAAATACAGTGTGACAAAAAATACGGTAAAATGAATCATTATGACGAAAATTAAATATGAATGAGCAATAATAAATGATAAACAGAGGGCGTGAATAGTTCCTGAATAAATAACATTGCTGAAACTACACCATGGACACGTAAAACAAAGTGTTGATAGTTACAAAAATCTGTGAAATGCCATTGTAATATGACTGCAATGTAATAACGTATTGATTGACAGATTAGTGTGTCGATTGTCAATTAAGCTACTGTTCAAATTTGTGAACGGGAAGAATTATGTACAGTCAGACTTGTGTTTGTGACGACCTCCGAAAACAGTTTCTTGTAGGTTGACTGATAGCCTAATGGTCCCTATGTCCTTTTGATACGCAAGCTGTTGGGCATTTTGAAACTGTTTTTGTGTACTTTATACCGTTTTTCTAGCCTTTTGGTTAGTAACTTTCTCGAATACATTATAGAGAGCTGGCAAGTGTTACTGGTCAGTGACCCAGACATTCAGTGTTTGACTTTCCATCTTTGTACATTGGCACTATGATTTCCAGTTTACAGTCTGCTGGGACGTACATGCATTTTGAATCATCACATTGAATAGCACACACAAGTAGTTGATCAATGTTTTGTCCCCGTATATTATCTGTCCATTCATTAGTTTGTCTTGCTCAGGTGCTTTGTGTCTTTTTTAGGTGCTTTATGAAACTTTCTAGTTCAAATTAGTTATTTCTGAGGTCAAAATCATCACTTTAGTCATTTGCGCGAAGAGAAGAAATTCTCTGATCACAATTACGTAGGTACTTGAATAAAATAATATTTTGACGATATCCATGCAAGTCTACGAAAAAACTTGACTTTTACAATGCCTAAAAAGATATTGAAATTCTGTTCACAAAATTATATAATCATTGTGCAAGAATACTGTCGTGTGTGCTCACGCTGAAATTAAAAAAAAACTTCGCTTGTCTTTTACTGACTCTAGATTTAAAGAGAAAAATATTTTATTTTATTCAGATTTTTGAACATTAAGTAAGATAAAGCACAGAAATATCTTATTGGCGAAAATATGAAAATTAAAACAAAATGTGTTTTTAGATTTCGGCAATATGTTTTTGGAGTCGGCCGGTTTTTTACGGTCGGTCGGTAAAAGGCAAACAAACTTAATTTTAATTTAAGCCTCAGTGACAGGTTTTTGTATTCGTTAACATCAATACTAATTATCATTATTATTATCTTATTGTTGTCTTATTCAAAACAAAACGTTCTCTCAGTGCTTTGATTCTAGGCACTTCTTCAAAGCTGTATGTATTTCTCTATACATGTATATAAAAAGTTAGCGCCATGAATCTAAATATGGGTCATCGTAAATACCACACTATGTCTAGACATTGTATTATCATAAAATTCCTTTAATTGTTCCATTTGAAGTGTGATTGACGTCAAAACAGGGCAGGTAATGCGTGTTTTCTCGTGAGTGAAATCATGAGCTGTCTGCTCTTTTGTGATGTAGAAAAAACATGTCTTTATCTTGTATTAACACGTGATTGTTATTAAATACAGATTATCTTTATGCATTTACGTCAGCAAATAATTGGTCAATTAAATGATTAAATGACAATGTTAGTTTTGTAAAGAAACACACGAAAGTATTTACATATATTTATTTCAAGAAACACGAGAAAACACGTGAACGTAAGTTCAGTTTCTATGGATATAATTAATTGTTTGTACATTATAGTTTGAAATAAACGAAATTTTTAAATAAACGAATTGGAAGTTAGCGTAATATTATCATAAAGAGAATAGAACAAAATCATCAGGACTACTGGAAACAGTTTGACACATTACCGAAATTTTAATATAAGCGAGTTTGTTTTAATGAGAATCAACTGTATGTCCTCTTTAAGTACGCGTTTATTGTTGTACAGTACTTTGTCTGTCCGTCCGTCCGTCAATCCGTCCATCCGAATTTCGTTTCCACGCAATTCTCGGCAACTACCAAGTGGAGATGTGCATGTCGTCGTCGTGTCACGGTCCAACGATTTAAAACTGAGTTATGGCCAATGATTACTATTGTACTTTGTATATAAAGTAAAATCCATTTCAGCGCACGACCAAATAATTAAATGGTTTTATCTCTTTTCACACTCTATCTCATGCTATACATACATGCTAGATATAGCATTTACTTCAGTTTGTATGTTCGGCGGGGGATATAAATTCAATAAATTTGCTTGTTGTTTTTATAATTGTACGTAAAGTAGTTAAAATGGTGCTTATTTTTGAAACATTCTATCTAGGTAAATCATGAAATAATTATTTCTATTGCCTAGCAAAAAAACGTATAAAATACTGTAGCAAGATGGACAGGATAGGTAGCGAACTTTCATTAACAGAAAACCATCGAAATGTAACAAAACATTTTATTTATTAACATTTTAAACATTAATTAAAATAATGAAATAAGTAAAGAAATAAGAAAACAAAGAAAAACAAACAAGCAAAAAACATATGAATTTGAGAAACCAAATTTAAACCGTCTCTTGTTCATTCTAATAAAATTACTACAGACTACAGCTTGTTACACATAACACTGGTAAATACAAAACACAGTCACTTCTTGATAAACGGACCCCAAACTGAGCTGCTTCGGCCCTAGGGTTCTCTAGGAGTGGAATACTCTGCTCCGTCACCTTTAGTGAAGCCAGGTTAAAACTGCAGAAATAACATGGTGACATCAAAATATCATCCAATCTACATCTGTGTACACCAAAACATCAACCAGTCTACATCTGTGTACATCAAAATATCATCCAATCTACATCTGTGAACACTATAATATCATCCAGTCCCCATCTTTGTACACCAAAATATCATCCAGTCTACATCTGTGTACAACAAAATATCATCCAATCTACATCTGTGTACAACCAAAATATCATCCAGTCTACATCCAGGTACACCAAAATATCATCCAATTTTATATCTAGCTACACCAAAATATCATCCAGTCTCCATCTGTGTACAACAAAATATCATCCAGTCTACATCTGTGAACAACAAAATATCATCCAGTCTGCATCTGTGTACAACAAAATATCATCCAGTCTACATCTGTGAACAACGACATATCATCCAATCTACATCTGTGAACAACAAAATATCATCCAGTCTACATCTGTGTTCAACAAAATATCATCCAATCTACATCTGTGTACACCAAAATCTCATCCAGTCTACATCTGTGTTCAACAAAATATCATCCAGTCTACCCAAACCAAAATTGCAAGCTTTTTTATATGCTTGTTGCATGTTTGTAGTTAGCTTGCAAATAAAACTTACTGCAGGCTCAGAATTGGAACCTCACAGCAAGCTTGTACAAGCTTGCAGCTGTAAACTTCTAAAAGCTTGCAACTAATTTCGGTCTGCAAGCTTGCACAAGCTTACATCATGCAAGCTTGCGTTAGCTTAGAATTGGAACCTTGTTGCCAGCTTGCACTAAGCTTGCAGTAAGCTTGCAATTCATTTAAGTTTGCAAGGATACAAAAAAAACCCTTAAAGTTTAAATAAGATGGGTAAAAAGAGAGAACATGTAAATACAGACAAAATGTAATTGATCATAGATCAGACACAGTTAACATAAACATGACAAAAATATAAACCCTAGAATGTATTTTTTGCCAATGAAACATGAATAAGTCTGGATTTCCTTCACCCTGGACATCCTAAAAAATGCATTATCCAAAATAATATTTCAAGCGCGAAGTGAGTAAGAAAATAATCTCGGTTCTACTGTATTTCGTCAAGGGTTAAGTGCTCTCCATGCTGTGGCACATTTACTATTAATAATGTCATTAAAGACCGGTTAAGTCAGACATGGCTCCCCATTTTCCTTCTTGAAACAGTTCAGAACGAACTGTTTCAAAGCCTGAACAGCAAGGCTTGGCAGGGTATAAATTATATAAGTTTTATACAACATAATGGGCTTTTCTTGCTCTTTTGGCACTTGAATGGGCGAGCTGTTCTTTGGTGAACAAAGCGTCCAGCAGGGTGATTGTCATTTTGCACAGATTTCCTGTTCCTGCATGTTGGACTTGAGAAATTTGCCCTTGTGTGAGATAGACCTTGTAATTTTGGTGCAGTTTCTTTTTTCTTGCACCATTGTTCTGTAAAATATAAAGATTTCATGGTCTGAATTTTTATTTTACTTAAAACAATTAAATCTCTCTCATTTTTACCAAATATACACAAACATACTATTTTATATTAAACTGCGAGTGTTATGCTTTCAGAAACTTAAGATCTAGGCAATCTTCCAACAACAACTCTTGATAATTTTTTCCAAGGACTGCAATTTGCTCATTTAGTCTCTGGATTACTAGTCCCTGTCCAATAAAAACTTGATCCAATGTAATCTTTAGTTGAGAATGGTGTTCTCAATCAACTAGGAAAGTTTTAACATAGCATATACCAATACACCATTGAATATCATGTTTTGTTGTCAGTTGGTAGTTTAAATTGGTAAAAGGAACAAAATTTAAGAAGCTAACTAGACAAACATCTTCATTAAATTAAGGTCTACAGCCTAAACAGGAATCAAAACAATACTGAGCTGTAAAGAGTTGTTTTCAATTACAAGATTTCTCAGCCGCATAGAAAAATTTGATGCATACATAATGAAATATGTTTATTATTTTCCTGATATTACCATAACACATTCCACCCAATGGCTACTCTCTTGCAAAACTGTCATTTTCTCACTCTGATCTGAGTAGCGCTTGGAGATGTAAGAAAACCATGAGAAGAAGCAGGTGAAGTAATTGACTCTGTATTCACAGTCCAATCTCTGGCTTCTTCCTCATCGTATGTTAATCTCACTGGCCTTGGTGTATGCACCTTCTGCTTAACTGCTGGTTCAGGTCTCGTAGACTGTGCTTTTTTCTTTAAATAATTCAACAAAATGATTTATGGTTTAGCTGAATTAAGTTTGGAATAAAATAAAAGGTTCTGAATGCAGAAGAATTATTGAGAGTATGAGTAGAAAAATATGGATTGTCACAAAATAATTCTGCAAGTCGCTTTAATAAGCATGCTACCAAAAATTCATGAAAAGCCTGAATGCAATTGATAAGGAACTGTTTGGAACATGAACTGTTATTTTCAAAGATCTGATCTTCAAATGCAACTTTAACTCTGAAGTGTTGAAGTTGGGACATGCGTCCTTCAAGTCGTCTTGATCAGGTAAGGATTTGACGCAGTATGAAAACCCCTCAAATTGTTTATGCAGGAGATTAGCAGCCCAGTCACAAAATACAATAGCCAAACATCTTCACTGTGACATTAAAGAGCAGTAGTCTTGACATTATTTGTGCAGTTCACTTTAATGAGGTAAAAATCAGACCCGCAAGCATGACCTTGACCAGTGTCAGGACATTGGTTCTGCTAGATGTGGTTAAAATTCAAATAGCTATTGCTAACCAATTATATAAACATAGAAAGAAATGTAAGTTGCCTCAAAAGATGTCACAATCTGTTTTAAAAATTCAACCTTCCTAGGAGTAACAATCACATCCGAAAAGAAATAAAACATTTCTGACACTAAAGAACACAGCATTTCAGTCTAATAACAAAAAACTGATCCATATCAATCACTGACAGTATCAATTAAGACACTGTAAATACAAATAAATAATTAAATATGCATACACTTCAACCGCATTTGGTATATGTAATTTCAACAAGAAGTGTTTGTGAAAGATGGATGCCCCCTTAATGCCAACCTTGACCTACTGACGTCAAAATCAATAGGTATCATCTACATGTGATGAGTCATTACCAACTTCCCAACCAATCCAGAGGAGCTTAAACCAAATACATGTAGATCTCTAGTAATTGTCTACACAGTTTGGTTACAGACTGATGGACCGACCCGCATGGGCAAAGCATAATAAGATTAACATGATGTTTGTTTTATAAAACCCCCACGTTATGAAAAATGTAAAATGACAGCAGGTCACCATTTCTTTAAGAATTTCCACTTAAGCAAATGAATCCAAGTACTGCAATAGAGCTTTTTAGACTTAGTTTATCTATATAGTAAAAATTATTTCAAAGAAAAGTATTTCAATTTTGTGTAAATTGAAGTGTTTAATAATTAATTTTGCTTATCCCCATTTTTTTCTTCAAAAACAAACCCCACCAGAACTGTATATATATGGGCCCCGAAGATGACTGGACCAAATCAAACAGTTAAAGCAATTAATTTTACCATCAGTCTGGCTGTTTTGACTCTGCCTCTCAAGCTGCATTCTCAGCTGCTGATTTTCATGTATTAGCTGATCATTTTTCATCTACATCTGAATACATTTCAGGGGGTTTTTTTGGTGACTGATATTCGGTCGCATTCCCAATGGAAAAAAGCGTGTTTTATCCCAATTGCAAGGCAAAAATTACCAATTCAAATGAGAAAAAAAAAACGAAAAAACAAAATTCGTTTTACAGCAGTTCAAATGTTTATTGAATGTCTATATCATTCATTCATTTACATCACCAGTACTGTTTTGGTACTGATTAGAATCCTCATCAGTGCAGCTATCATTGTGTGCGGGTGTGTCTGTGTGAGGTTGTTTTTCTTATCAGTGACAAAATAAAATATGATATTTTTACATATGTTCGTAACTACATATTTATATTTATTCTGCTTTGCATAAATTTCATTATATATATATATATATATAAGAAATAAGTGTAACAGATTTTAACAAAACTCCATCTTTGTTTGTCATAGTTTTATTTACATTAACTATAAAGTAGACTTTGGAATATTTCACCATGAGACATTCACATTGGATAAGTACTACACAGTACTCATTATGGTTATTTAAGAGTAGTTAATATGAATATGTCCATATTAGGGTATATTATTAATTTACATTAAACAAAGATAACCTGATATTCAGAATCTTTATTTCAAGTCATTGAATTTGAATCCTCATATGCCAGGTAAAAAGTTAACCAATATGCAGTTTTGAGTTTTTAAAACTTTTTTCATGTTTTGGACTTAGAACTTTTCCCAATATTTCATCTGATCACTATACATCATGAAAATTTCTAAGTACTGTTCAAGTCAAAGAAGGTAGCGCAAGCTTGCAGAATTGTGTGTGAAAAAATTCTCACAAGCTTGCCAAAAGCTAGTGGATATCATTATTAGCTTCTAGATGCTTGTTGCAAGCTTGCTACCAGCATTCATTTTTGTTTGGGTATTGCTGGGTACAACATAATTCTATGGAATAAAAAAAACTTCACTGTTGAATAAACTATCCCTGTATAGATAATAGAGACAAAATGAGGTCCTGCTGTCAAAAATCAGTAACATATATAAAAACACATACACAGATGTAGACACTTTGTGACAAATACTCAACCATTTATTTAAAAAATGTACACCATCTAACACAAGATTATTAACAATTTCATCATCAACACAACTAAAGATTCATTTAAAGTAAATTAACCATTTTAACGCAAATACTTACACCATGTTTCTGAAGAAAATGAAAAGAGCATTAAAAACATACATTGTATATAGTCTGCTCCGGTAAAATAAGGTGCGAGTTCATTGGAAACATATATGAAGACATGTATTAAATAAATTATTTGAATTTCAATTTTTAATCATCTGGAAATATCACAGCTAATTGTTGCTAAGTAACATACCAACAATCCTTCCTCATCCTTAACAAATTAATGTAAGCAGTTACTAGTACAATGTATTTACTTGATGATAATTTGCACACATTTGTAGCTTTCATTCTCATAAGGTAGACATATGTTAAAAAGATTAAACAATTATTTGCCAAGTTTCAGCAAAATTTACTATAAATTAAGAAATTTAAACACACTTCAAGTTGATACTCCATGACTGCCAAAATGGCCGAGAATGTCCGAGCATGTTTGATAAAAACCAGTCTATGCTATGTAAACATCAAGAAAACAAAACAATTTTGGTATCAATGTGTTTGCTTTTTATTGTGGTTTACAAAAATATCAGAAAAGCACATTCATCATCTGTATTACAAAGTAGGAACCAAATTTGTGTAAATGTTTGACCCCAGAAAGTGAAAACTTTGAGCCGAGTCAAAATTGTACATCAAAGTTCTTAAGTCTTTTCTCCTAGAAAAGACTGGGACAATGTATTATTAGCATATCAAATTATCTAGGACACATAAGGAAACATATAATAAAGTTTCAAAAACTTTCATTGTAGTTATAATGAGAAACTTAACTTTTTATAATACAACCCATGTATAGAATTTTTTTTTGCATATAAAAAAAACGAAAGATTGAAAAAAAACATGAAATATTAATTTCATGACTAAGTATGTTAATGGTGTTTCATTTACAGTATCTTATTAATGTTTATAACTTGAAATCTTGTTATTTTGTTAAAAGAAATATGCACTTTGAATATTTTCAGACAGAAATTCTTTGATAAGGGTACAATTTTTAGTACTCCATGCTATAAAAATACATTACTTTTCAAAATTCTGCGCTACTAGACAATGACCAAAAAAGGACATATTTAAAAACAGCAGTAAAATTAAAGATAATGGAAATCTTGCAATTCTTTGTCACAATTTGCACATCAGGTACTGGCTTGATGCCTTGACCAGACATGATCATCATCACAACACTAAGTATTAGTCAAATTCAAGGCATTATCATACTAATTTAGTAAAATCTTTTTCTTTCACCATTAATTACTATCCATACATATACATATATGTGTCTATATAAAACATATGCAAACTTATGTCATGATCAGTTTTACAAGAAGGGGTGGTCGGCAGTCTAGTGGTCATGCACTATATAGAAGGTCACGGGTTCAAATCTTGGCTCTGCCTTTCAATATTTCTGAGACACTTCAGTTTCCCAATCTGTACTACCAAGCCAAGTACAGGGTTAAGAAAATCAATGGAAACTAGTGAGGTATCACAGTTTTACACAGGACACGTTAAATAACCAGGAAAAAGAAAAGGAGTAGGGATACAAATGCCCGGTTCTACTGTATCTCATCTCCCCTTTCTGTGGGACAGCCCTTAAATGATCATAGATGTTGAATAAGCAGTAAACGGATAAATAGTTCTTCTCAAAAAACTCTTCTAATTTTGAAACCACTGAGTCAAGGATGCGTATTGCGTGTGTAACTTGGGGCTGGCCTTCATAGTTTTTCATAATGAGTGTGTTTGTCAAGCCATCTTTCCCATCACGTTTATATATGATCTCTAAATGGTGCAGCTGCAATCCTGACCCTGCAATATTTTCAGCTGTAGGTGCTTAACACACATTGTTACAAACAAGCACTGACAGTATGGGAGGATTTTTTGCCTTTTCCCTGTTAAACAGTATGTTATTGTAAACAGAATGTACACCAAAATATGATCCATTATTTTGTTGCGCTCTATGTTCAAATGCTTCACTAATTAGCCTAACGTAACAGCATCTTCCACTGCATTGTGAGCATTGTATGAACAGTTCATAATATCATGCACCAGTTCTTCCTGTTTATAGGATTCTCTGGCCAGGAAATAATTTTCCAAAAAGTGATAAAGATTCAACAAAGTCATTACAGCACTCTGAAAATTTCTCATAAATACCAACAGATATAAGTGAGTTTATAAGGATAGGGAAGTCAAATTTCCTTCCATTGTGCGCAATCAGCACATTCTCTGGGGTTTTTCTACAACCATTCACTGAATCGCTCTGACACTCTATTGACACAAGTTGCTTCTACTGGTTGTCCTTGATATCTAAGAATATCTCCATCAACAGCAATTCCTGTGACCTGCCGAGCCCCAAAGGATATCGGCTCAATTGGTAGGACATACTGAGTAAATGTGCGGTCTCAAGTTATGTCAGATGCAGCAATTTGTGTGATCTGTGGCAGGTGTTGTTCTCGTACTGAAAAAGAAGTTACACTTTTAGACTTTATTCAAATCATTTACAATGTACAATGACAAAAATTGACTCAGCTATGACATCAAGATTAGAACATGATTCACGTCATGTATTGTTTCAGGTTTCAAACCTCAACCATAGTGTGGCAATACTGAAGTAAAATATTTCGGTACTAATGAACAAGTTGTAATACATTCCCAATATGTAAACAAAATCTGTCAGTCTATAATGAGCAATGAATAAATTATACAAGGCAACACATGAACAAATCAATACATTGCCACAAATTAATTATATTTGGAATTTGGAAATCTGTTTACCTACTAGTAGTAAATCAGATATCACATATGCGGCTAAATCCAACAAACAAATAAGCAATTCGGTGTGCCATGAAATGAAAAGAACCATTTCTTACCAAGGTCAGTTGTTTCCTGATCAAATGACACAAATGCTGGTTCTCTGAGTTGGACTGACTTGAATCGCCTTTAGCTACAGGCGGCAGGTTTGCCTCTATGTCTGTATCTGACTCATGACCAACTCCTAAAATTATAGATGACAAAAAAGTTTAAACAATAAAGGCATTTTACAGGTATTACACCAGGAAAGGGATAAAGAATTGTCATAAAAAGGATATCCGTATGAGTTATTTTTATGCTCAAATAACTTGCTGGCAGTAAAATGTATGAAGAATTTCAAAATAAATGCATAATTATAGACTTGATAAGAACCCTAGCAAGAAATAACACAACAATGGTTAAATGTGTTCAGTTTAGGGCACATCCTAAGCCTAAAATACTTATTTATTAAACTAGAGGGTGAGTGTGGCCCTATAATCATCGACCAGAAAAGACTATGGCTACTTTCATCTTAATCCTTGATTTGAAGAGTATAACAATGGCAAACTGTTTGAATTTCAAGGCAAAAATAACAACACAGTGATATCAATAGTAAGACTTTCAAAACCAAATGAGCTAATAATACCCTGACTGATATGAGACTCTTTCCATCACCTCATGTGCACTCTTAACTACCCTCTCTTGTTTTAGCTCCAATCGTCAACATTTAAATGAAGGAAGCGCCATCCTGGCCTGGACACACTTACGTGTTCTCTGGCACTTTTTAGCATAATTCAAAGTGAGGATGCCAGGTGACAACTCTGATTGCTCATTTGCCTGCATTTTTAAACAAGAGGGCCAAGATGGCCCTGTGATTTGACCAAGTGACCTAGTTTTTAACCTGAGTTGACCTGTGTTCAAAGCTGTTCATGGTATCATTAATACAAACAGTCTGACAAAGTTTGAGGATGATCCAATCAAAACTGTTGCCACTAGAGGGTTAACAATGTATTTCAGTGATTTGACCTGGTGACCTAGTTTTTTACCCCAGAAGACTCATGCTCAAACCTAACCAAGATATCATTAAGACAAGCATTTTGACAAGGTTTGGTGAACCTCCAATTAAAACTGTGACCCCTAGAGTGTTAACAAGGTTTTTCTATGATTTGACCTGGTGACCTACTTTTTGACCCCAGATAACCCATGTTCGAACTTGTCCAAGATATCATTAGGACAAGCTTTTTGACAAGGTTTGGTAAAGATCCACTTAAAACTGTGACCCCTAGAGCGTTAACAAGGTTTTTCTATAATTTGACCAGGTGACCTAGTTTTTACCACAGATGGCCCATGTAGGAACTTAAGCAAGATATCATTAAAACAATTATTTTGACAAGGTTTGGTGAATATCCAATCAAAACTGTAACCCCTAGTGTGCTAACAAGGTTTTCCAATGATTTGATCTGGTGACCTAGTTTTTGACCCCAGATGACCCATGTTCGAACTTGTTCAAGATACCATTGAGACAAACATTCTGACAAGGTCTGGTAAAGATTCGCTCAAAAGTGTGACCACTAGAGCATTAACAACCCCCAGGTGTGGACGATGGATGCCAGAGTAGACTGACTGATGACTATAGCTAAAAAGTTGTGTACAAATAAATAAATTATATTTCAATATATAACATACTAAAGTTATCTTAAAATTATTTTTTATATAAATAGACATGCATTAAGGTTTACAGACAATACAGTTCTAGTCCTACCTTGAAAATTTAGTTTGATTCTTGGCTTGAGCATTTTCTAACTCTTGTCAGGTCATTTTAAGAAATTTTAAAGAGGAAAACAATTAACAATAATTTAAATCATGGAGTAGAATTTATTTTACAATTATCATATGTATACAAAATAAAACTTACAAAAAGGTTAAATTTGAATGGATTAACTTACATTGTAACTGTCACTTCATATCCAAGTGGGAATTTTGGAGGAAAAATGTCAGGAACACAACAAACAGAACTGGTAACTCGCCTTTGATAACTGTGAAACAAAAACTAATAGCAACAATATCAACATTTTCAACAAACTTTTGACATGAACTCATTAAAAAAGGAAATCTCATACATATTTACAAATAATAATATGAAAAAATGCATGCAACAGACATTGTCTTCATTTTTCCAGCAATAATCATTATTTGCTTGGTTATATAAAACTAAAATGCAACTATAAAAGTAAAAGCCATGCAATCAATAACCAAAAGGAACACTCGGTAACTAGCCTTTGATATCTGTGAAATAAAAACTAGTCAACTGTAAAAACAATATCAGGTTTAACAAAATGCTAACATGTATGTAAATGAACTAAAAAACTAAACACGCCTTTTGACATGAACTCAGTTTTAGACAGAAAACTCAACTATATTTACAAATTATAAATAGACATTGTTTTCATTTTCTCAAGAATAGTCATGATTTACTTGCTTATATAAATGAAAAATACAACCATAAAAACAAAAGCCATGTTTTCAATAAACAAAACCAGTCTGCATGAAAAACTTTTTTTACCTATAGTCCTTTGGACTATATTTTGCAGAAAAAGTTTTAGTCTGAACCATATTTTTATAGTCCGAAATTTTGAATAAAAAATTTGGCAAAACTTGTTTCTTTCTTATTTATTTTCATTTTTTGACATCAAATCAAATTCAAGCTGCAAAATGGCGGTATCCCTCTCTGGGCAATTTATTTTTAGCATTTGGTACATTAATCAACATTAAAATCATGTGTTTACCTTGATGTTTGTTTTGCAGCAGGGGTAGTGTCATCAACACCTGTCCACTTGTAATCATCCTCAGTCATGTTAACAGAAGCTGTACGGAGTACCTCTCTGTGAAAAATAAATTGTTTCAAAATTCAACAAAATTCGAAGTAAAATTTTAAAAATTGGTTGTTTTTTACATATAAGAATTCAAGACACATCCAATAAAATGCACAAGCGTATGAATTTTTTTATGAATGAGGAAGTAATTCTGAAAACAAACATGCTGGAATGAATCAAACTTTTTCCTCTAGGTAAAAACAAACTAACCTTGCTGTAACTTTACATGCCAAACATGGATGCCTTAAAATTAGGATTGGCAGGTGGCTACATACTTTGTGAAGGGGGATGCATCAGGCATTGCAGATATCCCAAGATCTTCTATAAGGTCACTCATGGATTGCTTGGCCTGATCACTCTCCATACTTGAAATATCCCTAAAAATACACAAATTAAAATGAAACACAAGATATAAAAGCTTTCACCATTTTGTAACTTCACAAATATATATTTCCTTATAAAAAAAATATTTTACTATGACCGTATAGCTATTTTAATTAGTTTAATTTTATGTTTTTAAATAAATCAATAAATTAAACATACTCCATTTCCTGTTTGAATACGTCAGTTGCAGCCTTGGACGAAAAATTTACTGAAACCGTGTAATAGTTTCAAATTGTATGCAGATTAAACCAATAAACTTCTAAACTTCCAAACTTCTCTGGCTCTGATTTCCATCTTTTTCAGATTAGTGTTGCTGTTGTTTGGCATGTTCAATGTTGACAGGAAATTATTAACACAATTAGGCCCTCCAATGCTGTCAATCGTAGCTAAAAAAATAAGTTCAATGAGCATTCAAACCATTTGAATCATTTCCAAAATTGCTTCATCAATAATTACAGATTTGGTTATGCAGCAATCATTAGCAACTTGCACAAATCATAATGTTGACAATGATCAGCTTTGATGTCTCTTCTGTGCCGTGGCGTTTACTCAAATTACTGATTTTGCAGTGTTATAATGTGGATATCTCGGACTCCGAGGAACCAAGAATTAGCTGGGCTCAGAGCAGTGGTTACAAATGACTGGTGCTGTACAAATCAATGAAATATCTCACTAGTGCATAACAGTTTAGATATATATATATATATATATGTAATCACCTTTGTTTAATACAAATAATAAATCGGCAGTCCTTGTATACAATGCCCAGACAAATTATTAGGCTAGACTCATTCTAAAAAAAACTAAGTAATTTGTTGCAATGTGGCAAAGTTCATTTCAGTTTGAAATCCTTAATACACTTTTTTCACCATCATAAAAACTTCATGTGTCCAATAATCATCAAGATTTGTCTCCCTTTAACCACTTCTGGTTTGGGACAAGTTTCCTGTCTTCAATTGTATAACAAAATTCTTTAATTTGTTCAAATAGGTTGCCTTATCTGGTTGGCTTGATCTTGGGCTGTGCTAGTTCATTCAGCATAGCAGGAGAGTCAATCACTGGATTTATTATAACAAGTTATGCTTTATACTTGAAGAATCCAATTCTGTTTTGCATGTATTACACCTAGCTCAGAACTGTCAAATGACAAATTCTTATACTGAGGTAGATGCTTCAGTGACTTAAAGTACAGTTGAAAAAACTGCCTCCAATCAAAGAACTGTACATCGAGTCTCACCTTCATGTTATTAAATTTCCTTCTTGGTTTCTTAAGTTTAGCATCATCTGAAAATAAAACGTAATAATTTTAGTTTGTTTGTTTGTTTAGATGTTTTCTGGCACATCAACATCTAATGGTTATGTAGCACATCAAAATGAAAACAATAAAAATAATAAGTCATTTAAGAAAATAATGTAAACTTAAGATGTAAATGTAAAAATATAATAATATGAATAATTTGAAAATTGGACTGTTGCAACAATAAGGGTGGGTAATAGACTACAATTTTAAAAGGAGTGTATAAAAAGTTATCACAGTTTATTGTAAAGACTGATTTCCTTTAAGTAGTTGATAATTGTTTCAGGTGAAACAGTTTTGAAAAGGGTGGTAAAATTTTCAACATTAAAATGCTGTATGGATAGGTTGAAGATCAATGCAATCAATAAGAATATGTTTGATACAATATGGTGCACTACATGGAATACATTCTGGTATATTATCTCTGGTGAGAAGCCAAGAATGGGTTAAACGACAATTACCAATTCTGCATTATATTATCTCTTCACAATGAATGGACCTGTCAGATGGGTGCCATTTGCTGAGAGTTTGCTTGACTGAGTGGAGTTTGTTGTTGATGTCAGTATTTGATAATAATTTTAGTGGTAATGCATTGATACTTATGATATAATTGATAACTTACAAGTATGTCTGCTTGAGGTTATGGATTGTAACCATTAAAATCAAAATTTGTTCAAACGAATACCTACTTCATGAAAAAATGAAACTTTAGCTCATATATGGTCATTCAGAATGGATAATTGTCCAATGAAAGCTTATTACTGAAATTGACTCACTGTCTGTCTCAGCACTTGATGCTTTACACATGACTTCAGATTTTTCTGTTGGTGACACAGTAGGTAAATAACAACATGTTTCTAACCTGTATACAATGATTATGAAGTTTTGGTGCAACTGAGTAAAACTGTATTTGACATATTTTCTTATTTATGCTGACAATTCTTTGATTTTTACCTCACATGTATCATATGTTTTATATTCTAGCCTCGTCAAGTGTTAATTCTGATGTATTTCTTACATGTATTCAAAAGTTAATAAACAAAATATATTCTAAATATGTTGGTGAACCCATAAAACTGACTTATAGTAATTTTACACCATTTTGCTTATATATTCTGAATTGAATCAGTCATAACTTCTAGTGTATTGAAGACTGTGATGACATTATGAGAAGGTCATGTGTTAAAATCAATACTTGATGCCTAAATGAAATCAACTGCACTTATGTCAGAATCACAACATTAACAAGGATGACAAATAAATATTTTTTTTCAAATATTATATAATGTACTCACTTTGTTCGGAGGTAACCAAAATTTCAAAGTCATTCACAGCATTGTCTGTACAAAGATTTACTTCACCGGCTACTTTTCACTTACATATTAATCCTATACACATGCAATCAAGACAAAAAATATAATGTGAAAATTCATCAACTGAGTGTTTGTTTCTCCTGCATGATAAATGATGAATTAACTGATGACAACCATAAATTTGAAAATACTAAGATTATGTCTACACAGTCAATACAAAGCTTTGTACATAAAATAATAAATAACAGGTGATTTACCAGTGCTCAGGCATCAAATCTTCCACATTAACTATTGGTAAATTTTATACAATGAGAAAGCTTATTTCATAAAACAACTTACCATCAGTGTCAAACTCTGTGATTATGCCAGAGATACTTGCCCTTTCAGCTACAAGCCAGCCGAGTCCGCTCTGCTGGTGTACACTGTGGAG
This sequence comes from Lutraria rhynchaena, assembly GCA_008271625.1. Classification (NCBI taxonomy): domain Eukaryota; kingdom Metazoa; phylum Mollusca; class Bivalvia; order Venerida; family Mactridae; genus Lutraria; species Lutraria rhynchaena. The sequence goes on from VIBL01000241.1 coordinate 534,630, forward strand.
CCATAGAACCAGCATCAGTCTTACATCTGCTTGATCTTGCCAGATTGAGTTTTGTCTTGGCTGAGGAAGGAACATTACAAAATTATGCAATCAGTCATCACGTCAAGACATGCAACTTACAATTATGCAAACAGAAACAGGTTAATACCACTGTACTGGAGTCAAATCAGCAATAGATCTGTTATCAAGGTGGAAACTGCAGACTGTTAATACAAAACTTAAAATTAACCAGAACCAGTACAATTAACCAGAACTATCTTATGTATGAAAACAGAAATTTTGCTTACAGTATAAGGAAATAACAGGCATCATGTTCGAAGACTGACAGTTTTATCCTGAGTTACCTCTTCATACATTTTCCAATTTAGAATGACTTAAGCAATGAAATGTGTATCATTTTATACAGATCACACTAAATATTTGTAGTGAGTAGTTTAAAAATTGTTACAAACAGTATGAACAACTTGAACAATGATGTATATTTTCATTACTCATATTCATTAATAATATGGATAATTAAGCAAACACGTTGGGTTCTTTAAAATATATAGGGACAAAATCAGGATTGTGGGAATACTTCGGGTAATACCAGGTATTCAGATAATCTGTTGTTGAATAACCAATGCTTTACTGTATGTTAAGAGGTTAAAACTAAACTAATGTGATTAAGTAGTTTTACTAATGCTTCAGTTGTGATATAAATTTGTTCTGAAGATAAATAATTAAGTGCCAGCAAATTTAAAAAATTAATATAACATAAAAATATGTTATTAAACCTAAAGTAGGAAAATAAAAGATAATACTGACCTACTTTTACCAAAGCACATACCAGGTTACAACATTAATCTTCTTTGGCCCCTACAAATGTCAAAATGGAATTGAGCATTTGTTTTACCAAAACTATAATGTTTGAGATAATGATGAACAAGACTGACAACCAAGTTTGCTCCCTTACCAACAGACTCACCTTCATCAATTACAGTCTAACCTGTGTTTGCAGCCACCACCGAATAAAGGCCACCCTGTGAATAATGGCCATTCTTTGAAAAATCGTCATTGGTTATTCAGAACAAACTGATCTCTGAACAAAGGCAACCAGTCAATAAAAGCCACATTTTGTTTTTCCCAATGGTGGCCTTTGTTCAAGGGTTTGACAGTAGATAGTATGTTAATTGTCTACCTGAAAATAGGAGATATAAATAGATCAAAACTTAAAATTCACTGTATAAATAAATGACTACATGTTTATGAGTAAAACCTTTCTCAATGTCTCAACAGAAAATGTGAATGTTATAAGAAATGTATAGTATACTACACCAATGAGATAATACATACATGACCTCAGTCAGCAATATCTATAAACATCTTCAAAATGTGTAATATTTCTTCTAACCAAGCTTGTTCCAGACATGTATAATGTCAAATCTATCTATGCCAAGAAGTTTCCTATTCATTGTGATATATTTAGAATGTTCAACAAAATTACCTGAACCCTCACAGCATACACCAAATAAGTTGCACTTCTGGGGAGTCTGAAAGTAAATTAGGCCTGTTTGCTGGTTATGATGAGGCTAGTGCACCTGCTGTACAAAATTCCATGAGTAATGAAATGTAGCTTCCACTGTACAGGGATAATTGCCTGAAAATATAAAATCCATTAACATGATAATTCTTCAGTTGAACTGACTTGGGCTCAAATTTGTACTTCAGCATTATATAATGCAATATTAGAATACTAGAATTATTTTGTTCCAATATATTAGAATTATTGTGTTGTCGGACATGCGTTGACATCAATTTATAAAACATTCATCTAATAATTGGTGAGAAAAGTGTTGACATTACTGTCGCAAGTCTGAACTAGGTTTGTAGTGATGTGTGGACATAGATCATTCTATAGTCTTTGAAATGTTTACAAACTGACACTTCTAGAATTTAGTTCTAATGCTACATTTTTATACATTTGGTGTATATCAGACACAGTTTTATCAGATGGTAGCAACAAAACATAGAATCATTTGTAATAAGCATATCACCCTGGCTATGCCAAAGCATTATCTTGAACATTTTGACAAACATATCTTATTATTCTTTTCCCATCAGTAATGTTAGAATGTTGGGTGACTTTTTAAATTTTTAGCTGAACCATACATTTACATAGCTGTCAAGAGTCCACTGGCTTCAGATATGTGATTTTGAAAACTGGGGGCCACGAGGCTCCTGAAATATAGCTAATTCAGCATGTAAAATGCATGGTAGCACCATTTCATATCAATAAAACTGGTTACCGCTGAAATGAGAATGCAGACACTTGTTTATACATAGCGGAAATGTTCGATTTTTACGCTGATAGTCTACCGTTCACAATACATTTGTAACTTGCATTTTTATTTTTCCAGAGGACAACATTTTTAATATGCGTGTGTCCTAGACAACCAAGTGTGTGAGCGTGATTCAATGCATGTGACACATACCCAATGTGTGCGACTTGACAAGTATGCTTTTATGGCACTAAATGTTCACTATCAAGAGATTTTGCAATGTGCACAATTTCTCCCTGTTAATAAAGGTGCAAAACAAAATAACCTTCTACAGACAAAATGTCCATGAAAATAAATCATTTGAGAAGGTCTGTCTCTTTCTTTGACCTCAGATTTTTAGCAAGAGTTAAATAACTTGTTTCATAACAACCCATTATAAACAGTGCAATTAGTTCAACTCAATTCTCATCTGATTCAATTATCAGTAATAACAGTAATGTCATAGAATTTTGAAGATACAACTCATCAACATAGTTCAGTTCGTTCACAAAACATCGTTCGTTCTCGATGATCAACAATTTCGTTATACATAATATTTCATTTTAATTTTGCAGACTTAGTGCAATTCATGTGTTGCTATAAACACTCAATCCCCAGGCTCAGTCGTAACCACTTCCGGGTTAGGTCACAAATAAATTACAAAAATTAAATTACATTTTTCAGCATTTTCAACAATTATTACAGTTAAGTCAACAATTTTCCTGTAATGTTGACAAATAAAAAACATTCACAGCAAAATTTAAACCATGACATGCGCTGACAGTCGAAATCGCAATTTAAAACTTTCAGGATCTTCATCTTGACCTTTGACCCCAAAGACATCTAGGCAGGTGTAATCCGCGGAAAAGCATTGAAAATGCGGAAAATTTCTGTAATTTCCAGAAAGAAAAAAAAGTTTTATGAATGCATTATTTTTGTTACGACCAAATGAGATTACAATAATTACATTATATGTGTTCAAATAATATAATCGTACAACAAGACAGCAATAGTTAATTGAACTAATTCACCAATGTTACTGTCAAAATTAATGTCTAAAGGCAAAGTGTATTCCCCAGTCCTGAAGCTAAAAAAAATAAAAAAAATAATTGATTTCATGATCACGGCCCTAGTTTTTTTATTTTTACATTAACAACAGGTTCCATTGTAGACACAGTTTTGTGATTTTTTTCAGCTATTATATGCATTACACTTTTTATTTGATAGAGACTAGTTTGTCTGACCCGTGCATCAAGCTTATTTCTTGACAATGGCACTTCTTCAGCCCAGATAGTTTAATTTTGTTTTAAATATGTCGGTACATCTTACTGCAATAAAAGCCATTCCATGACAGGCTGTATTATCACCCATAACTTTAAAATTTTGTGATGGCTTTCTGCACTAAAACCAATTTTATGGCATGTTGTATTCTGTTATATTATTTGAACTACACGCTTCTCGAGTCTCTAGCACCATGACACAAATAAACTGTATTCTACACTATGAACTTTGAAATCATCACCAATGAATGTTTTAGTATTGGCTTCCATGGTGCATGCACTTTATAGAATAGCAACACTTGTGTATACCAACTGACTGACACTTCATTAGGCACACCATTGAGCTGAATTCCATCTCTAACATAGTCATATTTGCTGCTGTAACATCCTTCAGTTTGTGGCAACTAGAATTCTTCAGTCTACAAAACATATTACATCATGAACGCTCAATTCATTATTCTGCAGAAACTAGGAATTTACAACCCGGAATAAGTTAAATAAATGAGTCTTTTTAAAAATATCTTAAATGGCCTAAACTTAATTTTCAATCCCTCAGCTCGGTTTCTGAGATGAAAATTAGTATTTTCTACACGCAAAAGAATATTAAATTAATACTATATCCAACCACATAAGTTAAATCTTGAGAAAAAAGTTTACTTCCAATCAAAAATATTTTTCTATTTTCTCACACAATTAAAAGTAGACAATACTACAGCGTAATTTCCCCTAAATAATAACAACGCTCTTTTCTCCAATTTCTCTTAAACCTTTGCCTAATAATACTGCATTTCCCCACATGTGAAGCAAACAACTTTCAAAAACATTCTTGCAAAAGCAGCCATTGCATGTAATGAGTAATGGCTTCTTTTGTCACCATGTTTTCCACTCTGTCTGAGAGAAATAACCAAATTTTCGTAAATAAATTGATGTTTTGTATATTTGCTTTGAATTTGGAAGAGTCCAAGGTATGCTTATGAGGCAAAGGGTTAAGTCAAGAAAACTGCTGATAATCTTGCTCTAAAAATATCAAGTGACAGCGAATTATGTTAAACGATAAATAATACTTCAAACGCCAAAAATTAATTGACAAAAAAGAAAATAAAACAAAAATTGACCTATCCTTGAATTCGGAAAAGGATAAAGTATAATTATAAATTGTGATTATAAAAATACTTACAATTTTGTCCATAGCAGTACTTTCAATAAACCTGGACCCAGCACTATTTTACCATGACACTTTCCTCGAACCCCTGTCAATATAACACAAATTATTACAAGAATACATATACACTATATAGGCGGATCCAGGATTTCTGGGGGGGGCAGGAACTGAACAAGTAGGCTGGGGGTCCAAAAATGATAAGGAATTGTATGTGAATTGTACGGTATGTCATTGTGTTACTGTACTTGTAACTCATTGCACGTGTAACATGTCAAAATTTTTTACATTTATATATATATTCATGTAAATATCATATTTCATGATAGAAACGACCTCTTCAATATAATGATCACCTCACTAGAGTGAAAACTGATTTTCAGACCAGTTTTAAATATTTTCTGTATGTTTAAACTTGATGATAAGTCTATCTCAATATTGTATTTTACAGGTTCCACAAGTGGTTTTTATATTAAGATTATACAGTATATTTTATTCAGTATAAGTAAATCAACAATTAGGCCTAAAAAAGAAAAGTTTGTTTCTGGTTACCCGACCAATCCAATATTTTACCAGCCAACTCATAAGTTTTTACTGCATCTGAATCATAGTGCAATATTGTAATTTTCACAAGTCATTAATATAACGGCACACTTATTCCCATGCAGTTTTGCTGATATATGTAAAAAAAACAAAAAAAAATCTCTACCTACTGACCCATATTTCTTTGAACATGTAACCGGAAACAAACATTTTTTTCTAGGCCTTAGTTAAGTAGGTCAAATAATTCAAGTAATACAGTCATAACAAGATATCTCAATACACTTACAATCAAAGACAGTATCATACTGCAATGATTAAACCAGAATACATCCTGCTAACTCTAATAAATATTTGATAAAATCAAATTATTTTAGCAGAGGTATTTCTTGTTAGATCTAATCTAATGAAGCAAGTTCGGTTCACTAGGCCCTTTAAATTCATAGAGAATATAATGTATAAAGAATCAGATTACCTATTGATGTTTAAGTGGGCAAACTCTTGCATAACTTATGGTAATGGTATGGGGGTTGCTGTACTTGCAAATATGTATACATCGCCATTAGTCACAAAGATGTTAGGTCTTCATTTTAACCTTGATCCTGATAAATCAACAATTAGTAAAATGTGACAGGCAAAAAGATTCCTAAATTATACAAATACAGTAAAACGTCGTTATCTCGAGGAGTCATCGGAACAGACGAAATGCTCGAGATAAACCGAGTGCTCGTAATAACGAGGTTTTTGTTTGTTGACTGAAAATAAACTGTGCATCATGCGCATAAGTGGGCGTGTTTACGATAATAATACGAAATGCTTACGTAAATTGTTCTCTATGATGTCTGAGGTGAATAAACATGATAGATGATTGCTGAAATATATATTGATCATTTTTTCTAAGTACTTTATCCACGATTTTTTCGTGTTTTCAATTGTACAATGTCATGTCCGAATATCGTGTCATTGACATGCAGTGAAACGTCATAGTGACACATCGTAAAAGATACATGTGTTATGTACGTCTGTAGCAAAAAAGAAGAGCAATCAATGACACACACACTTTATTATTTGCATGATAGTATACATGATAACAGCAATCATCATAAAAATAATTCACCGATACATGTACATTTCATAAGCAGTTTTTATGTCCCTATGGTAATGTTTATAATACACTTTCTCACTTTAGTTGTCACTTCTAAAAAAGTCCCCCACTGAAGTTTGCTTCAAGTTCCTCGTGTTGGTGAATTTTTGTTTCTTGGCAGTCCGTGTTAAAGCACTTAACATTCTCGATTCTGTATGTGTGCTTTCTATGGACTCATAGTAAACTTCTAGCACAGGTAAAATGGACAACACATAATCGTCTGACGGAATTGGAATTGTTTCTTCTTCGTCGTCTTCATCATCATCGTCACTATCTGGCTGTTGGTGTTCAACCCTTTTACTGACTGTCTCATGAATTATATCATCATCTTCTAACCAGGCGGAGGTTGTTGCAGTTTCGTCTTCAAAATTGACAAATCCTTGAAGAACAGTCGATGTTGCACCCATATTTGCCAGTCATGCAAGCGGTATGTCATCCAATTCATCACATTCATCATCTTGACATTCTTGATTTGATGACTGAAATCCGGCATGGTGATAGCAGTTCGCACTAGTAGATGACATTACACATTGCCATGACTGTTGTAACAACCGCATTGCGTCGAGTACACTCGAAAATTCTTTCTTATCTCCTATGGCTGACAGCTGTCGCAAAACCACCCTTTTTCTGTAATGCACCTTCAGGTTTGGGATCACCCCTTGGTCCATGGACTGTGTTTTGCACGTAGTGTTAGGTGGTAGGAAAACCAATTCCATGTTTGACAATTTCTTCATCTTCGGGTGACATGGTGCATTGTCGACCACTAAACAAACATGACGTCCACTGTGACGCATTTGCTCGTCAAACTTAAAAACCCAGCTCTCAAACAGTGCACCTGTCATCCAAGACTTCCTATTACTGGCATACTTAGTAGGCAACGTCTTAACGTTTTGGAAGCATCTGGGCTTTTTAGCCTTCCCGACAACTAGCAAAGGAAGTTTGTCACTGCCGTCCATATTTGCGCAGACTAGAACGGTCAATCTCTCCTTGCTGCGCTTTCCTCCGCTACAGTCTGAGCCTTTAATTGCGAATGTTTTCTCTGGTAGTAGCTTGAAGAAGAGCCCAGTCTCATCAGCATTGTAGATATCTTCGGGCTTGTACTTTTTTATGATGTCGTTCCTTCTAGCTGTCCATGAATTCATTTCCTCCGTCCCTTCAACGGCACTCTTAGCTTCTCCGTTGACTGACCAGAACGCAATCCCGTAATGGTCTTTAAACCTATCCAGCCAACCAGTTGATGACTTAAATTTATCCAGTCCTAATTTGTGTGCCAACTCTTCTGCCTTCGACATTAATACAGGCCCTGACACAACCGCATTTTGGTCCCTAGCAAAAGTAAACCATTTCATCAAGGCTACTTCTAATTCATCCCATTTACCACAGCACATTTTTCTTCTTTTTGGACTGAACGTCCCGTATCCCTTCTTAATAGTTTCAGCATTTTTCAACCATGTTGACAATGTACTACTGTTTACGTTTAAATCTCTTGCGACCTCTGCCTTGGGTTTTATTCCTTTTTCAACTTCAATAATGGCAGCATACTTTTCTTGGATCGTTTTTTGTGTCCAGTTTCCGTTTAATAGAAGTTTTGGGACTTGTGGGAGACAAGCCACTTTGACAACGCAGAGAAGTTGATGATTGACAATTTAGAGAAGTTGGTGTTTGACAATTTAGGGAAGCTAAGTCTTGAGAACTTCCAGAAAACATGATTACCGATCCAGTTATCCTCTCATGTAAATGAGCCCTTCACTGGATTACTCGGATTATGTGATATTTTTCTGTGTACGGATAGCAGTAAGTGGTATGCATCATGCATGCTAATAAAAGATTTGTCTCTGTTTTTATTAGTATCTGCTTCTCAAACTTGTCATCAAGTTCTCATAATTAATGTCTCGTGATTAAATTTCCAATAATTATTAACTTTTATAACATTAGTCTTTGATCTTAAAAAATTTACTGCAAACTTACAACAAACAAATACATGTACATGTTTCATTGTCATTTTATCTCACAACATGTGAAATACAAGTACCCGATTAAGATTCATTCTTTTATTGTGTAGCTTTAACGACGTGTGAAAAACATAGTACTCGATTAAGGGACCATGATTTGTGCTCGAGATAACGATGCTCGTAATAAACATGGAAATTTATATACAACTAAGAACAAAAAATGACAGGACTTCAAGATCTCCTCGAGATAAGCCTAGAGTTCATGACATCGATGTTCATAATAACGAAGTTTTATTGTACTTGAAGTTTTATTGTACTTACGCTATGTATGGTCATCTCTCTCCAAAGAAAACAGTAAATAAATCAGTAGGATCAGCCAAACCTGAATATAAATAAATTAATAACAGTGTCAATACAGTGGAAAAAGAAATAAAAACATTTAAGATTAACAAGTTAGAATAGAAGATAAAATTTACCAGTAACAAATTATAAAGTAAAGATGCACTTCACAAGGCCAGCAAAATCAACCATCAAAGTTGCCCGAGTTGTACATTTGTAGGTCCAGGCATGTAAACTTTTGTATTTTAGTTTTCTGTGAACAAGTAAAAATTCAGCAGCTACAGACAGATTTCTGGCAGTAGATCCAAATTTTCCATACGAAGAAAACATGGTCACGAAAGTGAAAGTGGAATTAGTAATGTTTTAGTAATTAGTAATGTAAATTTGTTTTATTCCTAACAATCAGCCGTAAAACTGATATGTGGTCCTACATTATTATCCATTTTGTCAGTCATGTAGCAAGCTTAGTAAAAATTAAGAGTAAATCATTGTTTGTTCATGGCGCAGTTTGCTGATGAATTTTGTTATATTTTCATGGATAAAAGTTGAAAATTAAAAAAAAACGGAAATCTTAACCTCGGTGCCATGAAAACAATAAAAACCAGTAGGGTCTGGAGTTAGGAAGCAACAGTGGTTCTGGAAAATTTCGGGAAACTTTTGACCATGTATTTTGTGCAATGGAACTGTTTCTGATAAAATCTCTGACAGCAAAGCCTGCTAGTAAAGATATGCACCTAAATTGTCCTTCACATCACACTAAACTAGATGCTTCTACTAAAGTTTTTATAGCCTACTGTTTAGTGATAGAGATGTTTGATAAAACAAGTAAGAAGCGAACACAGTAGTTTCTTACACAAACAGTAGAAATGACAAAAATATGGACAAGTGAACTTTAAGTACAGACAAGAAAATGTTCTTATGTTATTTGTTCATGGACAAGTAAAATTTTCTAAGACGTCACCATCCCTGACCTCAGTGTATATTCACCTAGTATTAATTAAGATACATAATATTTTCTAATTTTAAATTAGGAAATGCCACTAATACTTATTCATGCAAAACTTTACACAGTGTAGGAAATGTTTACACATTAATTTGTGTCAATCCATCCTTTACAACTGCTTGGGGGGTCACTGGGTGATTATATGAACTATCAAAACCAGAAGCACAAGGAAATAAGGGCTCAATATCAGTCAGAATTATTGATACAATATTTGTACCCACAAAATGATTGATATCGGATGTATCATATGGTATTTTCAGAACATAATAAAGGTACATAAGAGCAACAACACTGCACTTTCAAATTAACATAACAAAAACTCAGTTGTAATCTTACATTAGATAAAACAAGGTTTTTTTAAAGGCAGGGGAAGGGGTCTTTCTTAAATTTGGGGAAAAAATAACACAGTATTTTTGCAAAAGGGGAAGAAAAAACTTGATTTTAACAGAATTTTAGGGGAAATCTGAATGAATGTAAGGATTTTTCCTGAGGGGAAGACACCAATAAACGGCCCTTGCTATTGAAGGAAAAAAGCCCTGTAAAGTAACAGATATCCTACACAAGAAAGTAATCTGTTTTAGCATTTTTTTTTAAAAAAAATGAGTATCTATCAAACTGGTCTGCATTTAAGCAAGATTTTTCTATAGAGGGTATGTCACCAGAGGTTGAAGAAACCCTGTCTGAAACTACTAATGAGCAACCAGATATTTTGCTGCTAACTAAGCCATAATTGATACATTTGCAATGATGAGAAGCACTGGGCCTGTACAAACATGCAGACATCTTTTTCAGGCAGTAGCGCTCAATTTATACTCATATCGAACATCAAGCTCCATCAGAATTGATTGTTTATGAAATGTATTTCAAATCTAATTTCTACTTTGTGCATGCTTTTATTGTTGGGAAAAGCTTTACCTCAGAATAATTATTGTTCAATTCATTCAACATCTAAAACAGTGCAAAAATTACAAGAACTTACTTAATGTGGCAAGCATACTCAAAATAACCCAAGCCTTCTGCAAAGGTAATGTTATTTTGTCTGAGGTATTCTGTTTGTTTGTTTTCAAACTGAAAATAGAATAATAGAAATTTGCAAGCCAGTTTTCGATAAATATCGAGTACTAGTACAGAGCCCGAAAGTTTTCCTATCAAACTTTGAATGGATATAATTGACAAATCTTCTATTCCATAAAAGTACATAATAAATATATCTACAAACCTTCATCCAATGTGAAACCAATATTGAGTTTCTTAAATTTATCATCATTCACAAATAGTTTCAACTCCTTAAAAATCTCTAATCACTTCATCTGCAATAAAAGCACACAAATGCGAAATATTTTCAAATTCCAATTACTGATTATTACGGACTAAGCCTTTTAAATAACAGAGCAAGATTTAAAGTTTCAGAAATCTATTTACAAAAATAATCCAAAAAAGTTAATAGATATGATTATAAAAAAAATAAAAAAAGATGATTATACCTAAAATGTGATAATAAAATTTAAAGGACTTTCAAACCAATATGCAAAAGAAAATAATACAAACAAAGTAATAAAATCATTGACAATCAAAGAGTCCTATGTTTTAAATCACTGTGTATAGAAGAGTTTACTTAAGGCGCCTGCTGATTGGATGAATGTTCATAAATTATTCCATTAACACGAATAAAGAAATCTGAATTTGGTGTCTTGATTTTTCTGCCTGATATTTGTCCAATATTAATGTTTCTGTTTGAAAATAGATTTTATGGTCTTCCACGGTAGAAATCCAATTTTTCACGTATAGTTGTATAAGAAAAAACCTCCCCTCTTGGGAGCTAAAAGATTATATAGAACTTGTATAAAAACTGTACATTACTAGTATTAAGATATTAGACATTAGAACTATTTAACATATACTATATTTAACAATAATTAAGAACATTTACAATTATCTGAAAGTCCATTAAAAATAACAGTCAATAATTAAAATAGTTATTCCTGATGATGAACAAGTATATTTACTTATTACAATAATATCACACTTATAACAAAAATATGACAATTAAATATTACCTTGATTTCTATTATCAAAAATCCCTTTTCAATGTTTATCCAATTATTTTGCTATGTAGCAATATTAAATTAATTTTAAATCTTACTTAGATTTAACTATTTTCACTTATTGGAAATGTCCTGGATAAACAACTTGAAAAATAGTTTTGTAATTTCACGTTTCTTTGTCTACGTTAATTTTTATGATGTTATCTGTCTGGCCTAAAACTTGCTCTGAAACAATGGTCATCTGCAACCTGCTAAATATCATAGTGTTCATGCGAAACCCTGCGAAACCTGAGCTTATCAGAGTTTGGGGAATGAGGAGTTGATAAATGTTAGTGCCAGAACACCAACAGATAGATTTATAGTGTGCAAAAAGATAATCTGGGTAAAGGTGACAGAACAAGACAAGTATATTAATAAGGCTATTTACAAGGTTTAAGGGGTCGTAGGAATATAACACTGATGGTCAAATTATGAGCAAAAAACAATTAAATACCATGCTATAATGTAAGTACTTCTGTATAACTTAAATGAAACAGGCGTTTACTGGCCACCGTCAAGACTATATTATGATTTTCAGCACTGAACACCACACTGGCTTATACATGTACTTACTGGACAAACAGGAACAACAATTGTAAGAGAGTTTAGTAACAGAGATGGCAGAGTATGGTTCTTACCTTCTGGCATCATTTTAGCTGTATCTTTATTTGGAGCCATCTAAAATGTACAAAAACAATATCAGGGCTTTTTTTCTTTCTATAACAAGGGCCATTTATAGGAGTCTTCCCCTCAGAAAAAATCCTTAAATTCATGCAGATTTCCCCTGAAATTCAGTTTGCATCAAGTTCTTTTCTTCCCCTTTTGCAAAAATATGTTGTTATTTTTTCCCAAATTTAGCCGTGAAAAAAAGCCCTGAATATATGTTCATATTTCATTCAATGCATACATTGAAAAAGTACATTCTTCAAAATTTGGGGAAAATATTTATAACTTGAATATATATGACTCAAAGTTAACTTTAAACACAGCAAAAGTAGTTGTTGTTTTTTTTCTTGAAATATCCCCAATGATATCTTATTCTCTATTAGTTGTAACATGTTTTCAGCCAAACAGAGAGACATTAGGCCTTATACATTTATAGAACAGCCGTCAATACTTTATTCTGTAAACAATGATTCTGCAACAGTTGACACAATACAGTGTTAATATATATTAAAATTCTTCTGGGTGATATCGTCTGCCTGTTTGATTTAAAATTAAACTAAAAAACAATAGTAAATACACTGCATATAAAATCAAGCTTATCAATAATATGAAAGTACAAATGATCACTACAGTATGGTAGGAATCACATATTCTATATACGGTTGATTCTCATCATGTCAAACTCTCTAATAACAAAATTTCAGTTATGTCAAACTGTTTCTAGTGGTCTGTTTATTTTGTTCTATTCCATAAATGATGTAAACAGAACGCTTACTTCCAATTAACTTATCTCAAAATTTCATTATGTACATACAGGGACTCTACATTACATTGTAAATGATTATGCATGTAACAGTGGTGTTAATATACCGTTTAGTAATTTCATATTTTCTAAATTCATAATTTTCACGAACTTGCTTCCGTTTTTAGACTCGTTCTAAAAGCACAAAATCATTGGGTAATCTTAATAAATTTTACCAAATCAAAACTCACGTTGCATGTAAGTAAGATGCTAAAGCGTACAAAAGACCGTTACATTCCGTCTTTTCTGTTCAGTCTCCGGACTATAATTATGCCAAGGTATTTCGATTTTGGGTATAACCAAAGATCTGTACCATAATCTTGGAACAATATACACATATTGGTATGGAGAAAATCAGTACAATTTAACATATAAAAAGCGTCACTTATTTAAATGAGAAAAAGATGCTTTAAAATCCCAGATCGGCGGATATTGTTAAAATTAGCTGCCCATCGAAATAATAAAGCTCGCGAGATGCGTGCGCTTTGGCATTTATAATAATACATGTGTATTACCGGTTAACACTTATAGCTCTGGAGAATAAGTTTAATCCGTAAAACATGTATAAAGTGCTAATGAAATCGTAAGGCCAAATCTATGCTAGTAAACAGAGACGACCCCAAAACAGCATTGTTGTGTATTTATATCTTGTCCTGCGCTAAAATGCAATATATCTCAATGCCTGGAACCCAAAATGCAGAATTAAACTTCCGTAATACATTGTTATAATCATTTTCAAAACGGCCAACAGTGTGTGGGCCCCACATTGAGTCTGGAAAACTGCAAAAATTCTTACGACACGCCCCAGCTATTAACATCGTAACACTTGCTCAATGAATCTGACTTATTTTCTGTAAGAATCCGTCTCATTATTACAGATATTGTTCTGAATGCAAATGTCGAATCTGCGTCGCCATCAAATGCAGATCAACTTTCATATTACCGTTACTTAAACTATTTGTACACAATTCTGATTACACTAATTTACATTCAGACACCTTAGGAAACAGTGTAGCTGACAATTCACGGACTCTGTTTTTGCTATATGGGCGACCAGGTTATGTGATTAAACTGCATCATTCTTACTAGCAATATAAGCGGCGCATGCAACGTTACCAGCATCTGAATGGATATTAACATATTCTGGCTAAGGCAGGAAAAATAATTGTGAAAGCTTGATGGAAATATTGTTTTCGACTCACTTGTTAAAAAAACACTAAAAATTGCTTGGGCGGTCTATATAATTATATCAATATTATGGTAAACTGATAAAATATCGAACCTGAACATATCCCCGCCTTCAAAAAGATAATCATAAGCTATTTTTCAATCTTCAAACTTGAAATGCTCTCTCCAGACGTGCCTTTTTACACGACTTAAATCAAGAGTAAGTCTTTTTCCCTACACTATTAACCGAAAGTGATAGCGGACTCACAATATAAGGTTTAAAAAGCACTTCTATAACGCAACCAGTGAGATTTCCATGTCGATTATTTCTTAGCAAGACTTTAGTGCTTTAGCTTCTGCCTTCCGAATTCGTTTATCATCATCGTTCTCACTAGCTGACTCATCGGTTTCATACTCAGCTACAGTGTCCCAACCGGCTAGTGATTTGTAAGCTAACGTAGTCAGTTTATTAATATGAGTAACTGACTTGGAACCAAATTCAATTATTTCAAAGGAACTCTGTTTATCTACCCGCCGAACTAAATCTGTTACACTGGAAATATCATCTAACACTTCACTGTTGAATTCAGACTGCCTTCTATTTCCAGCGTACTTGAAGTAATGAGATTTGGATGGTTAGTTTCATTTTGTCAGTAGAGCTGTGAATTCCCTCTTGTATCACCTGTTTAATAATTGAAATGTTGATTAAAATAGCTCTGTAGAAGAGCGAACGAGTCTGGAATAATATCTTCCCTGAAACCATCGCTTCTGTCTTGAACACGTGGCGTATTGTCAACATCAGTCGCCTTAAAGCGCAATTTACAAATTATGTAGCAGAGCAAACCTTGAATGAACATGGATTACTTATAATTAGCCACCATTAGATACCTAAGAAGCACGGAACGCGCGTGCAAATAGTCGCCCGGATAACTTTAATATCTGATAAATACATACATGCTCTGTTCATTAAGGCGTGTAAATTATAAAATCCATGTAACCATAAAAGTGATGACAATTGTTCGATGTAATTAAATATGGTTATTTGACAATGATGATAATAAAGAAGCGTCATTTATGATATGTTCAGTATAGTAGTGTATTTATGTGTGACGGTAATCATCATCTATTGGTGTAAAGCAATCACGATGGATTTACATTCTTGATTATTCGCCGCCAAGTGGTTCCGCACACACAAAACCGAGGTCTGTAGACCCAACTCACACACCATGCAGCTGAGCGGGTGGGCGTTTATTAATTGTATGCATGTCAGCTGCCCATCAACGCGCTAACAACTAAAATATAGCGTTTTTAAAACTTCTCAAAATGTTTATTTTGTTTATCTGGGAGATTAAATAGTGTACACCGCCTGTCATAAAAATATCACCATGATTTTTGTGTCATATTGTATGCATGCAGTACGCTTGCAGTATGGTTCGCTTTCTCATTATAAACAAAATAAAACGCAAACAATATAATTATTGTTCTGTTTCGATGGTATGTTTTATTTACGTGTGATATTTGGTGACATTGCAATAAAATCATGCTTATAATAATCTCGGTGCATGCACCGGTGGGTCAGTGCATCGGACGTTAGGATTAACCCAGAAAAAAATACAAAAAAGCGCCTGGTACTCATTATGTTGCCTATATTGCAGATGGTTGTGAATGATACATGGTTGTCTATTTAATTTCGGCGATATTAATGCTGTTAGAATATCAATAAAGAGAAGGATATGATGTTGTATATTTTATTTCCTGATTTAAGATAATAATCAAGGATGATTAAAGATGCCATGCTTAGTAGCGATAAAAGCAACTTATGTTTGAAATATCAATGATACAGTAAAACCTCACATAGCGACCACCTCAATATTACGACCGTTCTGATATAACTACCTTTTATTTTCTTGCTGGCGTTCAATATTAATTCAATTTAATAATAAGAGCACATCGTTATTACGACCGATGTTTGAGGCTCTGAATTTGGTCTCATTATTGAGGTTTTATTGTAGTTTTTGATTATAAGCATAGCTAACTTCTTGATTATGAAGATAGTTGACAAACATAACATATGTAGCTTATGATCACAAAACCGTGCAACTGATGAAAATGTGCGGTCTGTGTTTAATTGTCTGATTAAATAGTGACTTTTATTCAGCGAACATCGTTGTGTTACAGTACAGGGCATAGTGAGGTATTTAGGCAAGCATTATATATAAACTGTTTTAAAAGACTTTAGCATCCTTTCTTGTATGTAATAAAATGGATAGGATTGTTCGTTATTTCATGAGTTCCAATGTTTCCTACGTAAGTATTTTTGAACTTAATACTTGGCGCACGCTCCGAGCTCAATTCGCAATGCTTTTTATAACGATAGTCTGAATACCGATTCTTCTGCGGATAATATTTGGAAATTTGGTACTCGGCTAATCCCACATTCTATATAGTAATCCCAGTGGTACTACAGACGTTTTCACACACATTCTTACTTTTGACGATAAGGAAAATTACCAGAGCAACATAATTTCATGAACAAATGCACCAATGGCATAGTATCTTTTATGTCTAACCAAACAATGGCAAAAACAGTAGAAAAAAAAGATTGCAATAATGTGAATGAGATTATTTTATTTCTACAAGCTGAAAGTATTGTTAAAAATGTTAAAGAGGCATCAATATCTTCTGTAGTAAAAGGTGCATGTAATAAACTATACTGTCATATTTGAAACATTCAGTTGAATGGTCGCTGAACTAAAGGCATCAGGGAAAGGGTTCTGAAATAAAAAAAAAGATGCAAAACAACACAAAAGGGCTAATAACTTAAATAAGCATTTGTGGATTTTGACCCATCGTAAATATAGACATGAAAAATATACTAGAAAACAACCAATTCAACACATAATTATATTGCTAAGTAGTAATCATGTGTATAAAAAAAAACGGACATATTTCGTGACATAAATATTTGTTAAATAATGGTTCTAATGTACACTCAAACGCAAAGCACGCGAAAGTTCAATGCTACACAGAAATATTAATATAAAAACAGTATTGCCCATTTATCCTTATTTGATAGTTACCCTAGATACGTCAAGTTGTTTTTCGACATGTGAAAATTTTGTTGTTGCCCCCTTCGACAAATAGAAAAAAGAACTGTACATATCACACGTAGACCTACAGTTTTCTTTATCAAATTATATTGTTACTATGGTTTTTTTGCATCTTTTACCGCAAGTGTTTATTGAAATGGAATTTCTTTTTCGTCAGTCGTTGGAAAATGGACTTCTTCCATTGACTTAAATGCAATAAGTCAAGGATTGTCACTGTTTTTGAAACATATCACAATAAAGAATTTAAGTTATAAACGTTTCCAAATCTGTCCTAAGATACCGCGTAGTATGCTTGGACATTATGCGTGTAATACGTTCATATTGAAATATTATCGTAAACATTACACTAACCTTAACCCTATACGTATGGAAATCTATCGAATTCAGCTTTTTCAAACATAGAATCACTCTGAAGAAAATATAAAACATGTTTTTATATAATCAATTGTCTATAGTGCTGGAGCTCCACTCACAAAAAATAAACAGGAATATATATATTCAGTCTGAGTATTCCAAGGATATATATTTAGGTACTTTTTATTGTGTATGTTTCTCAAGGGAATTCCAAACCATGTGTTATTCCAAATATAATTTGTAACATGATATGTTCAAATTAAAGTAATGAAGAGGAATTACATTTACTATAAATGCACAATATTATGGTTATACTCATGTCTGTCAATACCTTCAATTCAAATTTTTTGCCAATGGCCCTCTTAATACGTCCTCCACGACCACCAAGATAAACATCCTTGATACTTAGCTCATCGGATATCGCTAATGAAAGAAACTAACATAAATGTTGGTTTATACTAAAAATCACAGAACGAAATATATTCCATAACAAACTATATTCATGATAAATTTTATGTCAAAACCTTCCGGATAACATGTACCCCATTCCTAATATAGCTCTTATTTAAGGAGTACATATCCCTCGGCAAGAAAACTACAGAGTATGTATATATTTAATTCTTACGCAACCGAACTTCTACTCTATGTGTTATCAAAGGATCAATTATTGCTTTTGTTATTTCTTGACCAAGCTTTAAAATAGTTATACGATGGATTAATATAAAACAATATTAATTCCGGTGATTATATTTCAAGTGTAATCAGACGCTAGGAAACACAGCTTTTAAAATCAAGATGATTCTAAACTTGTTCAGCGAATATCGGTATTGTTTGAACAAGTCATTCCGCTTTACATAATTGTAAAGATCGGTTAAGGCCAATATCAATATATGTTGGTTATTGAATCAGCGTACAAAGTAAGCAATCAAGTATAAATCGAAGAGCTACCCGGAACCGTAAAGTTACGTGCGGTTGAAAATTTTTAAATTGTTTTATATAATAAAAGTCTGTAGTATATCAATATGATAATTATACTAGAGTCATTGTGTGATCGATACTTCTCTTCTTAAGCTTATTTTATAGAATAATTTTCACTTAAATCAGTGTTCTAATGATCTCTGCGCGATTGAGAAATTGTTTGTAATTCTGTCAGCGAATAAAATAAAATAATTTACAAAGCTGACATCCATCGATGAAGGATACAGACGATGTTTTATGATGATAAAACCGTATCGCAAGCATTTACTTCAGGAGTGTCGAAGATTGCTAAATGCATAACTTTAAGTAATTGCCTCAATATTGACGCCAGTCATCCTCTGTCTGTTATTTCACAAACATCACAAACATGATTATAAGAGAGAAGCAACAAAACAGTACACAAACCTGCACCAGAAGACAACACTAGCATCGTCAATAAAATCACCACAGATAATTTCATGTTGTTTTGTTGATTTTGTTCTCGCAAATGTTGGTTAAATACGATGTCTCATAATAAAATGCGCACAAACGTGAAGCTTCGATGCGCAAATATTAAAAGTTTAACATATTCTCATTGATTTTGTCTCGCCGTTGACAAAGCGAAACAAACAAAAACGTAATGCGGTCTGCAGTAAATATCTGTTTCTGTCGTACTTCATATACGCGTGACAAACTTCTAAAGTCCTTTTTATATTATTGTCAATATAAACGAAGTCATTAAGTTCAAAATGTTCATGTTTTATTTTTTCTCACATGTAAGGATTAAAATATGTATCGATATGAATACAAAACTTACGCTGAATCCGCAAAGCTTGTGCAGAATATTTGTGTGGTAACCGTTGATGCATAATGAGCAAATTGGACGGCGAAACACAATTGACCTATAAAAATCACACAATATCTTAAGTTAAAGCTATATGCTAAATATTTGAGATCAAAATTTTGAAATATAGTAAAATATATTTTTTTTAAATGAAGGGGACGTTTGAAGTTTTGCTTAGTGCATTAATGGCAAAATGTTTTTCATTAATAAATTTAAATCATAAAGTTAAATGGATATTTGGAGAAAGACTTCTGAAAAGGATTAAATTATTATCAACTAAAGATTATATCAGTGAATAAATAACAATTGCAAAATGTTTATAAATGGAATGTTGTGGGAGAAATGAAGTTTATGAACTATTCTCTAAAATTGTTCGCGTGTTCAGAGTCGGCGAACGGGACAACTATCACAAAAATAAGAGGTCATAGCGCACAAATAGTATAAATCAGTGGTAACGCTAAAAAGAAGTAACCAATCCCGTTAATTAATATTTCACTTCCTAGGTATTCATGATTATGAAAGTTTATTTGAAAAATCTACATTCTGTTGAATGTATTTCTACTGTAAAGATTTGGAAACATTAGCATACTAAATACTATTAAGGGAAAATAACAATCCTTTTCTACACTGTCACGACAAATATTTTCGAATCTAGTCCTGTGAGTGAGTTCTGACAGATGGTATTATAATGCTTTAAACATGGATGTGACAGTCCATGTGTTTTGATACATCTTTTCTTGTTTCGACTTGTTCATTTATATTTTCATTTGTCATATTTGAATATGAAAATAGAATAATACATTTACGACCGACCGTAATATCGAGACATACGGCCAATGAATTAAAGAACAAACAATGCGGGACCGGGTAAAAGTGACCGTAATATGCGGACGACCGTAATTTCGGTGCGACCGTAGAGTGGAACTTTACTGCATATCTTTAATTTGACCGCCCTAAAGTCTGAAAACGACTAAAACGTAATTACTACCAACCTGATCGTGAAAGAACAGAACCAATGAAGTTTTTATTACCAGCTACATGCACTCTAAGAAAAAAATGATTAGTGCATGACACTCTACTGATATCCGACAAAGACATTTATTCTAAACAACTATTTATATGAAACATATCTAATTATAGGCCAGTTGTCAACCAAACCAGTTTGACTACTTTTTGATAACCAATAAATTTGCAAATTAGAAGTCAAATTGTCTATTCCCTGCATTATTCATAAAAACAAGACTGTGCCGATATTCACCACCTGTGGACAGGAATAATAGATTTTATCGAAAAGACATAATAAGTTCTGAAACATTTAAATGGTAAAATATCAATTAAATCCCCTTCTACAGAAGTCCATCAAAAACAGACACAAACAAATCAACACGCTTGACACAAACCTCTCACAGAAAAACAAACCAATCAGTTAAACATCAACCACAGCCAAACGACCCAGAGATACTAAAATCTCGGATTATATCTAACTATATTGAACGTGGTGAAGCCAAATCTGCAGCTTGTTTACATTAATTCACCGGGCTCAATCTTATTCTTACTTCATAATATCAAAGACTTGTACTGCACACATAAAGGTCTTTGGAAATATGCTCCCTTAGCAGAATTCCAGAATGCCGTATCAGTACAATTAATTGCCAGCTTCTCACGTGAATCACCTAAATCAGTAATGGAGGACCGCGTACTTTAATCAGACCAGAGTTCAAATGTATACAACTTGAGATAGGTCCCAAATCTCAAATATATAACTTGGCCTTATAAGATTGGCCTTAAATCTCAGATATAAAAATACTATTAACCATATTTTTGATCATTCATAGCGTTTTTTCCATACCTGTAAGTTAATATCTGTTGCTTAAGATCATGAATATTGAGAAATAGCAGGAATGCGTTCTTAACGTAACGTTTATATTCAAGATAATATACAATGTTTACAGAACACTTATGTTTATGTAATAACTTGATAACAACTTAGTTAATAACTATTTTGAGGCTTTGGTATTAATACAGTTATGAAACTTTATTGATATTAATAAAAAAAGGTAGAGACTATATAACTGAGGCTGAGCGACATCCTCAAAACACGAGCCTTTGACTAGTTGTTCCGAGCTTGTATTCGTGTCAAATAAGTATCGTGACCTTAATTCCAGAAACATATAACTTCATTTTTTCGTTTTAAGAAAATCGCGTTTAAAGATTGTGAGGTCAATAGAAAATGACTAGTAAGACATTTGTGGCACAGCGATTTAGCCTCTTCATGTTAGAGCTACAAGTATATAAGTTAGTGCATATTGTAGAACGTTTTGAGACGAATCCAACGATAGCAAAACTTCATTTTTGTCAAAAAACGAAGTTATACGCTTCTGGAATTAAGGTGACGGTATGTTTAAGTAGTTGCATAAATCTGGACCGCGTTCTGGAACACAGTTCGCAGTTCGCGATTCAAATTGCAAACTGCGAACTGCATTCTGGAACACAGCTCACAGTTCGCCATTCAAATTGCGAACTGCGTTCTTGCTCTTGCGCGTATAGTAAAGAAGCATCTTTGGCTATTTATTATTATTATTCGTTTATTTCTCGGTCCAGTACGCAGTTCGCAGTTCGCAATTTGAATCGCGAACTGCGAACTGCGGTCCAATTTTATGCAACCTGTTTAAGTTAAGGCGTAAATAAGCAAGGTCTAAATGTCATACAAAGTGTATATTCAAGGACCGCTGTATAAAAAATATAAATACAGAACTTGAAACTCTTACTGTATCGTAAGAGAATCGAACTTGGCGATAAATATTGTGTGTTGTAATGCGGACTTCAAATGACAATCTATTGATGAATAGACAAAATAGTTTTTTTCCTGCACGGGTTTCATTGAAAACTGCCGTGGAAAATTCCATTTTCTATAATATGACAATATTTACGTAATTCTTACGTTAAGTTTTTCACTTCCACTACGTTAAATACAGCTAACGGAATAATAAATGTGTACATACAGTATTAAGTAAAATCTTGTGTTGGCGTGGCGCTTTATATCATGTTATTTCTCTGGATCGTTGCGCAAATGTTGTCAAATAAGATTTCTTAAAACAATTATAACACATTTAAACTTAATGTGCATAAATTATCATACCTTTTTCCCGATGTTTGTCATAAAGCAAAAATCATGAAAAAGAAATGTGTAGAGAAGTGACAGTCATTATATTTTAGCGCAAAACTGAATTCATTTATTGAAAGCAAAACAATGGTCAAACCTGCATTTACAACCACCCGAAAGGGAAGGACACTATTTTAACAAGGTCTACATTTTATCGCGTGTTTACCAACGCTATACCACAAATAAACCTTTCATAAGGTCCAACGGAGCATAAATGCCTGATTCTCTTCACCCATTCATGTATTATACTGAATATGGACGGTTTAATTTTTTGCCTCGCCTTAATTGATATTTAATCAGGTTGATACTTCAATTTAGTGATTCATTCAGACATAAATCAACATAACCGAATTGTTACATAAAGACATTTCATTTTCTCGCAGCGATTTATTTTATTACAACGGAAAGTGAATTATTTGTAAAGCACTGACTGATCATTACAACAATTAATAATAGATATAAGCCGGTCTTATCTACACTATAACAAACATAACAACACCTTGTTAAATAACTAGACTAGTAATATATTTATTGCATATACCATGTCACAATATTAACACAGCCGTTTGAAAAATATTAATTTTCATGTACATAAGTATATGACATCTTAAACATTGATAGAACATTAAATAATATTAAAAGATATCTTTACATACCCTACGGATCATGTAAGGCGCAAACTATCGTACAAACTGATTATAATGTGACTCAAACATCAACGTTCAAATTATTGAGTCCTTAATGCATTTATGTATGCATCTATGAAAAGCAAAGCAAGGACTGAACAAACAAACTGATATATCAGGATATTTTCAGTTTGT
Organism: Lutraria rhynchaena; assembly: GCA_008271625.1. NCBI lineage: Eukaryota > Metazoa > Mollusca > Bivalvia > Venerida > Mactridae > Lutraria > Lutraria rhynchaena. Next base: position 558,315 of record VIBL01000241.1, read on the forward strand.
TTGTTTTAATGTAATGTAACAAGATGAACGATCGATTGATCAACACGCAGCTAAAAGAATTATCAAGTTACTGGAATCAATCTAAAAATCCAACAATTAGTAAAATCAAAGTTCATAGAAACAAGATATCGTAATGTCACATATATGTTCATACACACTCTCTAACCATCTTCCACAATCTTCTGAAACAATTTTCCCTGTTTTCGCCAAATGCTTCAAAATGTAGAAATTTATCTTCTTGGTTGTCTTCCTCGCCAATATATTGCACATTGTCAAATACCACTTTCTCTTTTTTGACAACTACTTCATCTTCCCATGCTTGTCTCATTCCATTACACACAAATTCTACTTCCGTTTTTCTCTTGTCCCTAAAACATCCACAGAAAAGTTCTTTCAGTGTTTTCATCCTTCTTTTCTTTTTTCTCTCTTCACCAATATCGTCATTATCTATTTCTGTTTTCCTGTTGATAATAAATCTCTTATTTTTACATGGTGCAATGATAACTTCACCAGGTAATGTTGGTGCAACATCCTGATCTCCTGATGTTACCGTAAGAACTGACGGGATACTTATCACTATAGATCCTGCTTCATGTACACCTTTATTGACATTGACTTTCTCACATACTGCGTCATCTTCAAGACCACCATCATTTCTAACAGAATGAAGAATTTTTGTAAGGTCCATAACTTCTGAATTCTTTACTTTCTTATGAAGCATATCATCTTTGATGTCGACTATAGGAGTAAGTGGTTTAATTGGAGATAATCTAGCAACTGTTATATCTGTTTCTGAGCCGTATGCAGTGTCTATTATATTTTCAGTCAAATCACGTGCTTCTATTACGTTTATTTGCGTAACATCTTCGTGCAGCTCTCTAGAAACTTTCACAATTTCGTCTGTGTTAACATCAGAATTGCTTACTCTTGTTCTGCTATCGATTCCATCCATCTCTGTATTTTCTGCTTTGCTCTCATCCTCGTGTACGTTGTCATTTTTTTCTGCCGTTCTGATTGTGTTTGTCTTCTCCATATGATTATCCGGTGTAATGTGATTAGGAATACCTTTAGAAGTAGATAGTAGCATGTCATCTATCTCATTAAGCAGATCATCGGCATCTTTTAGTGTATCAATTTCTGTAGGAGATAAGTACGCCCCAGTTGATGAAACTGGTATATCGCTGTTAGACAACGTCACTGAAGGTCCCACAAAAGACATGACATTATTAATTGACTGAATGCTAGAATCAGAGTTTTCCTTTATTTGTTCACTTCTTCGTGACTTTTCAATATTACCTTGACTGTCCAGTGTATAAATGCGTTCGATTTTTTTAGGATTATCTGCCGTAGTGTGTTCAGTATTACCTTTAGAAGTAGATGGTAGTATGCCATCTAACTCATTAAGCAGATCATCGGCATCTTTTAGCGTATCAATTGATGTAGAAGATAAGTGTTTCCCAAATGATGAAAGTGATGTATCGCTGTTAGACAAATTCACTGACGGTTCGACGAAGCACGTGATATCATTATCAAGCTGAATGTTAGAATCTGAATTTTCGTTTGCTTCTCCAATTCTACGCGATTTAGTAATGTTTTCTTGATTGTCCAATGCACAAATGCGTCGATTTCTATTCGGAGTATTTTTATCCATAATAATCTTGTCTAATGATGTGCTTTTGTCTGCACCAATCGCAAAATCGGGGCTACTCGTGCCGCGGCGGCATCTTTAGACGTAATGAAGTCTATAGCAACAACAATAAGACGTTATCTTCAATATGATTGGATGATGCATCACATCGTCGGCGCTTGATTGGACTAGACGTCATATCAATTCGGACGTATAAAAGCCATTTCACGTAAATAATTACAGTCCGGAATTGGTTCTGAATCTACTAAAGCACTCGAATCGACATATTGAAGCCTCTTTTATTTCATTTTTAAACATAATTCTTTACAAGCAATTGTTTGTAATTTGAATTTTATTGTCAAGATGTTTTGGTTTTGTACAGATATGTACAGATATGTACAAATTTTCATCTTTTGTTAACATTTATCACAGAACTAATCACGAGAAATGTCTCAAGAACGACAGACTGTTAGAAAATGTTAAATAACCGAAATATCGAGAGATTATTAACAAAGCTCATTTTCATGCTTGTGATATCTCAGTGATATCTCAAATACTTACATCTCGTCACAGGACCCCTCCAATTTCCAATCAAACAATAGCTCAATTACATTAACTTAAAGATGTGTGATTGCTACCTCCAGAAATACGAGTTATAAAACTGTGCGAACATCTCAGGAAGGACCACATATGTGCTTCATTCTGCTCCACTCGGTGTCCTCGAAGGCTTTAAACAAATTCAAAATTCAGAAATCTCCATAACGCACCCTGTAGGACAACAAGTAAACATAACAATACCTAACATAGTACCAGGAAAACATCTCTCACCAGCTGAATGAAGCAGAAATATCTAGTACCAGAAATACCTAGTACCAGGAATACCTAGTATCAGAAATACCTAGTATCAGAAATACCTAGTATCAGGAATACCTAGTTCCAGAAATACCTAGTACCAGGAATACCTAGTACCAGAAATACCTAGTACCAGAAATACCTAGTACCAGGAATACCTAGTTCCAGAAATACCTAGTACCAGGAATACCTAGTACCAGAAATACCTAGTACCAGAAATACCTAGTACCAGGAATACCTAGTACCAGAAATACTTAGTACCAGAAATACCTAGCACCAGAAATACCTAGTACCAGGAATACCTAGTTCCTATTTGACGTTATTATCAATTATCTTAAGAACGACCAGGTCAATATGGGGAATCCTAGCTAAATTCAGGACAAACTTGCCGTTTGAACTTGTAAGTTATAGCTTTTATGTACATGTAGTACGTACAATATGTATATCTCGTGTTCAGTTTTTGTAATTATTTACTTTTTAAGGCGAAGTTGCCTTTTCACATATATGCGTACGTGCGCGCGTGCGTGCGTCCGTCTGTCTGTCTGTAGGTATGGCGAACTGAACATAACGACCCATGATTATCTGTAGATGTGAGTTTTGTTTTACTCAAAATGAACCGTTTTTTGTAGCCTTTATCTTTATAACAGACATTGGCTGAAAACAGCGACTGTTTGTAAGTAACGGAACTATTCGAAAAAGACGAATGTTGTGCAGTTTTGTATTCTGTATCACAGAACGTAACCAATACGGAAAAACTGTATTTTAAGACCATAAGAAAACAGTTTTGTAATGAAATCATCTTATCATCACTGTTAATACAATTAGGTGGTCTTAGATTTTCAGTTGGTATACCGTTAGTAATTGCTATAGACCAATGACTTCAGACAACATAATAGACTTCAGACAACATAATAGATACAACGGTATTGTAAAACCATTTTGAAACATTTTTTTCTGAATCAGTTCTGCAAATATATATTTGTCTAATTTCATTGTGCGTATAAAACTTGCATAATTAAGTAGAAAAATCCAAATTATGCTACATTAACAATTTTGTTTAGTTAAATACTGTAATAATTATAAATTTCCTGAATATCATGCGAAATGAATTTTAAAAAAATATATGACAGATACACAAAATGTTTCAACATCGGATTTAAAAAAATATTATAGAATACCAATAAAGGTCTACCGTTGTTCTAATGAATGTAATACTACGCACGTAGTACAGTCATTCTAAGTTTAAGCTCCAAATAATTGCAACAGAAATTATTTTTTGTCCAAATGCTTCATTATTGTTACTTAAGAAACATATCAAAAGTCTAACGAAATATATAGAAGGGAACATAAAAAAATTGACAATTAAATTTGAATTTTTTTAAACCGTCAAAAATGGCAGTATCAGGACACCATACCTGTAAAACATCTACAAGCTTCTGACGATCAAGATCGACCCGTCTGCTGATCATTTGCACATTTTGTGAATTTCTGAAACCATGAGGTAAGCTTAACATTCATTTTCTACGAGTGTTTTAATATAAGAATTTAAAGATATGATAATGTGCAATATGTCATGGAATTTGTAAAAAAATCACGATAAATCGACAATTGTAATATGTTTCCGCGACATTTGCATTGGGTTGTTACTTATGATTCAGAGGCTATTGTAGTTGTAATCCTGAACTCTCCGATTATGGGTTTTTCAGATATTGATGTCACGTGACCCGATACAAACAAAAGTCAGCTGGGCGCCATATTTGACTGCGTAAAACTCATCACAATATTTTAAAATGCCCACCAAACGGTGTTCTTGGGGAACTTGCAATAGTGACAGTCGGTATAAAGATACGGATTACATGCAAAATGTATCCTTCCATGCATTTCCTAAACCTAGATCTAGTAGATCTAGATCGATGTCGGATGTGGATTAAGCAGTGCGGTCGTCCTCATTGTGACCTTTCAGTTGACAAAATCAGACCTCATCACTTTGTTTGCTGAAAGGTGAGAACATTATATTTTTATTATGCAAAACTATCTCTAGAAATATGAATACAGGCGGCTATTTTGCATATCTATAAAGTCGAGTATTGTTTAAATTAGACCGTGTACTAAACTATTGCTCAAGTGAAAATAATCTCCGTCACGACATACGCATGTAACCATACGTAATTAGCAGAGGAAAAATGGCTTTGTAAAACTAAATTGTCTATATAAACATGTACACTAAGCCTAATAGAGATACTGAGCATATACATAGAAAGATATATACAATATTATGTATACTTATACTATGTACATATAGTAATAAAGTCAAAATATTAACACATTATTTCTTCTGACAAAAATATGAAAACCTTACTCTACATGTACATACTTGCATGACTTGTGCAGATTTAAATATCTGCATGACTATCATCTAATATTGCTGCTGTAACTAATTTTTAGCACAAAAATATGTAAATCAAATGTGACGTGTACTTTTCAACAAGGACACTAATTCCACAAAATTTTAGAATGGCACAGATATTTTGCTCAGTTTACATATTATAAATGAACTATTGCTGTTAAACAATAAAGTTGTCATATGTACTATTCATGGAATATTATACCAATAGGTTTACAGTAACATTATAAGTAAGATATAATACATTGTACTTATTATGTCTTATATTGGGTTTTGTTCAGCACTTTCTGGATGGTTGTAAGGACCCAGTTGCAGCAGTATACCCCTCTATAACCAGCACACCTAAGTCTAGGCCATATAGAAAGAGAAAAACTGAGCGCACACTAGCTACACCACCACCATCAGCTATGAAACAGAAACATATTGATGTACCAGATGTACCAGCTGATTCTTTTCTTCGTTGTTACATTAATAATAACACTATTCCGCTGAACCTACCAGTATTTCATGATATAGTTGATGACCAAAATGTACATGTTCCTTATTCTAAAACTAAAAGTGCAAACACTATTGAACCAGTGAAATCCCCAAGTGTTAAAACAGAAAAGAAAAAATTCACAGAAAAAGTAATAGAAAATGATAAAATCTGTTTTTATTATGTAGGTATCCCAACATTACAATTATTGCTTTATTTGTTTTCATGGATTGAGCCAGCAGCACAAAAGATAAAATTGTGGGATGGTAAGCGAAAACATCTACAAGGTAGGAAGGGTGGAAAACAAAGAAGAAAGTTATCACTGTTTGAGGAAATGATTTTAACACTAGTTAAAATAAGAAGGGGCTATGACAATAAACATCTTTCATACTTGTTTGTCTCAGAAAGTCATGTTTGCAGAATTTTTCTAGCTGGGGTTAATCTGCTCAGCCAGTGTGTAAGTCAGCTTATCATTTGGCCAACAAAGGACATAGTTAAGGCAAATTTGCCCATTAGTTTTACAAATTATCAAAGAACGCGAGCAATAATTGACTGTACAGAATATTTTGTTCAAAAGCCTTTGCGTCCTTCAGCCCAGAAAGCCACCTGGTCTACATATAAACATTCTAACACATTAAAACAGTTGATTGCAATTACTCCATGTGGAACTATATCTTTTCTGTCAGATGTTTATAGTGGTTCAATATCTGATGCAGCAATTGTTAAAGACTCCAAATTTGTGGACTTAGTTGAAGAAAATGATGACATTATGGCTGATAGAGGATTTAGTATTCAGCATCTTCTGTTACCAAAGAAGGCTACTTTAAATATACCTGCTTTTACACATGGTAAAGTGCTCAGTTCTAAAGCTTTGAAGAGGTCAAGATGCATTGCTAGAGTGAGAATTCATGTAGAGGGCAATTTGTAGGATGAAAAGTTTTAAAATATTCTCTGGTATATTACCTCTAAAATTTAGATTTATTTTGTTTCAAATAACAAAAATTGTAGCCGTTCTGTGTAACTTTCAGCCAAGTCTTGCTCAAGCAAACAATTTTTAAAATGTACTGATCAAGTGTTTTCCTGTATCATCTATAGAATAACTTGTATTTGATACAAAGTAGAGTATAATTGCTGTGTGATGATAACAATGTTAGATTTACTTTTAGATTTTATTATATTGTTTGTGTATTCATTGCATATAATCAATGTTAAACTGAATCTTCCAAAACCAGTATATAATGATCACTTACATGTAATAAAACAAACACAGTATGCATGGTTTGATAGTTTATGTTTTCAACATTAACATATTTACATATATGACTGCTGATGGTGAATAACATGTGAACAAATATCTACTGAAAGGTTGAGCTGTTGTAATGCATGTATAATACATGTATAATATATGTTGTTCTAGACTAATTTAACAGTAAATTGTATTAATATTTGTAGTAACAAAGCTAGATCTACATACTAAATAAAATGGTAAACTTTAACAACTTTCTTGTTGTAAAGTTTCATTTCTGAGACAGCAAATAATAACATCAATGTTAGTGCAACAATTCATTTGATGCATTTATGCTTTTCAGTGGACAGTAAAATGAAATTCTTGGATGAGAAGAATAAATTATACAAAGTAACATGAATTAATATTTCATCAAAAAAGATTGTCCTAACAATCTACATGCTTATGGGAAGAACATAAATATTTGCACATATCATCTTAACTTGAAACAAAAGTTAAGAAAATCTACAGAATTATTTTTTCAAAATGAAGGTTATAATTAACGATGAACTGATGATGTTGTGACATTATGTGACAAAAATCATTAAAATAACTTGAATCTGTTAAAAAACATGAAATAATTCTTTAGCAAGTAAGATCAAATTTTATTTCACTTGTAAATACCAGATGCTATATTTTCACTTGTGGCTATGTTACTCAGGAAAACATTGCATTTGGTGTTCACTCTGTGTAATATATTTCCATCTTACATGCAAAGCAAATCTCTTCCATAATATACTTTCAAGATTTGAAACAAGTTAAACATACTAGAGTCAACAAGAGTATAACTTATACAACAGTTACAGAGTCCTTCAACTCCTTGAAGTAGCTATCTCTATAGAATGACACTAGCTTACTTCTTACAGTAGACCAAAATTCTTCATCAAAGTCTACATTTGCAGTTGCAATTCCATTGTGTGTATATAATACCAGAAATGATTTTGGAATACCAGTACATGCCATCTGACTAGGTGCCTGTATTTGATAGTAATATTTGTGTGACTGTTTGACAACAAGATTTCCGTCTTTTTCAACACACATTCCTGAAAGTTTCAGTGCAGTTTTTGGATGGAAACATTTATATTTAAATGAACATTTAATTTCAATGAGGAACTGTCCACATATTTTACAGGATACAATCCCATCTGGTGAACAAGCTATACCAGGGAATGAACTGTCCTGGTACATAACAAGGCCAGGTACATCAATACTACATTGCCTATGCTTAAACCTATGACCTATATATTTCTTGCTTTGGATTCATACATTCTTCCAAATGAAATAGCAAGCGGCAAACGAGTTTCATCTAGTCCTGGTTTTATCAAACTTTGTGCAGTCTTTACAGCATTGGTGGAAGAGCATATCTGATGAAAAGTGGATGCTGTTAGTAACCCCTTTCTTAAAACATGCCAGTTGTTCTTGCTTTGTCCTCTGGTTACCTCTTCTATTTCTGTACATTGCTCAGATGTGTATGGTAAATGATAGTACATAAATATAGTAGCACATGACCAATTTTCAACTATACATGAATGTGAAGATATAAATGAGTTCAGTTTTTTTATAGGAGTTGTAACTGTCAGAGGAGGAGTGCTGATATTGTCCTTACTAGGTTGGAACACAGATTTCAGTAGACATGCTTAAGGACACAATATCTGGAGTTGGTTCAGGAAGATATTTGAATCTGGTTATAGAACATCTTCTGGTAAAGGACAGTAGTTGGGCTTGGGTGACTGGAAACTGAAAAATAGCATAATTTTGTCTGAGAACTAATAGTTTAGGGTATATGGAATTTATTTTACTTTGTGCAGGAAGCTATAAGCTTATAGATATACTCTTGAATCTGCTGCTGGAACTAACCAGGACTGAGCAATGAGTGTGATGTTTCTTGCCCACGGAAACCACAGCTTGCCCCAGATGGAGTATGAACCCACACATGGCAAGTAATCCTTAGATTACTAGTCACCCATGGGCCACTTGGCCACAGTGCCACACAATAAACTAATAGTTTATTGTTTGTAATGCAGAAGTCAAGTTAAGTTTACATGTCTTAATACAAACATTAATTGATATATCTGTATTATATAAAGTACATTTATCAACAGTGAATGTATTATATACACCTTAAAATTACAGTGACTGACATTTTAGACTTTATCCTTAATACAACAAAATGCTTGAACTATGTTTACCTTGTTGTGAGAACAGAGGTGTCTAACTGTGTGGCTGGTATAGGCTGAGACAGTTTCTCTGCCTCACAAGCTCTTCTCCTCCATGTACAAGGCTTGGATGTACAAGTAGTCTTTCATCATGTAGGAAATCCAACACTTCAAACAGTATTGCCACAACATGTCTGCAATAACCATCTATCATGTAAGATAATTTGAAAGAAAATAAAATATTTGAATGATAAAATTGTTAAAATATTATTTTTTGAAAGCAGATGATTTCATATTCCTTACAATGTTTCAGCTTACCACATAAACACCTTGGTACATTCTGTGTACATGCAAGTCTAAGTGGTGCAGAGTCCATATTTTTATAGCATTATGTTAATTCCACAGGTAAAAAAGGTAAAGAAAAATTAACAACTTTAATTGGGAAAGTAGCTATTAAATGATGTATGCCTAACTTACCCTCCTTTACATGTACAGTAGGCTGAATGAATGCTCCCTGAAGATTCAAGTATAACCCAGCACTGATAATATTTAAGGCTGGTAAGAGGGTCTTTGTCCTTGGTTCTTGGTCTTACTCTGGCCAACAGTGCTATGTAGTCTGAAAGAAACCAATTTCTACACATTATTAATTATTATTATTAACAAAATATGTATACTATACAGTATATGTACACAGGGTAAAAAATGTGCACACTGACCGGGACTAGAACCTGGGCCCCTCAGAATACATTTTGCTGCTCTACAGAGCTTCTCCTAGTTAGTGAACAGTTCTATGTCATATCTAACAATTAATAATTCTGATATATACTTTTATCTTAACAAAGACACGGTGTATATAAGAATACTCTATGTAGTAGATTTAGAACAGTACCTCAATTATCTATAAAAATGTAAAAGAGAACTAACTTGGTGTGTCATATTTTGCTGATGATAAGCTGCTGACATATCCATCTTTGAACATGGTGTTCCCCTCCAGTTTGTAATACTCTCTTAATGACTCATGTGAAAAACCTTCGTGGTCTAGGAGAAAGTTGTAGATATCAAAAATAGAAATAGATGGTAACAAAGACATGTCTACTGTCCTGACAAGCAACTGAGGATTAACTAAGGTTTGTCCATTAACACATAACTTCGTCCGTAACACCTCCTATCTTCAACTAAGCATCCGGGTCGACCTCGATATTGACCTCTGCAGCACACTTACAAAGATCGATAAGTTCGACCTTTCTACAATTAGCAAATGTTACACTCCGCTCCTTTAAGTACTGCTGCAACTCTTTCACTGATTTTGAAGGAAAACAATCCATAATGCCTCGCAGATTGATGCAAATAAAAATGTTCAAATTTACCGCACTGAAAACATGGCTGCGGTTTGTTTGTACCGGGTCACGTGACATTATACTGGGAAAACCCAGTATGACGGTAGTTCCGGAGTAACACTATTCCGAAGATATTTTTTGAATAATGAAGAAAGGTAATAAATTAAAGATACGTTGTAAACAAAAACAATAATACGCTTTTATATAAAAAAATCCAAGCCACAGATTTAAAGAGAATTATGTCAACTTATTTTTCTACGGAAGGGAATTGTCGATATCATTTGGAATTTGAAGCAAAAAAAAGTTCCTTATTTTTCGATCATTCAATATATTTCATACAATTATTGTCTTATTTCGTATGGAACATGTTGGAGTGCATATTAATATACTCTGCAGACATAATATACTCTGCAGACAAAATATAAACCAAATCAATGCATGTGTATTTTTGTTTGCAGCGAGTCAGACCTCATTGTAACCTATAGAATATGCGAAGTAGTTCTTGGTAACAACAGGTCTACTGCAGTTCAGCTGAGACTGAAGGGAAGCAATGGCATCAATGAAGCAAGTAGAGCCCGTAATGATGATGTGTGTACAAAACCGGGTGATTTTGTTCATAAAGAGTGTCGTCGTGTGTACTGCAATCCATATGATATTAAAAAAAGCTAATAGAAACAAATTAGAGTCATCTCAGTCTCCCATTTCTCTGCGGTCCAGTTCTGACACTTTCCAAATTAGTTCTCACTGTTTGTTTTGTGCTATGAATGCAAAATGTGATGGAAGAAAAAGAGGTCATGATGTTTATCCTGTCAGAACTTTCGAATTTCAGGAAAATCTCGAGCAAATATGTAAAGACAGAAAAGATACAAGGGCTGAACAAGTGCTGTGCAAATTAAAAAGTGTACATGACCTTCCAGCTGCAGATGCAATTTACCATCAGTTATGTAGTGTAAATTTCAGGACAGGTAAATGCATAACTCTAGTACACCAAAATGAAAGTAAAAAGCGCGAATATAGTGGACGTCCAGTTAATTTTGAACAATCGATAGCATTTCTTGATAAAATTGATGATGAACAAATAACAATTTCAAATTTTGTAGATCGCATGGAATCATTATGTGGTGACAATGCATACTCAGCAACTCATATGAAATAAAAACTATTAGGTCATTTTGGATCCTCCGTTATCATCACTGAAATTAATGGTAAACAAAATGTTGTCACGTTCAAAAACACAGCATCATCAATCTTGCAAAGTTTTTACCATTCATTCAGAATTAGAGTGTAGAAACAGATCTAAAATACATTCCTGACAGTTTAAACATTTTATTGAGAACAGTGTTTAGAGAGCAAAACCCAGATTTAAAAGTAGCTTCCATTGGTCAGGCAATTGTACAGGCGACAAGACCAAGAGTGCTCATTGCACCACTTCAAATAGGTGTGGGTGTCCAAATGCATCACCACTTTGGATCAAAATTTCTAGTAGATACTCGACATAAATTAGGATTTTGCTCTTCATACTCAGAAATTCGAAGGTTTGAATACAGTGCAGCTGTTTCACAAGAAAATACTGTTCCCTTGTTACAGAATGGACAGATTTGGACAATTTGTAGCAGATAATGTTGATCACAATATCAAAACTTTAGATGGCCGCAACACATTCCATGAAATGGGCATTATAGTATGCGTTACACCGGGAACGGTAGATTTAATCAGGCAAGTGGCTCGAGTTTCCGTGACACTGGAAGACCTACAAGCAGTTGGTAAAATGAAAATCCATTTTTATAAACAAGTGCACAATAACATGTCCTCCAAAAGGTATGAACAGCTTCCAAGTTTTCATATATGTGATTCTACATTCAATATGGCTTTATTAGCAAAAATAACTTGGCCACTGAGGTGTTGAAAGCCTGGATGGTCCGGTATGATGCAAATGGTACAAAAAGGTCATTATCCGGGGAAATCTTCTATATATTTCCTGCCAATGATTGACATGAATCCTAGTGATATGTCGTGTGTATACCCCACACTATTATATGTTTGCGATCAAGCCAGCCAACAATCATTTGAACAAGTAATAACATTTGATCAGCCATTATGCTGGAAGGCCTTCACAATCATATGTAATGAATCAGTATTGGTCCGCTGAAGTCTGGGTGGATTTCATATTGAAATGAGCTATCTTGGGTGTATTGGAGAACTTATGGAAAATTCGGGATTAAGTGAACTCTTAGAAACGATATATGCAACAAATGCAATCAGGCATATGTTAAATGGAAAAGCCAGCGCTCGTGCAATTTGGGGTCATTTTCTGGTGGATGGTGTTTTAAATGCATTGCTTGTTGAAAAAAATGATGCTGACTTATTCATTCCAACATACACCAGTTCTAATATGCAAGATAAACTTGATTTTTTTATCACAACAATGCTCTTCTGATGTTAACAATAATATAGAATCAGAGTGTAGAAGTAATGCAATACTGTTTGGACAACTTTATGATGAAGTTATGGCTGAAAAAATTACTGTAGCTGAAGTTTGCTCTAAAGATATTTTTAAAACTGTACAACAAAAACTTAACTATAATAAAAGTTTGTTATTGCATTTCCGCACCTCAAAACTTAGGTTAATGTATATGAACATGGTAGACTTACAACGAAATTTTATAAAAGCTGAACGCATGTTACCCTACTTTGCAGCTGCTGGTCACAATTCTTACGTCAAATCTGTACATACATACCTCCAAACCATGGCTAAGCTTCCTATTGATCATCCAAGATTATTTGAACTTTTCAGTATTGGGTATCATGTGATACGAAGAAACGACCGCTTTTGTGGAGGTTTGTCGTCGGATTAAGTCATTGAACAAGTATTGAGGAGTATTAAATCAACTGGAGGTTTGACACGAGGACATGGTATGTCTGAATCACAGCGAACTCAATGGTTACTCTCTATGCCATCTTGTTCTGATATTAATAACGCAATGCAAGTTTGTACTGGAATCAAATTCTATACAAGTGATCAACACAAAGATATTTCATCTGCAAGGATAGACAGAGACCAAAAAGACAAAATTAAACTTTTTTTCATTTCTTAAAATAAGAAGAAACCCCTTTGCTGAAAATGTATCATTGAGAAATATTGAGACAGGAATGATAGCTAATTCATGTGTTGATGTTGATGTTTCTCATGAAATTGGTTTGAAGATCATTGAATCACTTGAAAATAAAAATATTCTGGAAAACTGCTTCAAGAAATCTATATTCTATAACACTTGCTACTTAAAGTCTATAACACTTGCTACAAAATCTTTAATAAAAGTTGATGGAGACAGTATACATGTTGACTACTTTTTCAATGCCTTACTGCAGCTGCAGACAGACTTATTGATGACCAAACTGACATTTTTCCGTTTGAGTTGTGTAGTATTCCGTCATCACTGTTTGAAACATCCGGTCTTTTAAGAGAAGCAGATAAACCATCACTCTCCAATGCAATATGGTCTTTAGGCGATTGTAGTATGGCTGAGGATACCATATCACCAGTGCAATTTGTATTAGATGGTGGATCTTTATTACAACGCATACCATGGGTTAGTGGAGAAACATATGGTAGTATTTGTAACAAATATGTACAGTACGTGATTGCAAAATACAGTTCACCCGTCATTGTTTTTGATGGATATTGTAATGGCCCATCAAGAAAAGATGGAACACATCATAGGAGAACAAGAGGTATAACTTGCCCTAAAATTGTATTCACACAAACTACACCATTTAGATCTAAACAGGAAAATTGCCTAACGAACAAAGAAAATGAACAAAATTTTATTGACATGCTTAAAACTCAGCTCCTGTTCAATGGTTGTCAAGTGTTTAAGCTAGTGGTGATGCAGATTCTTTGATTGACAAAACCGCTATAGATTGTGCCACTGTTTCTGACACGATAGTTGTCGGTGAAGATACAGATCTCCTCGTTTTGTTATGTTATTTTGCTGATATTAGCGCCAATAAAATTTATTTTGTTCCTGGTTCCAACTAACTGAATTCAAAGTGTACTAAACACTGGGATATAATTCGAACAAAGAAGATATTAGGTCCAGAACTTACCAAAATACTTCCATTCATCCATGCTCATACAGGATATGATACTACATCACGGTAATTTGGAATTGGAAAAGGTTATGCTATGAAAAAATTCAAAAATAGCCATATCTTACAAGGACAAGCAAATGTATTTATCAATGAGAACATGTCAAAACAGGATTTTGTGAAAGTAGGCGAAGAAACAACCATTGCAATGTATAATGGTTTGCAAAATGAGGGACTTGATAATCTCAGGTTTGGAAAATTTACCGCTAAAGTTATGACAAGTACTACTTTTGTTCAGGTTCATACATTACCACCAGCTAGCTATTACAGTCTGTGTATTTATCTACAAGTTCAGGAATGGATAAGAGAAAATAATTCCAGGAATCCACTTGAATGGGGCTGGAAGGAAGTTGGACAATTGTTTTTACCTGTGACAACACACATGCCACCCGCACCAGAAGATTTCTTGAAAATAATTCGAAATAACTGCAAAACGAACCGTTATACCAAGCGATGTACATGCAGAAAACATGGTTTGGTATGTTCATCTGGCTGTGGTGAATGTCACGGAAGAGGTTCAAATGGATATATTTCAGATTATGATGAATTTGAAGATTAAATCAATGACTGTATGCATGTATGAATAGTTTTTGATAGCATAACAAAATTGAATATGTTTCGTTAAATGTTGATACTGTGTTATCAAGTATTTATAAAACATTTACTTTAAATAACGACTTATAAATGCTTGATGAATAATCATTTGTTTATCTAAGTATTGTCAGTAAATTATCTACTTAAAATGACTAAACATATTTTTCATTAATTGAATGCAGTGGGTGGGGTAATGTTACCTTGCACTAGCTTGCATTTCACTACGTAAAAATGAAAATAAGTGGTGCTATCAATAAATATAAAATGTTAATTGTTGAACAAACACATGATTAGATCTAAAGAAATTATTACATGTACAGTGTCTTATTTTATACAGATGCATTTTTATATAAAAAAATGCTATTAAAGCACAAAAAGTCATGATTTTTATATTTTGGTAGCATCAAAGAAGGACAATATTTGAGTATTTCCACCAATAATATTTTGTTAGACTTTTGATATGTTATTCAAGAGGTTTTAAGCTTAACTTTACTGTAAATATCATTTCTGTTGCAATTAATTGGAGGTTTATCATTTTTCTCATATAATGACTGGACTAACGCGGTCGTATCTTCATAGGTATGATTATAGTGAAATTTGAAAAACTAAAGCAATATCAATACATGTAACAAGTATACAGTGACAAGGAACTTTTTTCCTTTTTTTGAATGATATACATTGTAGTTTATTCACTCAGCACATATACATGTGACATGAGGGTTTCATATAAATACAGAAAAATAATATTGTAGGTGTGACGGTGGTGCATAAATCTCAGACAATAATAATAATGCAATATTAGATATTTAAGAATAACATACAATTTAGAATTTTCCCAACATGTATGGCATGGATCAATACGATTTGTTTGCATTTAATTCGGTAACAATATGACATAATCGAGAACAATAAAAACACTGTATTGCATCAATGATAACATTTTTGGTAATTTAACATCGTTTAAATACAGTGAAGCATGACTTTACGACCACCTGTCAACCACGGTTATTCATTGGTGTAATTGATATAAGGCTCTGGATAAAGCCAACTGTGCATAACGACCATAATTCTTTTATACATCTGGTCACAGTTCCCAGGGTTACCTTATATAAGTGTGATTTTGTATGGAATTATTACTTGTTAATATTTGCACGTAACGGGACATCATGGTGCATATGTGACTTATCATATTTCAGCAGATTACTGTTCTCATAGTCGACAATGTACAATGACTTTTCTGATAGTGATATTAATTTGTGAACTCGCTAGTTTTATGTTTAGCAATCAAACACTTGAGGCAGATCATTGAATGAATATACAGATGTTAAACAAATGAATGTATAAAGAAAATAAAATATGTAAAATATGCTAGATATATAACGGATTGAATCAGAAAAAAAATACATTCGTTGGTTTGATATATTCGCAAAAATATGAAAATACTTAGGCGATTAAGTTAATATCTTTTGTATTTAACAGAAATTCATATTCATTATCGCTTTGTTCATTGAAGAAAGTGTTTCTTGCCTTGTTTGAATGCTTGACCATATATGTACCTAACTGCTTTATGTTAGATCGCTAACACGTCTTGTACTGTTAATGTTTTCTCATCTCAATTTCTTAGCGTAATGTCCGATATATATATATATTCATTAAAAAATGTAACAAAAGTAGTGAAATGTGGTAAAACATATTTATCATAAAAATATGCACTGCAATGGTAATATTCATGACTTGTTCTTAATATAATATTTAGCGTACAACCACGCAGTTATACATCCTTCGATGTCGTCTAGTAATGAATACAGTGGAACCCCTCTCAACCGGTCGAGCCCGGGACCAGAAAATTTGTTCGATTTAGAGGGGAATTCGTTTTCTGGAGGACACGGTTTAGAGGGCTTCCATTGTATACGTACTATTGTCTTATATTTGTAGTTAATAATTTACATGCGTGTGTGCTGTCAACGATACACATCACATGTAGACCTATCATATGATATATATCACATTACATGTAGGGCTATCAGATGGAGTATATCACATTACATGTAGACCTATCATATGACATTTATCACATAACATGCAGGCCTATCATATGACATATATCACATCACATGTAGGCCTATCATATGACATACATCAGATTACAGGTAGACCTATCATATGACATATAACACATTACATGCAGGCCTATCATATGACATATATCACATCACATGTAGGCCTATCATATGACATGCATCACATTACATGTAGACCTATCATATGACATATAACACATTACATGTAGGCCTATTATATGACATATATCAGATTACATGTAGACCTATCATAAGACATGCGTCACATTACATGTAGGCCTATTATATGACATACATCACATTACATGTAGGCCTATCATATGACATATATCACATTACATCAAGGCCTATCATTGACATATATCAAATTACATATAGGCCTATCAGGTGACATATATCACATTTCATGCACTATATGTATATCACTTTACTTCAATCACATTCCACATTGTTTAATGATATTAACCAGACTGGGAAATGCACAAAAAATGCATGACAGAATATGAAATATTAGAGACAATAAATTTTAACACTAGGAGGGAAAGCTAGTCACGTGTTAATGTGAATACTGTGATGGCCGAGTGGTTAAGGCGTAGGACTTGAAATCCAATGGGATCTTCCCGCGCAGGTTCGAACCCTGCTCGCAGTGATTTATTTTATTACAATGGAGAGTGAATTATTTGTAAACCACTAACTGATCATTACAACAATTAATAATAGATATAAGCCGGTGTTATCTACACTATAACAAACATAACAACACCTTGTTAAATAACTAGACTAGTAATATATTTATTGCATATACCATGTCACAATATTAACACAGCCGTTTGAAAAATATTAATTTTCATGCACATAAGTATATGACATCTTAAACATTGATAGAACATTAAATAATATTAAAAGATATTTCTACATACCCTACGAATCATGTTAGGCGTAAAATATCGTACGAACTGATTATAATGTGATTCAAACATCAATGCTCAAAGTATTGAGCCATTAACAGCATTTATCTATGCATTTATGAAAAGCAAAGCAAGGACCGAACAAACAAACTGATATATCTGGATATTTTCAGTTTATTTGTTTTAATGTAATGTAACAAGATGAACGATCAATTGATCAACACGCAGCTAAAAGAATTATCAAGTTATTGGAATCAATCTAAAAATCCAACAATTAGTAAAATCAAAGTTCAATAAAAACAAGATATCGTAATGTCACATATATGTTCATATATACTCTCTAACCATCTTCCACAATCTTCTGAAACAATTTTCCCTGCTTTCGCCAAATGCTTCAAAATGTAGAAATTTATCTTCTTGATTGTCTTCCTCGCCAATACATTGCACTTTGTCAAATACCACTTTCTCTTTTTTGACAACTACTTCATCTTCCCATGCTTGTTTCATTCCATTACACACAAATTCTACTTCCGTTTTTCTCTTGTCCCCAAAACATCCACAGAAAAGTTCTTTCAGTGTTTTCATCCTTCTTTTCTTTTTTCTCTCTTCACCAATATCGTCATTATCTATTTCTGTTTTCCTGTTGATAATAAATCTCTTATTTTTACATGGTGCAATGATAACTTCACCAGGTAATGTTGGTGCAACATCCTGATCTCCTGATGTTACCGTAAGAACTGAAGGGATACTTATCACTATAGATCCTGCTTCATGTACACCTTTATTGACATTGACTTTCTCATATACTGCGTCATCTTCAAGACCACCATCATTTCTAACAGAATGAAGAATTTTTGTAAGGTCCATAACTTCTGAATTCTTTACTTTCTTATTTAGCATATCATCTTTGATGTAGACTATAGGAGTAGATGGTTTAATTGGAGATAATCTAGCAACTGTTATATCTGTTTCTGAGCCGTATGCAGTGTCTATTATATTTTCAGTCAAATCACGTGCTTCTATTACATTTATTTGTGTAACATCTTCCTGCAGCTCTCTAGACACTTTCACAATTTCGTCTGTGTTAACATCAGAATTGCTTACTCTTGTTCTGCTATCGATTCTATCCATCTCTGTATTTTCTGCTTTGCTCTCATCCTCGTTTACGTCGCCATTTTTTTCTGTCGTTCTGATCGTGTTTGTCTTCTCCATATGATTATCTGGTGTAATGTGATTAGGAATACCTTTAGAAGTAGATAGTAGCATGTCATCTATCTCATTAAGCAGATCATCGGCATCTTTTAGTGTATCAATTTCTGTAGGAGATAAGCACGCCCCAGTTGATGAAACTGGTATATCGCTATTAGACAAAGTTACTGATGGTCCCACAACAGACATGACATTATTAATTGACTGAATACTAGAATCAGAATTTTCCTTTGTTTTTTCAATTCTTTGTGACTTTTCAATATTACCTTGACTGTCCAGTGTATAAATGCGTTCGATATTTTTAGCATTATCTGCAGTAGTGTGTTTAGTAATACCTTCAGAAGTAGATGGTAGTATGCCATCTAACTCATTAAGCAGATCATCGGCATCTTTTAGCGTATCAATTGATGTAGAAGATAAGTGTTTCCCAAATGATGAAAGTGATGTATCGCTGTTAGACAAATTCACTGACGGTTCAACGAAACACGTGATATCATTATCTAGCTGAATGTTAGAATCTGAATTTTCGTTTGCTTCTCCAATTCTACGCGATTTAGTAATGTTTTCTTGATTGTCCAATGCAGAAATGCGTCGATTTCTTTTCGGAGTATTTTTATCCATAATAATCTTGTCTAATGATGTGCTTTTGTCTGCACCAATCGCAAAATCGGGGCTACTCGTGCCGCGGCGGCATCTTTAGACGTAATGAGGTCTATAGCAACAACAATAAGACGTTATCTTCGATATGATTGGATGATGCATCACAACGTCGGCGCTTGATTGGACTAGACGTCATATCAATTCGGACGTATAAAAGCCATTTCACGTAAATAATTACAGTCCGGAATTGGTTCTGAATCTACTAAAGCACTCGAATCGACATATTGAAGCCTCTTTTATTTCAGTTTTAAACATAATTCTTTACTAGCAATTGTTTGTAATTTGAATTTTATTGTCAAGATGTTTTGGTTTTGTACAGATATGTACAGATATGTACAAATTTTCATCTTTTGTTAACATTTATCACAGAACTAATCACGAGAAATGTCTCAAGAACGACAGACTGTTAGAAAAATGTTAAATAACCGAAATATCGGGAGATTATTAACAAAGATCATTTTCATGCTTGTGATATCTCAGTGATATCTCAAATACTTACATCTCTTCACAGGACCCCTCCAATGTCCAATCAAACAATAGCTCAGTTACATTAACTTAAAGACGTGTGATTGCTACCTCCAGAAATATGAGTTATAAAACTGTGCGAACATCTCAGGAAGGACCACATATGTGCTTCATTCTGCTCCACTCGGTGTCCTCGAAGGCTTTAGACAAATTCAAAATTCAGAAATCTCCATAACGCACCCTGTAGGACAACAAGTAAACATAACAATACCTAACATAGTACCTGGAAAACATCTCTCACCAGCTGAATGAAGCAGAGATATCTAGTACCAGGAATACCTAGTACCAGAAATACCTAGTACCAGAAATACCTAGTGCCAGAAATACCTAGTGCCAGAAATACATAATACCGGAAATACTTATTACCAGAAATACCTATTACCTATTTGACGTTATTATCAATTATCTTAAGAACGACTTAGTAAATATAGGGCATCCTAGCTAAATTCAGGACAAACTTGCCGTTTGAACTTGTAAGTTATAGCTTTTATGTACATGTAATACGTACAATATGTATACCTCGTATACAGTTTTTGAAATTTTTTACTTTTTAAGGCAATGTTGCCTTTTCACATGTGTGCGTACGTGTGTGCGTGCGTGCGCGCGTGCGTCCGTCCGTCCGTCCGTCCGCCCGTCCGTTAGTCTATCTGTCTGTCTGTAGGTATAGCGAACTGAACATAACAACCCATGATTATCTGTAGATGTAGATTTTCTCAAAAATGAATCGCTTTGCAGCCTTTGTCTTTATACCAGACATTGGCTGAAAAGAGCGACTGTTTGTAAGTAACGGAACTATTCGAAACAGACGAAGATTGCACTTTTGTATTCCGTATCACAGAACGTAACCAATACGGAAAAACCCTGTATTTTAAGACCACCTCTGCGACCAAGGAAAATAGTTTTGTAATGAAAACCTTATCATCACTTTTAATACAATTAGGTGGTCGTAGATTTTCAGTTTGTATACCGTCAGTAATTACTATAGACCAATGACTTCAGACAACACAACAGATACATCGTATTGTAAAACCATTTTGAAACATTTCTTCTGAATCAGTTCTGCAAATATTTATTTGTCTATTTTCATTGTGTGTATAAAACTTGCATAATTAAACGTGAAGTAGAAAACTCCAAATTATACAACATAAACAATTTTGTTTAGTTCAATACTGTAATAATTATAAATTTCCTGAATATCATTGCAAAATGAATTTAAAAAAACATATGACAGATACACAGAATGTTTCAACAATGGATTTAAGAAAATATTATAGAATACAGTGTAACCTCTCCAGAGCGACCTTCTCTTGAGCGACAACCTCTCTTCAGCAACAGCATGCTTTTGCACCACTGTACGTTTTGACTATTTATTCAACCTCTCTAGAGCGGCATAATTCTACGTCTCCCAAAGGCTGTTGTTCTAATGAATGTAATACTACACACGCGGTCGTATCATCATAGATTTGATTATAGTGAAATTCGGAAAATTAAAGCAACACCGATATCTGTCTTATTTAACTGATCTGAAAAAGCAGACAAATATACAGCAAAGAGGCACTTTTTCTTTTTTTTTTAAAATGACATAGTTTATTCACTCAGCACATACACATGTGACATGAGGGTTACATATAAATACTGAAAAAATACTACGGTAGGTGTGACGGTGATGCATGAATCTCAGGCAACAATAATAACAACAATAATAATAATACAATATTAGATATTTAAGAATAACGTACAATTTAGAATCTTTCCAACATGTATGGCATGGATCAATACGATTTGTTTGCATTTAATTCGGTAACAATGTGACATGAACAAGAACGATAAAAATACTGTATTGCATCAATAATTGCATTTTTGGTAATTTAACATCGTTTAAATACAATCAACAATGGTTTTACGACCACCTGTGATTCATTGATCAATGTAATTGATACAAGGCTCTGGATAAGGCCAACTGTGCATAACGACCATAATTTGCGACGAGAAAATATTATAATAAGCGGTTTTTGCAATAGGCTGGTCTTAATATTGATGTGGTAGTTAAAAGTAATCATACTGTAGTTTGGTTTCTGTACTGGACATTCGGCTTTATTTTTTCTCATTATGATAATCATGCGTCCATTAGAACTGTGAAAGAAATCAAAATATGCTTTACTGATATTTAGTATCATGTATCAATACATATGTTAAAAAAAACTGTATTTTCTCCATGGTGATTGTTTATCAAACACATTTTTATAGCTTATCTAAGATTCGTTAATCTAGAGGATAACATTCACCGTATCATAGTTTCAAACATGGCAGGTGCAGACTTTTACAGGCAGGTTTGCATTATTTTTACAGGGGTTTAAAATATAACAGACTGTCTGCTAGTTTTTAGCTAGTATTCATTTTACTGACTCATCCAATTTATCAAAATCCAGTTCTGTATCTATCATGTAACATGTGGTCCTGTTTTATGGCCTTATTATTCATCCAGAATCATTCAGACTATATTTATTCATATTAAAGCATGATGATATTGTTCGATGATCCCACACAATGTAAGTGTACATTTTAATTTTTGTATCAACGTAATGTGTGCGTGTGTGCGTGCGTGCGAGGGTGCGTGCATGCATGCGTGTGTGTGTGTTAATAATCCGTGATATGGTATGTAATTGTCTGGTATGTAACCACCGTACAGAATGACCACACTTAGTTGATCATGACGTTTATGATTTCCTCTTCATTTCATGATATTGTAAGAAAATAAACAGTAAAACTGGCATATATTACATTATATGTTTTACGCAAGTATATCCAAATAGGACAGGTGATGGGATGAAATAAAATGAGTTTTATGAAACTCTCCTATACTACGGTTCTTGGCTCATACAGTTTATGATACTGTATATATCACATGACATATATCACATTACATGTAGACCTATCATATGACATATATCACATAACATGTTGGCCTATCATATGACATACATCACATTTCACGTTGGCCTATCGTATTACATATATCACATGACATGTTGGCCTATCATATGACATATATCACATTACATAAAGGCCTATCATATGACATATATCGATTTACATGTAGGCCTATCATATGACATATATCACATTACATGTTGGCCTATCATATGACATATATCACATTACATGTAGGCCTATCACATGAAAGCTAGTCACATGTTAATGTGAATACTGTGATGGCCGAGTGGTTAAGGCGTAGGACTTGAAATCCAATGGGATCTTCCCGCGCAGGTTCGAACCCTGCTCGCAGTGATTTATTTTATTACAATGGAAAGTGAATTATTTGTAAAGCACTGACTGATCATTACAACAATTAATAATAGCCCAGATAACATTCTATATGGGACCCATATGGGTCCTATATGGGCCCCAGATGGGGAGTAACCGGGTCCCATATGGGTTATTCCATATGCATACAGTATGGGACCTATATGGGTCCCAAATGGGCAGCCCTTATAATTAATGTGGGCACCCCGTATGCTAGCCCAGATCTTGTATTTGTGGGTATAACCCTTTACTCAAAGGTCATTCTTTTACAGATAAAAAGAACCACGATAAAAGAAAAAATAACACTCATGCTTATATACCAGTAAAACTTTATTATAGCATGGATAATCACGCAAAGAAATGTACAAAATGTAAAATTCATAAAAGAAATCTCAAGAAAAGTAATGATTATTGAATTTAAGTTATGACACAGCATAATTTAATTTACAATAATTGCCTTTCATATTCAATATCTTTGCTACCAAAATGGTCTCCAAGACATCTAACGTACATCCTGCACAATTAAACACCGCCTTATATAGTCCCAAAATATCTTAAAAAAGCAAATAAGATTAAAATACAAAGTGCGTGTTAAACGAAACTTAACTATTGTTTCAGCAAATGATGGCTTTAACAATATTCAAAAAATACTTTTAAACAAGTAAATTCATTGCATTGGTATCCACTTCCAAAGAAAGTTACATTAAAATTCACCCACAACTCTTTAAAATGTGTAAGAAAATAACAATTTCTTAACCTTTGACCTTGATGTTTGTGTCATTGTGTCGTCTGATATTTAACATCTGTGCCAAGTTATTTTAAAATCCACCTGCAACAATATTTAAGAATATAACAAAATATGCCATTCTAACCCTTTGACTTTAAGGTGTGGCCTTGACCTTGAAGTGACGCACCCAGTTCTGTCTGTAAAAGTGTGTCTTGTGATGTATAATATTTGTGAAGTTATTTTGAAATCCTTCAACAAAAAAATATTAGCAAGTTGCCAAAACGAGCTTTATCTGACAATAATGTTTCATACCAAAGTTTCTATGATCTTTAAAAAGATCCAATGTGATATACTTATCATTTTTAACATACAGTTACAGTTAGCAGCTAAAATGATTCACATAGAACTAAAAATATAAAAAAAAATAACATTTATCACTGACTAGAATCTTACGTGCTATATAGTCTATTTGAGATTAAACAAATATGAATTAAAACATAACAGTATCTTCAACAAAATTTATAATTATTTACCTATTTCTTACATTGACATGGACTAGTATTAAATGACAGGGTAGAATGCTCCCCTTGCACTTATCAAAACTCGAATCAGATAATACATGAATAAATGAAATAGAGAAACATAATTTTCAATTTTCCACAATAATTAAACTGCCATTCTTCAGAAACTATTTACATCTGTATTCTTTGAGAAAGTCTAGAGAAGTATGTGTAACTGTTGTTAAATTTCCTACAGGAATTTTTAGGTATTTTGAAAGGAAAATGTTTACAATGTCTACAAGACATTGACTTCTCTATTTTTTCTACAATTATTGACTTCTTGACCATGTATGGCTAGAACACTGCATGACAAGTTGACATTTATGAATTTTGACTGCTGTACATTTACCTAGAATAAATAATTAAATGGATTTACTTCATGTTAAAAGCACATATAGAATAAATGTTTCCGTCTTTAACAAAATCCCCAAGAATATGAGAAGAAACTATTGACTATAAAGTATTATTTGGCAGCATGTGACATGACAAAAATGGTACCCCTTGCACATCTTAACAATACCATAAACTACAACAAATATTGTACAAAAAGGTTTATATGCATATCAAAGTATACATCAAAGGTATATCCTGACAATAACTTTGCCACAATAAATAACTTGAAACATTCAAATTACAAATGTAATTTCATTGTACAACAAATTATTAAGCAGCTTAGAAAGGCAGCAACATTTCAATACTATACACAACACAATTTGGCAGTATGTCACCTGACAAAAATAACAAGTTTTAGATCAACACAAGTTCAAACAAACAATTTTGATATAACTTGAGCATTACTTGGCACTTTGGATAAACTGCAAGATCTATTTCATTGTAGAATCAATTATTACGCACCTTGGAAAAGTAGAAAAATAACATTTCAATACTATATATATGTAATCAAAATTTACTGAGCTGCAACATGTGAAACGCAACTTAATGACTTTGGGACAAGCATGGATCCAGATCAGCCTGCAAAGTCTGATCTGGATCTCTGCTGATTCGCAAAAGCATTTTGTTGGTTTTCCCCCGAGTTGTGGCTAATATGTAGTACAATATATGTACGAGGATAAACAAAAAGTTAAAAGCTGGATGGGACACAACAGCCAAACGTTCCCTTAGAGCACTTTGTGCTTGTCAAATATTCAGATATAAATCTACTCTGTTCTGAGCATTTCTCACATGGCATATAGTTCTTGAAAAATGACTAACTTCTCACTTTATCAGTACAAGTAATGCTTGTACATATTATAATTATGAACATGAACACTGATAAGATATAGTTAAATTTGATTAGACAAGCAATTACAAAATATTCATCAGGTTGACTTCAGAAAACAAGTGCAAAAATTTGTTTAATCACAGTAAAATAATAATGACTAGCAAAACCATTCTGACTAGAAAAACAAGCAGTCATAGAAGACTTAATTCTATACGATAAAACATGGATTTCAAAATGATTGAAGATGATGATTCAATAAAGATAAAAAATTATGTCAAAAACTTACAATCTGGAAAAATCAAACTGGATTTTCTTTCAAAAAAATATGCAAGAATCCTTATGTTACTAAATATTATGAATTTATGACCCCAAAATGATGTGTTTTAGTTTGTAACAAAATACCTTCATTGAACTGTATATCTTATACTGTATTAGATTTAATTTCAGATTTATAATAAATTTTCCTAGGAAAGAAAATGTTCTAAAAATATGACCAATGTATAATTACACATACAAAGTGATCTTGTCTATCTTAAATATTTTTTTCTTAGGAGCAGCATGTAATATGATAAAATATAATTTACACACGTGTTAAAAAAATTCAAAACAATTCTAAACTAATCTGGAGGCATGCTGCTTGAAACAATACTACTACAATTTAATAGTGTCTATTTCCTCAGTTTCTGTTTGTGGTCTCTCCGAATCCTTGTTATTTCTTGCCTTCCTCCCTCCATCACGGTCACGTGCACCAGCCAATCACTTACAGACCTCTACATCCACATCTTTCCTTGTGGCCATCTTTGTTGGTCCATTTCTTTGCACACACTCTAGAAAAAAGATATGCTAAATATGAAGTATTATTCAAACCTTTTCTACCGTAAGTACTTATAACTTGCAACTCATATCAAAGCATTTTACGTAAAACATTGATTAATTGACTATTAGACAATTTCTCATCCAAGAATAATAAAGAAAATAAATCCTATCTCATTTTAGTGGCTTTACATGAACTACAGCTCACTAAGCTTTCAATTTGTTAAGTGCCAAAGTTTATGACATAATAATGTAACATGCATTTACAACTATTCAAAGTTCTAGAATATCTACTGTGAACATCCTAATCAGACCATTGTTATTATTTCACAAATTATCACTTCAACTTACTGTATAAGACTGTCATCATCTGAAGGCCTGCAAATTTTCTCTTTCCCTTCAGGCCTTTCATGTTGTATTCTCTGGCCAACTTGGTTACTATTACCTCTTTTAATATTCTTTCTACAGCTTCCCTCACATCACCTCCCCCAAACATAGAAAAGTACTTTATCTTAAATAAAAGAGAACACTAATCAATCAAAATCAATAATAAAGATGTTAACATCCTGGAATTTAAAATTATGTAGTGTTTTTTAGAATATACTAAACAAAAACAACTATACTTCCTGACATTTAGGCGTATGGTCATTGGATACAGTCCTGGTATATAACTTGGCAACTTGACTTTTTACTATGTTGATTTGCATGCTTAAATTACTATAAAATGAAACACATTGATAACAATGCTTACCACAGAGGACAGATTTGTCTGATCACTGAGCATCTCATCAAATGCTTCCATCTGCTCAGCAGTGGCAATTGGAAGCACTACACCTTCCGGTAGTTCTGGGTGTTCACTCTCAACAGCCGACCTGGCCAATAACCGCTGTACCATTCTTTTCACGTCACGATTTTCTTCTCTGATCGTTTCCAATATAGTAAAAATGCGTGAGATTGCATCTGTAAAATTATAACAAAAGTAAACTAAATGAAAACCATCGCTGCAATAATGTATCAGTAATTTTCTAAGGATTGCAATTATTTAATTATCAAAGTATGTGATCAGCCCTATTGACCCGTTTGAATCACTTACTAGTGCAGTCATATCACACATTCACAACACAGAGAAGTAACATACTAGTGATGTTTTAACTTGATTAAATCTTAAGTATGCACCATTCTATTCAACTATAATACTGATAGGCTGAAAACTATGAAAGGAGTGATTAAAAGAATTTAAATCATTTAAACACAGAGAGTAGCATTAAAGTCAAAATCATGATTTGTTTTTTGTTGTTTGCTTTTGTGTATTGAAGGCAAGCTTTTGTAAATACAATTCAGTACAATGTTTACAACACAAATTTAACTTACTTTGCCCGATCGGTTGACTACGGGAAGGTGTTTCAGAGTGAGACTGACCAGATAAAGGTGTTATTGGCCGCAACACTTCACTCCAGACTTCTCTTAGTGCTTCTGGCGCCATACGGGGTGGTGGTGAAAATACATTGTCAGTAGTTATTGGATTCTGTTTTGGTGTTCCTGTCACTTTTGAATGTGGTGGCCTACTATCTCTGTCATCTTCACTGCATGCACCATCTTCATCAGATGAATCGTACAGTCTTTTTGCTGGTCTATTTATAGCAATAGTAAATAAACTTATTAATGCAAAACTTTCAGAATCATCTACCAATTTTAAACTATTATTAAGCAAGACATGTTGTTCTTAGTTTGTCAGTAATTTTTTCAGTATCATTTAAAAGGTGAGTACCTTTATTTCCATTTTGGCCATTAAATTCTATGAGAACTTGCAATGTTAGCATTTTAAAAAAAAAAATTGCGGCATAAGAAATAATCTTTATCAAAACAGCTGACCCTACTATGTTATTGTACGAATTTAGCTTGAAACATTTTACATCATAAAAAAATACCCACCTTCGCTTTCTAGCCTGATCATCATCAGTGGTTTGAAGGTCTGAGGTGTCTTCAGACTGTCGCAACTTTGTCCTTACCCTATCAAAATTCTCTGTAATACAAGAGTTTTACCTTGATATAAAAGATACTTTATTAACGTTTTTGATAAATACAGTCAGAGTAAGAATTTACACTTTTGAAGTTACATAAATGTTATTAAAATGGATTTAATAGATATTTCCATGTGGTAAATTGAGGGTAAAGCCTTAAGGTCATTCACTGTTACTGGGACAGGCCTGTGTATTATTAGACATGGCACCTAAAGTAAGGCTGCATTAAGCATTGTCTAAAACAGAATATAAATAAATTAAAAAATGCTGAAGACTCACCATTGCTATACAGTTTTCTTTTTATTTTCTCAACTGACCATGTTTCACTTGGAGGTTCCATCTTCCTTGCAGCATTATTAATCCTTATGGATGTTTTATGTGGTGGCCAATAAACAAATTTCTCATCCTTCAGCCAGTTCTGTGGCACTATAGCTACTTCAAGCCCATTCACGCCCTTCAAACTCCACAATATGATACATTGCTTAAGTTTTCAGTGTTCAGATCTACAGGCGTAAGGTATTTAAATGTTAACTGTTATAACATGCTACAGAAATGCCAGATTTGAACTGTGAGGTAAATTGATTAATACAGATTTTTCCGCTTTGTTTTCATTTAGAACATAAATAATTTACCTTTGTCATGTACATGTTAATTTAAATTAAGAGAACTTCTAAAAAGAATTAAAAACAAATTGAATACAAAAAAGGAACATTCGATGAATTTTTTTTGTTTAAGTAAGTCGGGAGTGCCTAATTCTCTCATCTAAAATGAGTGGCTAAGCGGAACAACCACAAAATCATTCTTGTATGGAAGCAAGATACACTTGCATGTTATATCTTTTAGAGAAACTGCGGCAGTATTCTCATGTAACCAAGAAACCCGGAACACTCTCAAGTCAGAAGAGTGAAGAGGTTCGGTATAAAAACTATGTAAAGCACCACTATACCATTGTACAACAAACATTCTTTCCATTGACACATCAGAAGGGGACAAAATATTTCTGATCAAACCAACTTTATCACCGACCAAAACACAATTATTACCAAGCTGAATAGACAAAAAATATTTTGGCAATGAAATCTCCTCAAACTGGCTATAATCAACATATTCATTGAGAAGAGGACCCTTGTAGTGTCTCTTCTTAACTATACCTGCATGAGGTAATACTGACTCTAATTTTGCATTCAACACAGATTTTTCTGAAAGTCTTTTTATTACTTGCTGAAGTGGGAATTTTGGCTTCCTTATAAGTTTCTTCAATCTGCCTAAATAACTCTCAAAAGGAAAACTTGAATAACTATCAAGCTCTCCAAATCTGGATACATCATTTGCCAGATGAACTAAACCGTGTACGTTATAAACATAATGATGCTTAAACTGTCTAACAAATGCAGAAAGAAGTTCATTAGTGAATTCACAATATGGCTGACAAAAAACAGAGCTTGAAAGGCAATATATTGCAACAGATAACAACCTAAAATGATTGTATAATTCTTTTGGTAAAATTCCTTAAGAGCAACCTGTCCAGTATACAACAAAAATGTGCAAAATCCAGTAGCCTTCCATCTCTCTAATTCATATAATGACCTTCCTTTTCTAAGGAATTCTCGGGGCATATATGTACTCAAACAAACAAGACGATCAGAGACTCGCACAATAAATGTTGCACCTTGCCTTGCAACACCCTTAGTCCAAAGAAATAAGAGCCTTTTCAACACCCCTAAGCACACCAAATGCATGTAGTCAATAGGGAATTGAGTGACAAGACCCAAATTTGTGTCCGAGAATGGGGATCTACCTATGTGGTGTTCTACATCTGCCATTTCATTAAACCGGATATCAGTACGCAAAGAAGAATTTATATTTGGAAATGTCAAACGGTGATTTATGTAATGTCCCTTCTGTGCACATTTATCACATCCAAAATAGCCAGAGTGACCTTTAGTTTGCTTAACAAATGCTCTTGCGGGAGTATCACAGATAACACAAGATATTTCAATTGCAATTTGGCCACCTGTTTGAGGCATCTGTAGCCCGTGGACAGTCATGTTATTTATATCATCAATCAAATCTCGTAAATAATCATGAACATTTTGGGGTTTATGATTTCCAAGAAATATGCCAACTGCGAATGGTTTTGAAATGAAAGGATCAACGATTCTACCCAAAACTGGCCAGAACTGCAAGTTGGTACTCTTAAATAATGGCAAACCATCAATGTTCAACTGTATCCGTAGAAATGTGATATCAACAGGATCTGACATCATAATTGCCTGAATTTCAGTCAACAAACAATTTTGTAATCCAAAATGGTAATATGAACCGCCAGCAACACTTTTGACTTCATAGTCTTGTTTTGTTTGTAACAGCGTTCTTGGGTCTTTAGGCAACATGGGATGAAAAGGCTGTAACTTAATCAAAAGACTTTTCATGGCATTTTGGGGAATGTTAAATTCAGAAGTTCAAACAGTCAAGTCAAAAGCCAGACCAGAATCACTAACAGCAGAATCTTCAGAACTTTCTGAATCAATTAGAATGACCAATGACCAATTAGAATTAAACGTTGACGCATCATCCTCTACCTCACTATCAAGAAAAAAACTGGAATATTGATCTGGGGTATCTAACTGACTTGAATTGCATTCATTTTCTGAAATCTGCAATGAACAGGGCTCAGTAAAGCCTTGAGGTATGCTTGTAGTATTAGAGTCAAAATCGGAATTGTTTTTCGTGGCACAGGAGTCTGACACTAAACATGTAGGATTAACCTCCTCATCATCAGGGACTTCAAAATCAATTGTGGATAAATGTTTGGCAACACTGGACCGTACTCTGCGGTACCATTTCCAATAATCTGCTGACTTTTTCATTTTCGGCATTTCTTAAAACATGAAATCTTTACTAGATCAGAACAATCACAGTTAGCTGTGCAATACAGCACTATGGGGAAAACAATTAACTGTTGTAATATTAAAGGTTAAATTACATACAATAAAATCTGAACATCTAAACCTTTATTTGTTACAAAAGCATACTGAAAAAATATCTGAATATTATTTTACGGAGGGTAACTTATATCTTACACCAAGCAGTCCTGACTTTTACAGAACGATTTTGAAAAAAGTTATCCTAGAATGTACGGGTCGCGAAAATACATGACAAAGGTAAAATGGCACTGATAAAACTAATATCAATGTATAAATCCAAGCAATTAACAATTACTTACAGCAAAAGCAAAGATTTCTCAATATTTTTTTTAAATATTTCAAATATAAAAGCAACTAATCGTTTAATTTTACAATTTACCGTTTTACAGTTCGTCTGTTCAATTTGGCGGTAGCAGAAATCTCGTCTGCGCATGTTCAAAACTTATCTATTTTTCCACTTTTTTTTAATTTATTCATTTTAGTACCAAAATCCGGATTAAGTTATGTCATAAAAATCATAGAAATGTATTTCATATCAGAAAGTTTTAAAATAAAAAAAAATACAGTAAATCAATTTATTTCGAGCACCTGCACATGTCTTGTTTATAGGGAGGCCCATATGGGACCCGTATGGGTCCCACATTGGCGATGATATAAAAGAAAATATGTTTAAAAGCTATTTTAGATAAAAAAATAATAGCAGTTGATATCAAAGCAGTGCTATTTTAGCAAAACATAAGTATGTTTTCAATAAATAATGAATTAAGTTTTCATTTTACTAATGGTACTGTATTAGTACTGTAATATGGGACCCATGTGGGTCCCTTATGGGTAACCCCAGATGGGCTTGCCCACATAGGACCCTCATGGGTC